>JACYFF010031959.1:18430203-18464334 GCA_017589665.1 Selenicereus undatus
ATTATTATTATTATTATTATTATTATTATTATTATTATTATTATTATTTTACTGAGCACTGCCACTAAACTATATTAGTAGGTTAAATAGTGTCACTTGTTTTAAAAATAACCGGTGACCACTTTATTTACCTTTAAACTTTCACTGGCTGGTTGCAAATGTTGGAAAAAAATAAAAGAAAAACAAAAGAAAGTGTAAAAAGGAGTTGGGGGGGGAGGGAGGGAAAACGAAAATAGAATCTTAGCCTCCAAATCATCCCCTTCAAAGAACACCAAAAGCTAAAATTGAGCAAGGATTGTTCATCAGCTAGCGAAATTGAGTTGAGGATTTTGTTCATCGACATTTTTCAAGTGCAACAAACCCTAGCATGTCTTCTTTTGTTGGTCAAAGCCCAACCAACGCTTGCAGATCTTGCCCATGTTTCTCGGATTGTGTCAGATTTTGTGATTGTGGGAGGAGGTGTGAGATTATGACTAGCATGACCTAAAAAAATCCACTAAGAAGGTTTGCGAGATGCTCAAGATTTGAAATGCGCGGTGGATATGAGCATTTTGAGTGGATTGATGACTCACTTTGTCGCAAAGTGAGATCAGTGGTTGTGGCACTAATAGTAAAGAGTGAATCATTGGTTCGTGAAATTGAGGCATTGCAGAAGTTGAAGAAGGAAACAGAATTTGAAAGCACGAGGTGAAAAGGTTGAAGGAGAAGAATGTTAAGCTAAAGGTTGAAGTACATGGTTATCAAATAAGGGAGACGTTTATGATGTGGGAGTTACTACTGTTTGTTACTGTTGTTGCAGTAGTTATTGCTGGGGGGGAGAAACTATAGATACATGAGACAGAGGCAAATGTAGGCTTATAATGTTGGGGGTAGTGTAGAGTTGCTTTTAGACAAGAACTCAAAATGCACCTTGTATATTGCTTAGAAGCAATTGTAATATTGTGGAATGCAAAATGAATTGCACAATGTATGATCGAAATGTTTGAATGAAATGAGACAAGAGCTTACAAAATGTGATTTCATATAGATAGCATTATTAGTTACATACATATGCTGACCCTTTAGAACTTGGTTTGTATGCTACACCCCCCCCCAAAGGCCTAACTTCAATTAAATACATATCATGTTCACCCATGTATGTATCCCCTAAAAGGAACACTTGGTTCAGCAAATATGTATATTCAACTACATCATATATCCCCAAAAATAAGCCAAAAACATACAATAACCAACAACCAGTAAGTGTTCATTGATCTAGCACCACACATGTCTTTTTAGAAAACAAAAGGGTTCCCATTCTCCCATTCTTCCTAACTAGCTGTGGAGGCTTTGAGGAGGATGGTCTAGGGCCTGTCTGACGCAATTGAGGTTGTGAAGATCAAGATTCAGCTCCTAGATTTTGCTACTGAGACCTTGATGCAGTGAACTTAGGCAATCTAACCTTCACCTTGAAATTGGCTAAGAGAGGGAATGAAGTTAGCTTCTTTTTTTGTGCTGAGGCTTTGTTTTTACCCTTTGATTTATCAGTTGTCACATCAGGAGCTTAATCTTGACTATGTGGTTAGGATGCACATGAGAAACGGGTAGATTGGGGCACATCTTGTGTGTTTGATTGGGAGGTAGCCTAATACAACAAAAGTCAAGTTAGTATTGAAGCAAACATGAAACTTGTACTTTAGATTGTTGTAGATATAGGTATCTGTGGTTGGAAGCTTAGAGGGATAACAACAACAACAAGTGTTTGTGGGTAGGGATTGGGGTATGGTTCAGCAACTGAACTTGAAGCAATAATTGAAGATGATTCACCCTTCTTCCTTCTAATCTACAAAGTTAAAAATATGTCAAACAGGTGTTGTGCTTAACAACAATATTACAAATGAGAGTTCCTCACTGACCTTCAATTTATTAACCCTTGCTGTGCATGTCTTCATATTATAGCCTTCTCTATCACATTTGTTGTAGTGCATTTTCCTTTCTAATTTACTAACTCTTCCAACCTTCTTTCCTTTGGAATCCCTTGTTCAAGCATCCTCTTGGATGCAAGGTTTGATGGAAAATATGGAGCAGTTATTGGCTCACCAGGACGTTTAGCCCATATATCATCCCCATTAATGAGCATTAAAATATGAGAGTAAGTCAGCCTTAAGTAGTTTGTGCTGTAGCAGTCATGAACAAACAATGGGTTCAATCTTTTCATCCATCATGACTGCCAAAGCATGATAACAGGGCATCCCACTTAGCTCCTAAGCCTTGCAAGTACAAGTTCTTGCATTCAAATTCACAACAAAGGACTTAGTCTCATGTGTGACAACATATAAGCCATTTGTTGCCCTCATTGCCTGCCACCACCTTGCCTTAATCTTCCCCTTGTCTCTCTCAGAAATTATCCTAAGGGCAACATCTTGCTTTAACCCTGCAGTCCACTCTTTCCTCGCAGCAACTCTTTCCATAATTTTGTTGTAAATCTCCTTCAAAATGGACACAATGGGTTTGAATCTAGCTTCAATGATTGTGCCATTGAATATATCAAACATGTTATTATCCACACAGTCACATTTGGCATGTGTGCTGAAATCTAGCCTACAAAAATGCTTTTGATCTTTCTTTTTTAACCAGTGCCATGCTGACACATCTAAATCCTATAATTCTTTTATATGCCTTTCAAAATGCACCTCATTATTAGACTTAGCAATCTTCCAAAGCACCTCCCTATATTGCATCCCCTTCCATTTGGCCCATAGATTAGCATAGACATGTCTTGCACATGGTTTATACTCAACTTCAGGCGACAGGTTCTTCACATTCTCAACAAGGCCCTATAACAGTCGCCACCACATAAAAACACAAGATAGTTTGCAAAGAAAACTAAAAAAAATAATAAAACTGAGCTAAAAAGCAAAGCTTCAGGTACCTTCTGTTGGTCTGATATGAAGGTCCATCTATAACCATTTCCAATGCCCAAGTCCTTCCCCAGTAGGTCACAAAACCAACCCTGTGTCTCAATACTCTCACTTTTGAAAACATCCCATGCTATGGTGGTACTTTGATTGTTGGTGTTTCTGACAACAACAACAACAAGAATCTGTCCAGCCCATGGCCCCTGTAGAAAACAAGCACCTAGAGATATAATCCTTCTACAACCATCTAGAAAACTAGTTTTCAAGGCATGAATGCAAATATACAAGTTCTTAAATACATCCTGACCCTCAGAGTTCTTTTGACTCTTTATCTTGACAGTGCTTCCTAGATTTTACTTATACACCTCATAAGCATAATCTCTAAGCTATCAAACTATTCCTTATAGTCTCCAATAACTAACCTTAAAGCCATGACCCATAGCTCTAATACACATTGATAAGGTGGCATTGTAATTGTGCTGCTTCTTCACCATAGTCTTCAAATCTCTAACCATCAACATTGGATTGTCCTTAAAGGCTTCCATATAGTTCTTAGCAATCCAAGCACTTGCCATGTGCCTTTTGCGTTTCTCAAAACTAAAAGGTACACAAGTGTGCTCATAGGGCATTGCCTTTACTTGGAAAGACAACTGCTTCCTCACCTTTGACACCCAAAGCCTCCACTGACATCTATCTCACAAGCAATGACACTGTATCCTAGTGGGATCACTTTTAGTAAACTTTAAATGATACCCTTTCATAATCTAGTAATTGTCAATTGCCTCCTTAGCCTTCTTCTTATCCTTAAACAACATTTCTGGAACCAAGGCTGCATCACTACTGCATTGGCATCTTAGATATCTAGCCCTTTTCCTCTTTGGTTTAATCTTCTTCTCCCCTTTCCTCGCATCACCTTCACTTTCAGATTCACTGCTATAGTTCTCTACATTGTCAGAATCCTGATAATTTTCATCACCTAGCACCCCTTTTGTATTGCTAGTCCCCTCCCTTTGCACTGCCCCCTCTGTCTGAGCATTTCTACATACTAAGTCCTTGTTCAGTTCCTCATTCCTTGACTTCTTGTCTTTTTAACCCTTTCAAGTTCTTCTTCTTCTTCATCATCATCATCCCGAGTGTCTCAGTCCTCATTAGATGTGTTTGAGTCATCAAATTCATGCTCAGAAAACTAGTCTTCCAAATTACGATCATGTTCACTATCTTCCATATCATACTCCTCATCACATGCATCAGTGTGCTCCGTAAATAAATCAACATGAGTATGCCTCTTACTCAATGCCATTAACTCTCTAATGTTGTCCTCATTTTGAATTTTAACTAAACTCTCCTCAAATAGCAGATATGGCCTATTAAAATACGCTACCTTAATCCTCTTTTCTGCATAACCTAGTTCAACTGCAACATCCTTAAGGTCTTCTACACCCATATAATCAGGGTTCATTTGCGCCTCAGTTAACTCCCCCTCAACATGCAAAAAAGAAAGACTCACAAACAAAATGTCACCCATGATAAATATGTAAGCAAATTGTATTACTATCATCATCACCCATTCTAGATATTTTAAGTAAAATCACAAAATTAAGCCACATTCAAAACATAAAAAGGGAAAGCAGAGCACTAGGGCTTTAAACCCTTCCAAATTAACAAACACATCTTCAAACATTATATGAAACAACTAAGTAAGCTAAAAAATTTACCTTCTATGTCAACTATCAAACTGCAAATTACCAAAAAAACACAAGCGGACAAAAATATTCATAGCACCATTTACAAACTTCAACTAAAAACCCTAGAACTTATCTGCTTATGAATAGTGGATCTTCAATAATTAATCGCCTAATTCTTCCAATTTTTCTTGCTCAGATTGTTCAACTGGGAATGGAACATGAATAGGGTTGAGGGCTTCGGTTTGGAGGGAGCATAAGAGGGGTGGGTAGTTGTCATTTTTTTTCTTGTTTTTCCACGACATTTCTTATTATTTGACCCAAGTCAAATTCATCAGTTTATTAGTTGACTGGTAGTAGCCGTGGCATCGCTAAGTAGAAAAAAAAAAATCTAATGGCATTTGTGATGTTTTTAGAAAGTTGGATGACATTTTTATCCAAGAACTCATACGTATAGTGGCTATGAACTCTCTTTTCTTGCCCTTTCCTTTTCCTTATTTTTGTTACGGGATCTGACAAGTATTATCTGCATTTTCTTCATTGTTACTAGTAGCTACTACATCTTAAGTATATATATCATGAATGGCAATTATATCTAGAATAATTGGTGGTTGCATATGATCTAATTTAGTTGTTACTTGTTAGACCTTTCAAAGCAGGGTCAATTTTAATTTAATTTAGAAAGTAACATTTTTTGGGGGGGGGGGGGGGGGTTATTAGGTGCACATATATTATTACAAAAAGACATTAGTCATTGAGTTATCAATTATCTCCTAGTTTTTAAACATACTACTTTGATATCAAGTTTGTTGATTTTAGATGTTAAAATTATTGATGAGTGTAAAGAGCACTAAAATTAACATGAAGTGCTCAGAAGTGCGTAGAAACGATGACTAGTAGCGTAAAGGAACGGTTAGGAATGGTAAGAAAAGGATACTATTGTTGCTTCTGTTGAAACAAATAGGTGCCTAATAGATATTGATTTAAACCTTAATTATTTGGGTTCACTCTCTTTGTAGACGCACTACTAAAGTCATCCATGAATCTATGATAAGTTCATAACTAATGACGAGGAGTTGTTTACGTTTACCGCACAATTCTTTTATGCAAATAACCCAAAAACATTATGTATAGTTTTAGTTGGAGAAATAATAAAACAGAAAAAAGACGTTTTAATATTAGAAGACATATTTTCTCTTTGTAAGAGATTTTGTTGGTATTTACGTTCGAATGTTAATAGAAATAGTAACATGATTGCTCAAGGCCCGATAAAAGAGTAACTTTGGACGGGTATTTGGCCATCCCCTATTGAACCCTATACACTGGATGGATTAGCAATGAATTAAGTTTCCCTCTAACCTAAAAAACTTGAAACACTTTATTATGATGATTATATAAGCCGAGGTAGGGGATTATCTAACTCGTCATTGCATTGTCATTCACATGCAATATTATAGAAGGGCTAGAAGACATGATTTGGATGTGAATTGCAATATATACTACAAAAATGTAAGGTTCGATCAACTTCATCGACTGACCTCCCCCAACCCAAACAAAAAAGACAAAGAAAAAGGGAAAGGAGGGGGGAAATTTCATGCATTCATGATTGAGTACGTGGGCTGGCCGGGATGTATGAGTTGAAATAGAAATCTTTTCATAGTTTTGGCTAGTAGTACATCATAATCAAAATCTTAATCAATGATGATCATATCAATCATAGGTTGGCCCTCCCCATCAAATTAATTCACTGCATTGCCTTCATTGTTGACTAGTAGTATCGTATATTCTACAATATAATAAGATTAGAAGGTGCTGCTCGTGTGCAGTTTTTAAATTTTTTTTAATCTCACCCGATTACCTGAAGTATGTGTGAATGATAATCATCTACTTGTTTGTTTGTTTATTTATCTTACCATTTTTTTTTAGCAAAATGATAAGTGTCTTGCACCAAGACACTTTTTAAGTGTCTTTTTTTTTGCTTAAAATATATCTTATCATATATTAAATTGGAAAAAATAATATGATTGAATAGTAAAAGATCGTCAAAACTTATAAATTGTGTAAAATCATCCTTTTATACATAATCTTTCACATTTATAAAATTCTACATGTGATATGCCTCGCGGATAGAGTTGATCCGTTTAAGGTATTAGTTTGTAGTTGTTGGCGTAAGTAGCGCATATTAAGGCTTTATAACTCATAATAAGTTGTAATTAATAAAATTTTAGTATTTTTAAATCATAAAACATATTAATTTGAGCTATGATAAGACATTTACGAGTGTCTTACAGCAAGATAAGTATCATCATCCTTTTTTTTTAATATAGCAAAGGGAGGCACAAAGTCTGTTGTAAGTGAATTTAAATTCAGATATCTAATAACAACTCTTAAAATTTTACTAATTAAATTAATTGACACTTATTTTACAATTAAATTATTTTTTTATTTGTTTATTTATCTTGGTAGATGACTTTTGCTCAAAAATGACTTTTTAGGGCGATTTTGGCTATTTGACTAAGTCAATAGCTATTTGGATTATTTGATGAGTGATTTTTTGGAATAATTTTTTTACTCCGAAAAGCTGTTTTCCGAAAAGCTAACATATGTAACTTTTTGAGGTTGGATGTTGGGACTTTCAATATAAAAGACTAAATTGACATTGTTTAAATACCATAAACAAAATTCGTATATTTCTTGCACTCGATCTTCTAAGTTTTTACTTGCCTTTTCAAATTCAAATTAAATAATCATTCATAGTACCCATACCTAGATAATTTATTTTAGTGGTTGATAAAAATTCTTGTTAATTTTATATAGTAATATTAAGTTTAATGCACATTTTAGTTCTCTATTTATCCTCGCTTCAAAAAAATCAATTTATACTGAAAGAAAGTTAAACTAATAAAAAATAGAAAATTTTCTAAGTAAACAACAAAACAAGTATGTTATGGGCCTTAAATATCACATAACTTTTAATTTGGATTAAAAATAAAATCAGATTTAAAAATAAGTCATTTATAAACCAACAAGAAGATTTAATAACTAGTAATACAATGGGATTACAAGAGTAAGGTAATTTGCACATATCACATAAATTTAATTCACATTGAAAAAGAAATAAGTCTGACTAATTTAAAAAAATTCATCTTCAGTGGTAAATCAGAGATATGAGCATAAATAAAATTTATCAAATATATTTTTAGAAACACCTAATTTTATCAAATGCTTTTTTAAAAAACAACTGATTGAAACAATCAATACAAATAGTTGATTGAAACAGCTAATAACAAACAACTAATAGAAACAATTAACATCTAAAAACTAATAACTGTTTGCCAAATAGGGTCTAAATTTACCTCCATCCTACATAGCTTTTTTTTTTCCCATATAGCCTCTTATGCTTCATTAGATTATACCATATGACTACTCTCTCTTAGGCATGTGCCATTCTATATAGTAAGATTATGTGTCGGTCAGATATTAATTATATCAAACTCTCTCTCTGTCTATATAGGTACACACATATACACCCATGCATACGTGTGCGCGCATGTGTGTGTGTATGTATGTCTGTATATATATATATATAGTCATTATCATTTGTTGATCTGGTAGAAGGGTTAACTACTAAGAACCTCATTTTTGTTAGAATCATAGATCTGAAGAATGAATATGGATCAGCTGACTAAACAAACCCCATATCTGAAGCAATTAATTCAATTAATTTGCCATCTTCAACAAATGATTTTATAACTTTTATTCCCATGCGTTTAATTATGTTATTAATTAAATAAGTATATTATTAGCATAATCTTTAGTTGGTGTTGGTTGGGGCCACCCTATCATCCTTCCGTATATAATTTAATGTAAAGTTTTGCTGGTGGTGGTTGGTGTGTTTAGCCTAATCACCGTATCCAGGATGCTTAGAGCATCCGCATTGGTGATCCAAGAGTTTGGATTACAAGTAGAGGTCCACACCCTCCACATCATCCCACAAGCCAATTTTTTTTTTCTTCTCTACATCCCATGCATGAATCACCAACTTGGATCACCAAATAAAATAATACTTTGTGGAATCCACTACTAATATATCATTGGTAAAACTTTTTCAAAAAAAATTTTAAAGCTTACTTGGCAAAAAAATGAAAACAAAAAATGGTGGTGAGCGGATCATGGCCACGAACTGGACCGTGGGGCGAGCTGAAAGGATTATCATTGTATGTCATGTTCTGGACCGCGGGCAGAAATTTTGGCTCACAATCCTAATAATGCAGGTGCTCTTAGATGCATATGATATTAGATATATGTCCCCCTTTTCCCAAGTGGTTTAATCTCACTTTTTGAATAGGAAAGACATTAATTAACCTTGCCTTTTCATTGATAGGAAATTATAAGTACATTAATTTTCAAGTGCAACTGAGATAAATAAGTACAAGATGCATGCGGATAACTTTAATTATCATAAAATTATTGACTTTTTTTTTGGCCTAGTGCAATAAAGTCACGTAAACTCCAAATATAGTCTATTTTTTAATATAGTTTTTTCACTACTGTCTGTCAATTGGCCTATAAGATATGGAACTCTCGCATTACAGAGTTTTTCTATACACGAAACTTGAAACTGCGACCTTATTTAAGGGAGACAAATGTCAAACTATTTAAATCAACCGATATTAGTATGTAATCTGTAGGCAACCTCGTATCATTCTTGAGTCGTTTCCTCTGTTATTAATATTGTCTTACAATTACTTCTTGCCAAGTTGATTCTTTTTAGAAAATGGTCATATTAACTAGAGTAAAATGAAAAATAAATAATCAGAATCCAAACTTCTTTGATGTCAATGCAGTTGCATGTCCCAAGCTTCCCCTTTAATTGTTGAAAGTTGAACGACATGGAAAGAACCACGTAGGGGGGAAATAGATTCAGTTGCCGGCAGAATCTGTTGAATGAAAAAAGAGGAGAAATCAATTCATAATATTTTGAATGAGCAAAAGGAGGAATCAATTATTTAATTTCGAACAAATTTAAAGTGGAGGAGATAACTAATAAGGCTGTCCTTAACCCTTAACGACAAAGCCACTAGCCTAAACCTTTAAGCTTTTAGGCCCCATCTATTCTAATCCTAATATAATGATATGCTAACTAGTTAATATTGATAGAAGTTGACATAATTAATAAGAAATTAGCACAGTTTTCAGTAAGAATGTATCTTTAATTGCCAACCTTAATGTTCACATTTTTACTCACTAAAATGCTAAAATTAGACCGACGGACTGGGTTATTTCAAAATGAAAGTTTTACATCGAATTTCTTGATCAAATGCTATTAACCCGCTTAATTAAAAGACAATCGCGCGAAAATTGATAATCGAATCAAATGCTTTTATAATCTACAGACTACGAATGTGTACATGATGTTTTCTTGCTTGCAATAAGTGCATAAATTTCCATAAAACTTGGTAAGCTAACATAAAGTTGTAAGTGGGTCGATACAATTTTTGGGTAAAATGGTAATTTTAATGAAAACCAAAAGCCAATGTTTAGACCTTAGGATAATGACCTCCCTGCAAATCATTTCTTGTGAAAATTCTCTAAGTATCTGTTTGATTCTTAGAAAATTTGGTAGAAAGAAAAGTTGAAGGAAAAAAATGTGAAGGAAAAAAAAGTAAGGGGAAAATGAGTTTTTTTTTTCTTCTCTTATTTGGATTGAGGAAAAAATACAAGAATTTGGATGAGAAATTTGAATGTTGATGAACTACTTGAATCATGTTGATATCATCTAAGCAATACGAGGTTGGAGAAAGTTGAAAATTTTTCTCAAACTTTCCTCACTATTTTATGAGAAAAATTTTATCACTTGTTTCTAACAACTCAGGGGGATTAGTGTTCTAGCAAGCCCTCAAATGTCGGTGGATACAAAAAGCATGACAAAGACTAGGGAATTTCTTCCAAAATGAATGCTATTTTTTTTTATTTGATATGGACATTGGGGCCTAGCTAGGCTTGTTTTGGTTGCTTTCAAACATAATATGACTATACAACTGATAGGAAAAGTGTTCGTGGCAGTCTCTGTATTGAGTTCATCTTAATAATTATGGCAGTGATGAATGACCAAACACCACACAATGCTTCTTTGTCTTTTTCTCTTGTTGATGTGCATGCATCTCTACTACTGTCAGTACTGTGGCCTTATTCTTATCTAGTACCACGTTGTGGAATTCAATATAGTCGGTGACTAGATTTAATCAATCAAGATTCTCAAGATTAAGCTTGGTGGATTTTTGTTGGTAGGTAATTTCATTAGTTGGAATTGTCACAGACACTTTTTTAAGGCCCAAAGACTAAATTAAAAAAAACACATACACAAATTCTTATATGAGACGGTCTCACATAAATTTATTCTGAGATCGCCTATGTAATCAAATATATATTTTTGCTTTAAATTTATAAGATGGTTAATAATTGTGTGAGACATCTCATGATAAAGGTCATTGCAATATGGTTTCACACGAGACTTAGTGAAAAAAAAAAGAATACTTTTCTACCTTTTTTTCCTCTGCTAAATCTTACTCATTTTGAGTTTTTTAACGAGAAAAATTACAATTATATCCCGTTAGTTTTTTGTATAAAAGTTCAAAAATAAAAAATAAATTTTGAGAGATTAAAATGGTTATGTGACTGATCTTTATTTTGACATTAGTTGTTCTCAAATACATTTTTAAAAAATGCAAAGATACATCCTACGTATCTATTTAGATAAGATCAACTTAATGTTGTTTGAAAAAAAACTTAATGTTGTTACTTTTGTGTGGAAAAACCATATTAACTTTGTGTTTATGGAACAAACTTCATTAAATACTGAGAAAGTCATCATTTGGATTTTGAAAATAATTAACTAGTGTGCATCTCATCCTTCGTACGGGCATGTGTTGAAGTTTTCTGATGTTATCATCTTTTTAGAGTATTTATAACCTAGTGATAATATTAGTAATTAGTAATACTAATATGTTTTTAACTTATATTTATTTTATATATGGTTTGGATTTACATGTATATAAAATAATTGTGCATTACTTTGTTGTTGTTACTATGTTGCGCATTTATGCCTTTTTAGCGTCTCTAGCTACTTCATTATCGTTGTTATCACTAATAATTTACATTGACTTTGTGACTATTGTTATCCTTATGAAACGTTTGCAACCACTAAAATAGTTACGTAAAACATTGATGCTTTCATTCTTATTTTATTGTATAGCAAAGTCATTTTTGACTACTCAAACCATAAGAATAATGGAGCATGTAAATCTATAATTATGACTATTTACAACTAAATTTAATTGTAAAATTATTTTTATTTTCCAGAATTGTTTGAATAAAAGCATACAGTAAATGCTCATTATTATTATTTTAATTTAGAACTAACAATTAATAATTGGGCAACATGAAATTAAGGCAAAAAAGAAATAGTGATGTGACACTTGCCAATCCTAAATCCCATATATATATATATATATATATATATATATATATATATATATATATATATATATATATATATATGTGTGTGTGTGTGTGTGTGTGTGTGTATGTGTGTGTGTGTGTGCGCGCGCGCGCGCGCGCATGTAGTTCTATATTATACTAGCCTCTAAGTCTGTACTGTGCATAGTTTTTTTAAAAATATTTTCTTATAATATTTTTAAAAATATTATAATTAATCTTATAATTTAAATTTTTAGAAATAATACTATTAATATATTAGTAATTTATTTCCTTTTTTTCTTCACAGAAGTCTTTGAAAATACACTTTATTGTGATGGTTTGAATTCACATATTTTTTATATTTTTATTTTTTTAATAAAGTATAAATAAATGCTTAAGATATGTGATACAACCACAGCATTGACACTCACTTACACACACACACACACACACACACACACATACATATGCCGAAACAACCGTGGTCGGATTGGCATGGTTGCCATCCGCCACCCCCTTGCCTAGGTTCAAACTTGAGGAAGGGAACTCTCGCTCCAATTTATTTGAGAAATAGAGGGGTGGTTTGTGAGCCTGGGGCCTAGCAGCTGTTCCCCATCCGTTGAGCCTGTTAGGTAGGAGTGTTCATGATTCGAGTACCTGAACCAAAAGTGATTTCAGTTCGAGTATCCGAAATTTCAGGTCGGCAAAATGGTGAACCATATCCGAACCGAAATATACGGGTAATAGAAATTCGGGTACCCGATAATTTGAGTTCGGGTTTTCGATTCCCCAATAACCCATTTTTTTTAAATATTTTTTTCCTACTTTGTCTAATAATTTTGTTGTATCCATAATATAATTATTTCTATTTATACTATAAAACGTTGTCGTAGTGCACCAAGTTGCACTTGAAATTATTACACAATATGGTAATAGCACCCGCTATCTTACCACCATTTATATTTTAATTAGCCCACACCTCCATAAGGCTTAAGCTTATTAACATCATGTTCATACCCAATCCATTCAAACAAAATAATGCAACAAAGTCAAAGTACTTGTCTTCTTCGGGTTTGAAAATATTTGACTTACAAAGTCTATAGGGAATGACCAATATAAAAAAAGTTTCGAAAAAATTATAAAAAAAGTTTCGAAAATTTTTTTAAAAAATTTCGGGTTTTTGGTACCCGAATTCTCAAAACGCCCAAACTATACCCGAACCAATAACCTGAAAAAAATATTGGTTCGGGTACCCCAACCAAAATTTTCAAATATTTCAGTTTGGGTACGCAAAAATTCGGATCGGGTAGCGGGTTTTCAATTTGGGTTATTTGTTACGGATATTTCTGAACACCCCTACTGTTAGGCCCACTGTGTCTTCCCTACGATAGGGAACCCAGTGGGTGGCCAGCTTACCCAAATATATACATATATGTCCGTGTGTACGCACGCGCGTATGACTTTGATTCTTATTTTATTATATAGCAAAGCCATTTTTTGCTTCTCAAACCCTATAAATGGAGTAGGTAAATCTACAATTATGACTATTTACAAACTAAATTTAATTTTAAAATCATTTTTAACTTTTAATACGTGTTTGAATAAGAGCATACATCAAATGTTGTTGTTATTATTATTATTATTATTATTATTATTATTATTATTATTATTATTATTATTATTATTATTATTATTATTATTATTATTATTATTATTATTATTATTATTTTAATTTAGAACTAACAACTAGGGCTGTTCATTAAATGGTCCCGGACCGGACCGAACCAAAGACCGGACGGGACCGAACCGAAGATCGGACCGGACCGGACCGGACCGGACCGAGGCTTTTCGGTTTGGTCATCGGTCCTTTCCTTTCCTGTTTTCGGTCTTCGGTCCGGTCCGGTCTTGGACCGGGTGGACCGGCTCGTGGACCGGACCGATCGGGTTTTCTTTTTTTCTTTTTTTAATTTCATGCTAATTGGCTAAATCTCCAAAACTTTTCAAGGCTTCGAGGACAGTTTGCTTCTAGTTCTACTCCTCATCCTTCTCATCTGTTCCCTTCTCCTCTACTGCCCTTCTCGGTTCTTAGTGCTCGGTGCTCGCTAGCCAGCGGCAGTTGCAGTGAGGCGGTTCCCTTCTCGTCTCCTTGTTCCTTGGCTCCTTGCTGGATAGACTGCTTCTGGCCTTCTTCTCGCTCAGTCGCGCTCATCTGCTGTCTTCTGTTGTTCTTCTACTTCTGAATCCTGATATTCTCTCGGTATTTGTTCAATTGGTGGAGGTAGGCTTCAGCTTCATGCTTGGAATCGTTGATTGTGTTAGTTAGGGTTTTAATTTGCTTTTCTAGGGTTTTCCAATTTTGTGAATTTGTTCTTGGGTTTTGTGAATTTGATTTGGTTAATGAGTTTCTCTCCCCTTTCTCTTTCATTCGTTCGTGTGTTTGTTGGATAGGATTCTTGTGTCTGTTGGATTTATGGTTTAGGGGTTGATTATGAATTTGTGAATTGTGATATTGGAGTTGGTTCGGTCTGGTCCAAGATCGACTTCAGACCGGTCCGGTCCTCGGTCCAAGGTCTGGCAAATTTTCGGTCCTCGGTCCAGCCGGTCCGGTTTGGTCCGGTCCTGGACCGATGAACACCCCTACTAACAACTAATAATTGGGGAATTTGAAAATAAGGAAAAAAGGTCAATGGTGAGGTAACACTTGTCAACTCTACGTCAATATATTCAGTTCTATATTATACTAGCCTCCAAGCGCATGCTATGCACTATTTTTTTTTCAATTTCTCTTATAATGTTTTTAGAAATATTATAATTAATCTTATAATTTAAATGTTTAAAAATAATACTATTAATATATTAGTAATTTGTTTCCTTTTTCTCTTCATATAAGTAGTTGAAAAGACACTTTTTATTATGATGATTTGAATTCACATATTGTTTATATTTATATTTTTAATAAAGTGTAAATAAACGCTTAAAACACATGCATGTCACTAGCTGTAATGTTTGCACTCACTTATATATGATTTTTCATTTATGTCTTGTTTCAATAAAAGCATACATTAAATGCTCATTCGTATTATTTTAATTTAGAACTAACAATTAATAATTGGGCAACTTGAAATTAAAGAAAAAAGTCAATAGTGATGTAACACTTGTGAGTCCTACACCAATCTATTCAATTTTATATTATAACAGCTTCTAAATTCGTGCTACGCATGGTTTCTTTTAAAATTAGCTAAAATATTTTTAGAAATATAATTTAAATTTTTAGAAATAATAACATTATAGCATATCTGTAATTTATTTCTTTTTTTCTTCATTGAAGTAGTTGAAAAGATAGCATTTACTTTGATAACTTTAAATCACATATTGTTTAAAATTTTATTTTTAAATAAAATCTTAATAAATGCTTAACTAGACATGCGTCACTACTTCAATGTTCGAACTTAATTTTATATACATACATACATACATACATACATATGCGTGTGTGTGTGTGTGTGTGAATGATAGGAATGGCATGAAGCCACATGTGCATCAATTAAGGTTGAGGCTAAAAAACTCCACATCTCTCATTTGGGAGTATGTTTTTAGATTAGTACTTTGTCTTTCTCTTAGGTTTAACACATATTTTGTTTAAAAAGATGTTAAGTTCTAATTTTATGAATGGAAGAAATATGGATGAAGATTCCTACTCTTGTGGGTCAACAATGGCTCGATTTTAATTTGAATGGAGAAATTAAGCCTCCCCCCTCCTCGAAAAAACCGTCTTCGCCTCCTTTCACTTTCATACTACTTGTACTTTAAATGACATGATAGTCACCGCCTTCATTAGCCTGCTCCTCCTGGGTTTGACCCTAGGGGGAACATTTCTTTGCCTTGTGTGTGAAAATCATGTAGGCTATGGTCATGGACTTAGCTATGGCTTTAGCATTACCCCTTTCTTGTCTTATTGTGACCTATTGGACTGCTCTAACATAGAAGTTCAATGAATTGCCCTACTTAGCGCCTATTCTTTTTGTCGGTAAATTCTAATATACCAACTTTAACCAATTTCAACCCAATTCAACTTACTTCAACCCACTTCCGCAAAAAATTTCAACTTCAACCCACTTCAACTAACTTCAAATCATCTCCTTAAAAATTTCATAGTTTGTAAATTATCATCTACAAATTCGTTATGTAAAACTAAAACGTATAAAAATTCCTTTAATGAAAAAATTGAAAAATGTCATAAGTATTTCTTTATGCAATAAATAATTATTTCATAGTTGTGGGACTTTGGAAGGAGTAGATCTGAACCTAGCAGCTGGCATCTAAGCATACTTCAGGTGCTTGCAGGCGACCTAAGTGTGCAGTGGTTGGGCCCTAAGTAGCTTTGGAAGGAGTAGATCTGAACCAAGCAGCTAACATCTAAGCATACTTCAGTAGTCGGTGCTTGCAGGCGACCTAAGTGTGCAGTGGTTGGGCCCTGAGTAACCTGGTGGCGGCATTTGTGTAGGACAGAAAGGCAGGCGTTTGGCAAAGTGAAAGGGGGAGGGGGTCATCTGGGCAGAGACAGGGGGCTACTGAGGGAAGTGTTTGGAAAATCAAAAGTTGTGCGAAGTGAATTTTTCTGGGATTGCATATAGATAAGATAAAGTATAGTTTATTTTTTCCCCCAAATGACCAGGTTACCCTTTTTTAAATTGTGCTAAAACCAAACTATATATTTGTATTTTACATCAAATTAATTCATATATAAAATCGATAATGTGTGTGTGTGTGTAAATTATACAAATAAAAAAATGTCATAAATATTATGCCAAAAACCAAACAAAAAAATAATCCACACTCTTTTACATTAACCAACTTATGCCCATAATAAAAAATATATATATACCAACTTCAACCCTCTTTTACCAACTCTAACAAAAAACATACCAATTTTAACCTACTTCTACCAATCTCAATCAACTTCACTTATTTTCCACCCCTATTTCTCAATGAAAAGAACAGACCCTTACATTTGTTTAGAAAAAAAAAATTATGTACTTACTAATATGATATAGAGTCAAAAAACCTTATGTAATAGAAAACGCTTTGAGGGTTTGGATTCCTTTCAATTAGCTTGATCAATTTAATTAAATTGCCCTTTTCCTTAAAAACCCTAAAACATGCACTCATATGCTTAGTGATAATGGCATTTCACTTGTAAGTTGTACCATGAAATATGTTTTCAGGCCTGTTAGGATCGAAGAAGAAGAAATTCAATGCAACAATATATCACAAAATAAGATAATAAGCAAGATAAATAAAATCAACACCAAAACACCAAAATTTACGTGGAAAACTCAAATTGATCTCAAAGGGTTGTGCTTGATCTTAAAGCAATGTGCTTGAGTAAGAGGTTTCAAAGCAATGTGCTTTAGTAAGAGATCAATCAGGTATAAGCTTGATAGACCTTTATTTAACCTTATTTTAGCCCCCATTTGATCACTGTTTCTCATTGTTTTTTTATGTCAAATCTAGATGAGAAAGGCTCCAATTTACTTCCATTGATTTAATTGTGCTTATAAAGTGGTTTGTCTTACTTTCAAGAGAGATCTTCGGGTTTTGATAGAAAGCACTACTTTGGGAATGAATTAAGAGGAAGAATAGAGGTCTAACGAAGACCCGGGAACTAAGAGAAGCCAGGTAGAAGAGGGTACGATCGTGCATGCAGTGCGAACAGTCGTGCTGCAGGACCCGAACCCGTGCATAGTCTGGCACCTAGCATGCACGACCCTATGTACGTGGTGTCGGTGCGTGTGCACACGGCCGACCGTGCATCGAGGCGCTGTCGGCTGTGTATCGTGCTCCGCGTCAGCCTTCGTGATTTAAAGAGCTTTTCGGCCGGTTTTTGGGGTATCTTCTATCTCTTTACAGAGCACTTCTCCCTAGCAGTTTTTAGGGTTTCTAATCGCCACAAAAACCCCTATTAGGGGGTGAATAATTTAGATTAGATTCGTATATATCATGTATAAGACTTTGGATTTCGCAATTGATGGCTAAGTTTCTCTTCTTCACTTCTCTTTAGTTTCATGTTTCTTGTTTTGTTTACTAGTTTATTAATTCTTGCTTTGATTTTCTTTAGGATGTTTAGTTGTGATTAAAGTTGTGATCTTTGGTTGTGATTAGCCTCTTGATAGCTAATTGATCTTCTTCTTGACCTTTACCCCTCTTGTTCAAACTAAAATTTAGGATTTTCTCTCACACCCACCACGTGCTCGATAAAATGCTTGAAAGAGCTTTCATTCGTATTTGGGGGCAATTGACTTATGCTGAAAGGTGAGATAGATTGTCTAGTGTGGGTAGAGTGAATAGCTAGGATTGGGATATTAAAATAGTCTCGGTCGCTAGCTAGGTCAAGGGTTATCAATCTTGTAGTTTAATTGAGCTACTCGCATGAAAATAGGTGGTTGGAACAATTAGAGTAGCCTAACACCCTTGAGAGAGGGATTAGGTGGTCTTTAATTACGTAACCGATCATCCTTGAATAATAGCATAACTTGGGAAGGTGAGGGTTTGACTTGATTAGTTGGTCTATATTATGTTCAATCACAACCTAAGTCCTTTTTGTTTGCTCGCTTTTGTAGTTTAGTCCTTCTTCCCTTCACCCTCTATCTGGCCTAGATTGATCGCTTGGGTTAGCTTTGGTACTTGGAAACATAACTCCCTGTGGAATACGACCTGTATTTGCTAGTTGCTAGCTACAACTACACCATGCACTTGGGGTAATTTAAACTTAACAAAATTCACTAAAAAAATACTCTCACAAATCTAAGAAAAATATTGAATAATTTGCTGTGGATGAATACAGGTGGTGATTCTTGATGTTCAAATGATCAAGATGATTAAGATGATAGAGATGTATGTTGATTTATAACAGCTTAACCATAACAGTAGCAATAATCCATCATTAATCTGCATTAAGGATGGAATAATTAGTAGAAACATACCAAAAACTACAGCAAACAAAGGCAGTTTAGCAGAGATGTTCGTCATGAACCGTGGGCCTAGCCACGGATGGCCCGTGGTCCTCTCTGGCTCAAAAATGCTGAAAACTGCCTAGGTCTATGCCCATGTCAATGTGCCAGGTTCTAGGCCTCACTGAGCTACGCGTGTGAAGGCTGGAAGTTGTTGCTGCTGGACCGAAGCTCTTGCTGAAGAGAAGGATTGGGCCAGGCGTGAGACCGAGCCTAAGTGCTGGAAGACCTAGTCAGCGCTGGTCAATGAAGCTGGGTGCATGTTGATATTGGACTGGAGCTAGGCTGGGCCTTGTGTTACCAAGATGAAGCTGATTTTTTTCCCTTCTCTTTTCTCTTGCCTTGGCCCAACTAAAAAACATCACCATGTAATAAAAGCCTTCCATTGAGAACTTTGGGCCATTTTCTCGACAATCTCCACGTTGGACCAAAAACCTTTAATATTCGATAGCACCGTAAAACCCCGAATGGTAGAGCCCTATAGAGGGGAGCCTCGAAGGGATGTTATAAGTTTTAAACACTGACTAAGTCCAAGAAATGCTTGAACTTAGTAATGGGAAGTGGTTTGGTAAACATGTCTACGAGATTATTCAATGTATGAATTTTCTTCACAACAGTTTAACCTACAACAATAATATCTCAAATAAAATGGTACTTGACATTGATGTGTTTGGTCTTGGAATGATAAGCATAATTTTTGATAAAATAAATTGCACTCTGGCTATCAGAAAATACAATAGCAGTTCCTTGTGCAATACCAAGCTCAATAAGAAAACCTCGTAACCATGTAGCTTCTTTGTCACCTTCAGTTGCCACCACACACTCGATTTTAGCAGTAGATAAAGCCACAATACATTGTAGGGATGCTTTCTAAGAGATAGCACCCCAACATGAATATGCAACCAGAACTAGAACGCCTATAGTCAAGATCACCACCATAGCCAGAGTTAATATATCTAATAACATCAAGAGTTGTACACTTGAATTTATCAAATATGAAACACTTATTAAGATAACCTTTCACATAACAAAGAATCCATTTCACAATATCCCAATGATCCTTACCGGGATTGTGCATAAAGCGGCTCACA
Source organism: Selenicereus undatus (assembly GCA_017589665.1). Taxonomy (NCBI): domain Eukaryota; kingdom Viridiplantae; phylum Streptophyta; class Magnoliopsida; order Caryophyllales; family Cactaceae; genus Selenicereus; species Selenicereus undatus. The sequence goes on from JACYFF010031959.1 coordinate 18,450,363, forward strand.
ACACTAACAGCATAGGATAAATCAGGTATAGTGCACACCATAGCAGACATGAGATTATCAATCGCTCTAGAATATGGAACATGAGACATCTTCTCAACTTCCTCCTCAGATTTGGACAAGAATCATACGGCAACTTGAAATGAGCAGCTACGGGACTAGAGACTGATTTGCAATCACTCATATGGAACGTATCAAGTACTTTTTCAAGGTACTTTCTTTGGGATAGGTAGAGCTTATCAGTCTTGCAATCCTTATCTATCTCCATGCCAAGAAACTTCTTAGCTGCCCCAAGTTCCTTTATTTCAAACTCATCACTAAGTTTTATTTTCAATTTATTGAGCGTATCATCAACATATAATAGCAAATAAACGAAAGAACCTTCAATTTACTGAAAATAAACACAATTATTATAATGACATCATATATAGCCTTCTCCAATCATAAAGGCATCAGACCTTTTATACCATTGCCGTAAAGCTTGTTTAAGATCGTATGATGACTTTTTCAAGTGGCACACAAGATCTTTCTTTCGAGGAACAATAAATCCTTACTTCCTCCAACTTACCATAGACAAAAACTATTTTAACACCTAATTGCTCCAACTCCAAATCAAATAAAGTAACTAAAGCAAGTAGCACTCTAATAGAGGTATGACGTACAATAGGAAAAAATACTTCATTTAAGTCAATACCTTCCTTTTGGTTGCAACTAAGAACAACTAAACGTGCTTTTTACCTTGTGTCTGCAACCTAGGAATGCCTTCTTTGCACTTGGGGATCCATTTGGCGCTCAAGGCACGATGGCCTTAGGAAGTTTACATAACTCCCAAGTCCTATTTCTATGCAAACTCTCCATCTCTTCTTGCTTTCCATGAGCCAATTTGAGGAGTTAGGACTAGAGATAGCTTCTAAATAAATTAAAGGTTCAATACCTTCAGGAGTATCTTGTGTAACGGCAATAGCATATGCAATCGACCTACTCTGATCATCAGTGGTATAACGAGCAGGCTTTTTGATGATTCTCCTCGGCCTATCACAAGTAATAGAATATGTATCCTCCACCTGAGGCTCATCGGGACTTGAAGTGCTCGGATCTGGCTCATTAATATGGTCCTTATCGCTAGAATGATGTAGAAAAGATGTAGTACCTCCACGTTGAGTAGAAACCTCTAACTCCTCCTTATCATTGGTTTGATGTTGATCACCTACACCAGTAGAAGATACAATAGCCTCTTTCCTAGGAGAAAACATAGCAGACTCATTGAAAGTAACAACCCGAATTTAAATGAATTTCTTGGAACTAGGACCCTATAAATGATACCCTTTGGACTCGAATGTATAACCAGGAAACATGAAATTAATAGCTCTAAGAGCTAGCTTGCCATCATTAGCATGAGTATATGCAGAACATATAAATATTCTCAAAATAGAATAGTCAACGGGATTACCTGACCAAACTTCTTATGGGATTTTGAAGTTAATTGAGGAGTGTCGAGAGCGATTCACAAGATAAAATGTAGTTAAAAAAACCTCAACCCAAAAATCACAAAGGTGTCATAAATCAACATTGGAGAGCATACAACGAGCTCTCTTTAGAAGGGTCTTGTTAATATGTTCAGTGACACCATTTTGTTATGGCTTCCTAACTAAAGTTTCGTGTCTAGCATTACCTTGGATAGTATAGAATTCATTGAAGTCTGACTCATAAAACTCTAGAACATTATCGGTCCTAAACTTTTTGATTTTCCTTCTAATCTGGTTCTCAACAAGGGCCTTGAATTTCTTAAACATAGAGAATGCTTCATTTTTATATCTCAAGAAATAAACCCAAACTTTGTGAGAAAAATCATCCACATAAGTGAACATGTAACGTTTTCTTCCAAAAGAAGGAGCTCTAAAGGGATCCTATAAATCAGAATGAATATAATGTAGGATACCCTTGGTACGGTGTTTTGTAATAGAAAAATTGACTTTCTTTTGCATGCCAAAAACACAATGATTATAAAAATCAAGCTTCCTCGTACCTTTGCCACCAAGGAGATCTCTCTTGCTTAGGATTGTCATGTCGTTCTCACTCATGTGGCCCAACCGAGCATGCCACAATCGAGTGAGATCGAAATTGGATGAGGAGGTGGTGACAGCTATAGAACTAGTCACTATAGAGCCTTGTAGGATGTAGAGACTACCACATGTCACACATTTCATAAGAACAAGTGCTCCTTTGGAGACTTTCAAGATTCCATCTTCAGCTGAATACCTACAATCATTAGACTCAAGAGTACCAAGTTAAATTAGGTTGCACTTTAAATCTGGAATGTAAAGAACATTTTTTAAGGTTCTCATAATACCATCATGAGTTTTGAATTGAATGGTGCCAATACCAAGTGAAATAAGGTTGCACTTTAAATCTGGAATCTAGCGTCTCATATGTTGAAAACCAGTCCTTATGGGGACACATGATATATATAGCTAGAATCTAAAACCCACTCAACAGTACACCTATTGCTAGTGGTGATCACACACAATACATCACCATCAGACTCAGAATCAACAATGGAAGTTTCAGCCAATTTTTGAGATTGCTTGTTCTTTTCCTCTTTCTCCTTTTTATCTTTCAGGCTATAACACCTATCAGCTCAGTGCCATCACTTCTTACAAGACTTGCAAAAGTTGTTGGATTTACTTCCCCTAGACTTTGAACGGGAGTTTCTCCTACTTGTACCTTCTTTCCAAAGGGTCTACCTCTCACATTGAAACCCTCACCTTTGTCATTGGAATGCACTTGAAGGTTAAATTTTTCTTTAGACAATAAACTATTTTTTACATCCTCAAATGACAATGTGTCATTATTACTAGACAACAAGATTTCCTTGAAATGCTATATAAAGAGGGTAATGAGACTACCAACAAAATAGCTTTTACCTCATCCTCAATTTGACATCCATACTTTCTAAGTCAGCAAGAATGGAATTGGAGTCGACATTAGGAAAACATCAAAACTTAAAAACTCTAGTGAGAGATTGTTGCTTTAGAGAGAGAAAGAGAGAGCCCTTGTTCTCTTGCTTGCTTGCCCAACAATCTGGAGATGAGTTCCAGAAAAAAGAAGAAAAAGAAGGAAGCCACTGCTCCTTCACTTCAACTAGCTCAAACTCCCCCTAGCCTTCCCAATCTACTTCTTCTTTCCTCATCGCCCTTGCCTTCCTCTGATTTTTCAATTACCTCTTGCTGCTATCTCCGATTTGCCATCCATATTCGTTGCCTTTGTCGTCCATTTCGTTCCAGCTTCCATGGGCGAGAATGAGTTAGCTAGACTTCAGTCAAGAATGCTGATTGTTGCATACCATGGCTTTTTTGAACCAACTTGGGTTGCAGTGATAATGCTGAAACAAAATTTACTTGAGCCACCAATTCCTAAAGCTAGCCTTCGACGACCTGAACAGGGCAACAACACAAGCGAAATCCACAAGGTTAACCATTCTCATCTCCTCTGTTTAAGAAACATCTAGGTAACTCACTCCCTTGGAACCCCAACCCCTGCGCTTCGGTCTCTTAATTTGCTACTTAAATCTCCCTGTTATTAAAATTATCAATTTTTTTGGAATCCGTTCTAGGAATTTTGTTCAATTTGCTCAGTGATTTCTAATTTCTTTCCCGATCTATGTCAATATGCATAAACCGTTATCTAGGACTTTGTCTGCAATGAATTTCTATCCTACATATTCTGATTCTAGGCAAAAGTATGGGATTCTACAGTATCTATGTATGTATCATTGTCAGGATTTATGGATATTCACTGATGTGGGGTATCTGCGTTGCTTTGTTCTAATTTCAAATTATCCTATCTGTAAGGTTTGTGAATGCTCTATCTCTCAGGGTAATCTTAGTATTATTCATTGCTCCTTTGCTTTGTGCTGGATATTGTCAATTTCCTTATTCCGTTCCTAGGTAATAAACAATGCCCTGGCTCTGACCCTTTCCTTACTTCCACAAGGAACTGGGTTTTGTTCATAGTTTCTGCACATTTTCTTGTCCTAATTAGTATCTTTCAATGCCTGCTTTTCTTGAAATGGATTTGGTTGGTCGTTTTTATCTACTTTTACGTCACTTACATAGCCTTAGGTTTGCAAAATACTAATTATGCATTGGTGAGAGGCATCAAGTGTAACCGCTTGATTCCCAAGACCTTAATTTCGAACGATCCTTTGGATCCCCAGACACATAACATGGGCTTTCAAAAGCATTATGGTTTGACTTATGTGGCCAAGTATGGATTCATTAGGTTTGGACGACATCATGATATGTTTGGTACCTTTGCTCTTTTTATGTCTATATTGGCTATGATAATTGTAATGATAATTGCAATCTCAAAGACAATTTCATGTCAAGGTGCTGCCTGTTTTGCTTATCTTTGTACTGGTCTTGGACAAATCATTTGTGAGAACTTATTTTTAATTGTTGCTGATTGTAATTATTTATTTTTATGGACTTTTTTGAGTGAACTATTGAAGTATCTATTAAGGGGGAATGTGGAAATTCTTTTTGGGAGTTTCCCGCGGCCCAGGCTCTTATGGCTTCAGAATGATCAATCTTGGTCCCAGAATATTTCTATCATAACTTTTAATGTTTGCAATTTGTTATTTGTGGAAGTTATTAGATGCAATGTGCAAGGAGTTAGGAAAAACTCCGTGTTTGTAATTGTGGTGGAGCACCTCCAGTTTCTTTCTTCTATTTTGAAAAAATTCATTTTCGTGGCTGGTAAAGCACATTTTCGTTTAAATCATTACAATCTAATGACACTTGTATCTCCCTAATAGCAAAAATATGTTGGTGAGTGGAAGAGAGTTTAATTACTCAATTCCTAAGACCAAATTAATGGTTGATTCTTTGGATCAAAAGGCAAATTGTCAGAAGCATCACCTTCTTCATTGTGTTATATTATGAAAGTATTATGTTGGAATGTTCAAGGAGCTAAGAAATCGCAACTAAGACCTGACGTAGGATTTATCAATCGCACTGTTAGACCTGATATCCTAATTTTTCTTGAAGCTACGGTTAATGGACATAATGCGGACTTGATAATTAGAAATTTGGGTTTCTCTCATTATGAGTCAATTGCAACTGTGAATCATTATGGAGGGATTTGGTGTCTATTGAACCAGGTTAATATTGATGTGACAATCATTGCAAAAGAAAGTCGAGCTATTCATTGCCAAGTTATGGATAACACTAATAGTAAGCGGTTTATATTGACAACAATTTATGCTTCTACTCAGGATAGCGATAAAGATAAAGATACCTTCTGGCATTACCTCAAGCAACTCAATGAGTCTATTAAACTACCTTGGTGCATTATTAGAGATTTTAATGAATTACTCCAGTCCTCAGATAAGGTTGGAGGAGCTACTACGACAATTGCTAGAACACAGCATCTTAATGATTTTCTGGATCACACTAGAAGCATTGATGCCTGTGTCCAAGGGAGAGTATTTACTTGTAAAATTTTTTTGCGAGGGCAACCTATTTATGAAAAACTGGATAGAGTGATCTTTAGGGAGGATTGTGCACAATTGTTCCCTAATTATCTAGTAACTAATGGTGCATTTACGTGATCTGACCATGCCTTTGTCTTGCTCAATACAGAGCCAGCACATCCCCCTAGACGGGGCACTAATTTTAAATATCAGCATTCATGGGCACAATATTGGGAAACACATAATGTAGTTAAGAAAAATTGGCAATTGAGAGTTCAAGGTACTCCAATGTATCGTGCAGTTCAAAAGCTCAAAAAAATTAAATTGGATCTTAAATCGTGGAGGAAGATTACCTTTGGTAATTTTAAAAGTAAACTTGAAAGAAATGCTGAGAAGTTACTTCTAGTTGAAACAAAATTGGTGCAGGACCTGAATAATGCTCGATTGAACAACTGGCATTATAGACTTATCAAGCAAAGAGAAAATATGCATTTGTTTAATCAAAAATATTGAGGAAAAATGGCAAGAAAAGATTAGCTTGTCAATGGCGATAGGAACTCTCGCTTTTTTCTCCAGACCATGAAGGCAAGAAAGACTAAAAGCAAAATTATGAAACTCAAAGATACTTCGGGAGTATGGGTTGATGAGTCTTCCCGGATTGAAAGTATGTTTGTCAATGATTTTACGGCCAGATTTAAATAAGCCCAAGCAAGTACCTGCAATGTACAACTTGACATGCTTAACTTAGTCACCGTAGATGACAATGAAAAATTATTAAAACCTATTCAAGATTCAGAAATTGAAGATGTTGTTTTTCAAATGGACAAATTTAAAGCTTCAGGCCTGATGGTTTTGGAGCGGCTTTTTTCCAGAACCATTGGCATATTGTTAAAGATGATGTTTGCAATTCGATAAGATCTTTTTTTGAGAAGGGTAAGCTCCTCAAACAGATTAATCATACGCTTATTGCTTTAATTCCAAAAGTTAATAATCCAACAACGACCAATCAGTTCCAACCTATTAGTCTTTACAACACCATTTATAAGATTATTTCAAAAAATTTAGCTAATAGGATGAGGTCGATTTTGCAAAATATAATTGACCCCGTCCAAAGTGCTTTTGTGCCAAAACGTTCCTTTCATGATAATATTTTGCTTACGTATGAGATCATGAATAAATTCAGAAATATGAAAGGCAACAAAGCCTGAGTAGCGCTCAAATTGGATATGGAAAAGGCTTATGACAGAGTAGAATGGAAATTCTTATTTGATGCATTGCATAAATTAGGATTTCATCCCAAGTGGATTGAATTGATTAAAGAATTGATTTCGACAATCTCGTACTTTGTGATTGTGAATGCTAATGTATGTGGTTTCCTTACACCAACCAGAGGCATCTAAAAAGGGGACCCTATTTCCCCATATCTTTTTATCATCTACATGGAGGTTCTAACTAGGACTTTACGTAAGGCAATATGTAGAAAGAAATGTGGAATTGGTGTCAAGATTTCTCCTAGAGCATCCAAAATTCCATGTTTACTTTTTGCTGATGATAGTCTTCTTTTTTGTAGAACTAATCTTGAATCTTGTTGTGAGTTAAGCTCTATGTTGAATAATTTTTGCCAAAATTCTAGACAACTCATTAACTTTCATAAATTGTCACTAACATTTTCTACTAATGCATCAACCCATGACAAAACAATCATGTCATCCATTTTTAACATAAACGCACCAAGACAACCTTGGAAAGTATCTTGGATAACCGGTTTTTGAGGGTAGACAAAAAACAGAGACCTTTTCAAAACTAGTTAGCAAAATAGCAGACAAATTGTAATCATGTCTCTAAAGCGGGAAGAGTTGCACTAATTCAAACCAACATAGAATCAATGTCTGCACATACGATGCAATGCTTTTAGCTGCCCAAAGAAACAAATAAACAGATTGATAAAATTAGTAGAGTTTTTTTGGAAAAAGTCTCATGAAAATAAAGGACTACTGATGGTATCTTGGGACAAAGTCTGTCGACCAAAAAAGGTAGGAGGACTTTGCCTTAGAAAAATAGAAGTAGTTAATAGTGCGTTTTTAAGTAAATTAACTTGGAAATTATTCTATGATCAGAGCCTTTGGGTGGAACAAATGCAAGCAAAGTATCAACTTGATGAATTTTTTTTTGCTATGGAACCAAAGGAAATGGATTCATAGGTATAGAAGTGTATACTTAAGAATCGATATCAGTTTCGGAAAGGAGTCAGGTGGAAAGTTGGTAATGGGACAAATATTAATTTCTGACTTGACAATTGGCGTGCCAATGATAGTTAGGCTAATTTGCTTAAGGTGACGGATCATTCCCTCATCGATAAGTCCTTTAAAGTATTACAGTTTATTACAAGCAATAAAGAATGGGGATATTGCAAACTTAACTCTTTTGTGGATTCAGTCCACTTGAAGTTGATTCTTGCAACTCCAAATCATGCTCATTCTTTTCATGACTCTATAAGTTGGGGTTTATCTAGAAATGGACATTTTTCCACTAAGACAGTGACTTGGGCATCACATGGATTGAACCTTGTTAATCTGCCTGTTTGGGAGTACTGTTGGATTTGAAAATTAGATATTATGCCGAAGCTAAAAAAATTTCTTTGGCAACTTTGTCATATGTCACTACCTACAAAAGAAACTCTGTCTAAAAGAGGTATGAATATTGATCCCCTTTGTCCTTTTTGTCAAGCCGAGATTGAAGATGTGGATAATCTATTTTTACATTGTAATGCTGTACGAGACTGTTGGAGATTAGCAACTTTTCATAGATGGATTAATACAAATCTCATGTTTAGCCGACAAGTTACAGTCTTGCATATGCTTTCTACTGCCAGAACTGCAGGCCCTATTGTCAAATTGGGTATAGTAGTTGCGCTACTGTAGAGTATATGGAAAATAATAGTATGATTTTTTGTAATGAAACACTTAATCTAGGAATTACTTTGATAAGAGCTAAAAAAGCTAGCGCTGAATAGAGTATTAGACACAGGTTCACACAAACATTTCATCCACCAAACCCAAATCTTCCAGTCTCCAGCTGTAAGAAGACTCATTGGGTAACTTGGAGGAAGCCACGAGGTGGGTTCATCAAAATAAACTTTGATGGATCCAAATCATCACAAGGTGCAGTAAGAGGTTTTATCATTCGCAGTTGGGAAGAGAAGTTTATTCAAGCATCAGGATTCAAATTGGGAGCATCATCAGTTTTGGTAGCGGAAGCAACAGCTATGCGAAATGGAATCAAACTAGCAGTACAAGTAGGATTTGCTAATGTTCATATTGAAGGAGACAACAATATTCTCATCAAAGTCGTGCTAGGAAAAGTTCAGATCCCATGGGAGATTCAAGTGCTTGTTCAAGATATTACTACGTACCTTTTTGGGTTCGATCATGTTATTATTAATCATATTTTTAGGCAAGGCAACACAGCAGCAGATTGGTTGGCTAAATTTGGTTTATCTCTTCATTTCACGACTGTGTGGGATGTGGTTCCTCATCGGGACTTTGGTCTCTTCCTCTTAGAAGATAATTTAGAAAGAACCCTTAAGAGAAAGGCTTTTTAGATTGTGTTGCTTACCTTTCTTACAAAAAAAAAAGAATAGAATTAAATCATCAAGGTGATTTTGAATGGGAGTACCTTCGGCTATAGAAAACGTGTACAAACTTTCTTTGAGACAGATTTTGTTGGCGAGACTCTTCGTCATATATAGTGTCTCCCATCCAAGCCAAAGATTTGTCATGGTGGTCTTGTCAAAGAACTCACGAAGGACATGAGATGCCAAACATAGTTGAATTGTTGAGTGCGTCTCCTCGTCAAGATCTTCCCATTGCTCATTCTTCATGGAAGCAGACTTCTTGGTTTTACTGCGTAAAGCTTTCTTCAATCTGTTCTATATAAGAATGGCCATCATTTAGACCTTCCAATTGTTAAAACTAATTTTGCCATCAAATTTGGGAATATCGAATTTCATAATGGTTGTCATCCTTGATCCGGGCTCTGATATCACTTGTTAGGATAAAAGAAGATGAAATTGGAAGCAACAAAATATCACAAAATAAGATAATAAGTAAGATAAATAAGGCCAACACCAAATCACCAAAATTTACCTGGAAAACCCAAATAAAAAAAATAAATAAATCACGAACGACTATGATTGAAAATTCACTATGAGATTGAAGAGTGCAAATTGATCTCAAAGCAATGTACTTGAGTAAGAGATCAACTAGGTGATTACAAATTCACTCAAAAAACACTTTCACAAATCTAAGAAAAATAATGAATAATTTTGGTGTGGATGAATAAAGGTGGTGAATTTTTATGATGAGATGATCAAGATGATTAACATGATGGAGATTTATCTTGATTTATACCAGTTCAACCATAATAGTAGCAATAATCCTCCATTAATCGGCATTAAGCATGCAATAATTAATAGAAACGGACCAAAAACTACGGCAAACAAGTGCAGTCCAGTAGACTGGCCTGCCACGGACATAGGCCTAGCCACTGCTGGCCGTGTCCTCACTGGGTCCAAAACGCTAAAAATGGCCTTGATCAGCTCAGCTCAATGTGCCGGGTTTTAGGCCTCATGGAGCTGCTCGTGTAAAGGCTAGAAGCTATTGTTGCTAGATTAAAGCTCTTGCTGAAGACAAGGATTGGGTCACACCTGAGACTGGGCCCAAGTGCTGGAGCACCTAGTCAACGCAAGTCAATGAAGTTGGGTGCATGCTGATGTTGGCCTGGAGTTAGGCTAGGGCGCGTGTACCAACCTGAAGTTGATTTTTTTCCTTCTCTTTTCTCTTGACTTGGGATAAAAGCCTTCCATTGAAAATTTTTCGACCCATTTCTCAACAAGACCTCGAACCATTAGATAGGATTTTAAATATGTTGATGCCTTAATATGACAATAGGATATATCTAGTTGAAAGACAAAGAGTTCATTCTTAACATGCCCGATATATGAAGTATGACATATTAAGGCCCTGTTCTTTTCGTTGGTAAATTCCAATTTACCAACTTCAACTATTTCAACCTATTTCACGAACATTAATAAAATAATACCAACTTCAAACGCTTCAACCAACTTCAACCCACTATTTTAACCAACTTCTATCTATTATACAAAAAATATATCAACTTCAATCCACTTCAACCTGCTTCACCCTACTTCAACCCACTTTAATAAAAAAATATCCACTTCAACCAACTTCACACATTTTCTAACCCCTATTTTCTAATGAAAAGAACAGAACCCTATGTGTGGCAGATTTTATGTGCATTGTCTGCCTTTTTATTTCCTCCATGACTCACCATAAACCAAGCACATATAACAAACTAAGCCACAAAACAAACAAGCAAATATTATATAAAAATGGGGTAGGAGAACACTCAAAAAATATGAATAATAAGCAAAAATATAAATGTCTTGCTATAAGACACTTCTTAAGTATCTTATCTTGACTTAGAAATTATACTATCATGTATTAAATTTTAAAAAATTGACATAATTGAATAGTGGTCAAGAATGTCACAACTTACAAAGCATATCTAAAACCATCTTTTTAGGCATAAATTTTACATTTATAAAATTATACGTATAATATGCGGTTGCGAATAAGATCTCATCATATATCATTTCATACATGTGTACAGAGTCAATGACTACTAAAATTTTAGCAGTCATAATTAATTATGACTACTTAAAATTTAATGATTTTAAATTATAAAACACATTAATTTATATGAGATAATACATTTAAGAATATATTGTTGCAAAGTGTATATGCATCATCACCTAAATAATAAATAGATAAAAAGAAAGATCTACAAGTTTGATGAGCCAACGTGGCAGTGAAATAATATTAATGCCCATTCTTTTAGGATGTCAACTATATATCACCTATTTGGCCCTACTAAAATGTGGTCTTCACTCCAACTGACATTCGTTTTAACACGATGTCATGAAGTCACTTGCATTTCATTATGGTGTCTCCGTTGTGTAATTAATGCTTAAGAATGTAATCAGTAAATTTCAACGAATGTGCACTAGTAATAACTGGCGAATTCATACACCTTGATTTTGAACCCCCTTCTTCGTTTTATGAGGGATGACTTCAAACGATTCTCTTAGCACATTTCGTTTGATATTAAAGTCCTCTTTCATTAGGTTGGATTTACAATATTGTTTGGAATTCCACTATATGTAGAAAGACTACACAACCTATTGCATCCCGACGCTTCTACCTCAAGGTATTTTTATTACGTCAACAGTGCTCTACGTAACTATGATGCATTGTGCCACTTTCTAAAGTGGGAGGTTAGATTGACAACAAACCATCGAGCCTCCCCAATATTTCCTACTAAGCTTAAGTGCGTGCAAAGACGTTGAAGATTGCAGTAAGTGATCTGAAGGAAGCCACATGTCTAGAGCCAGTCGACTGTATATTTATCATTGGCTTTTGGAGATGAGAATTTAAGTTGATATTTTAGATTTTTTCTTATTGGTTAACTTTCATTGTAGATGTTGTATGGCTGTTCATTAATAACTCTCCTTATTCTATAAAACAAAAAATGACAACAGATTGATGAAAAGGTGGAAAAAGGAGTACGGGTTAAAAAAATTAGACTATAAAAAAATCGAGGGCGCACGCCGCCAGTATTTTTTTCAAGCGAAGGGCTTCACCGCTACAAAGGGGTCCAATAGCGACGGAAGTCAACGATAGATTCTGGATCCGTTGCTGTCGGATATAGCGACAGAAATAGGGGCTAACTTGTTTTATCAAAGTTATCAACACACTTAGGAGAGGATCTCACATCCGCGACTCATTTGAACTATTTAATGATGGATTGATCTGTTGCTGAACTAAAAGAAATAGTTTTTCAATAGCCAACGATGGATATTGTGACGGGAATAAGGGCAGACTCGTTTTCTTAAAGCTAGTGACAAGCCTAGCAATGGATCTCACATCCGTTACTCATTTGAAATATTTATCGATAGAATGATCGGTCAATGAACTGCAAAATGTTTTTAGATGGTCAGCGATGGACATGTCTGTCGCTGAATATAACAATTAATTTCTTATTAATCAGCAATGGATCTATCCATCGCTGACTATTCAATTTCTAAGTCACTGATGGATTGATCCATTGTTGACTACTTATAAAGAACCAGATTTGGTTCTATTTTCCTTCATTGATAGACAACCCACCACTATGTGAGAGAGACTGAGAAAGAGAGAGAGCGAGAGTCACACCATCACGCCTGCCACCTAAACCACTTCTAATGCTGTCTGCCTATCCATTCGCCCGCTGCAGTCGGCTCTCCTCCGTCACCACCGTTGCCACTAGCTTGTTTTTCCTCTTCAACTCTCAAGTTTATTTAATTTCTTTCCTATTATCTTTTAGCTTTAAATTGTTATAGTTTATAAAATTAAAGTTTTGAATCTCAATTTTTAGTTTATATTTATGTTACATTGATGAAATGTGTTTGAAATTATTGCTCAAATTTGTTTCTTGCTTTCCCTAAATTTATTGTTGGGTGTAAATTGTACTTTTTGACATGTGAAGTTTGAATTGGTGTGATTGGTGGAATCTGTGTGCTTAAGATTGAATTGTTGTTAGATTGGTAAAATTTATGTGATTAGAAATGTGTTTGTAGATGTTGTACATATTTTGCGGTTTGAAAAGGGAAGAAATTAACAATAGTGGGAATGTGACGTTGCACATAAATTTTATGATTGTTGGCATCGGGTTATGTATTTTTGTTGGCTTTGTTGGCATACATTTGTTCAAAATGCATGTTTTATGGGAATGTGATGTGATGTGAAATTTTTATTTGAATGTGAGGGATGGAATTAGTTAGAGTAATTAGAAATAGAATTGTTGGTAATCAAAATTGTGAATATTTAGGAGAATAACATAAGAATATTTAATTAGTTTGTTAAGTATATTAATAAAACAAGCTTAATGGGCATTAATTTATACGTCTGCATATTTATTTGCATTTCTTAAAGATATAAGTGTGCGTGCATGTGTGTGTGTATATATTTATTTATATATCTGTACATTACTTTATACTTTTATTTGTATTTCTTACAAAACACAAATTGAAATGTTCATAAGGAAAAACATGTGTCATAATTGATTAATATTTTGACAATTACATCATGATGATGAGGAGGAAGATGATCATGCACAAACAAGATTGAGACGCTGAAAGGGATGAAAATTTATAATTTACTATTTTTATTTATAGCATAATTTAAGTTTGCTACATTTGGATGTTAATTTATTGTTGTTCTGTATTATCATATATTTTTCATTCCTTTATAATTTGTAATACTCCATACACACACATACATAACATATATATGTATGTATTTGTGTGTGTGTGTGTGTGTATATATATGTATGTATGTATGTATGTATATATATATATATATATATATATATATATATATATAT
>JACYFF010031959.1:18464734-18502775 GCA_017589665.1 Selenicereus undatus
ATATATATATATATATATATATGTATGTATATGCATATACTATTGATAATATATGTTATACGTATCATACTACGTCTACCTTTCATATAAGAGGAACTATGAGTCCTTTTACTGTTGGTGTTACAGGATCAGTTCTAATTCCTAATCACTTTGATGGGTTCTTCCTCCTCACTCTCATCCTTGTACCCCTAACCAAATTTTACTATATCAACATTTAGGATATAAACAATCCAAATTGCATCCCCATCACCAACTATGTGAATCTCTGCCAATACTACTACTCATATCTCTACCAACCCTATCTCTAGCCAGTCCCAAGACAATGTTAACAGAGATAGTGAAGCACAATCCAGTAATTGAAGCACTCCAAACAAGACATATATTCCATCAAATGGTAACAGTGAGTGGGATTTTATATTTATTTTTTATTGCAGTTATTTTGTGTAGTTTGCCTAACACTTGAAGTGTTTTTTTTTAAGGTTTAATCTAAATGATGGTGCTAGGAAGAGGATTGCTAGGATTTTCCAAGGCAAGCATGATGGAGCTTGCTACTTGGTGTAAAGTGCTTATATCTTAGCGTGATTTATGGTTTGGAGAGTTCAAGGCAATTACAAGCAACTATTAACAATGACTTCATGTGCACCTTATCCATTTCATATACTTTGTATTAATTGTTGTATGATGAATTGTAGAAGTACTTGTGATTTTGAGGGTGAAGAAGAAATAAGGTTGAACTTTGAAGATTGAGGCAATGGACGTTTGAGGGATTGTCTTGGCAAAGCTAGTAGGTCTAACAAAAAGCCTAAATTGCTACACACATTAGGATCATTGGAAAAAAAACTCCAAGAATATTTAATCAAAGAAGAATACAAGAAAATATGTGAATAAACCCAAAAAAAAAGCTCGGTGATCTGGAGAATCCTGGACCATCTCTCCACACATTTGGATCCATCCCTACGCATAGCATAGAATGCATTTGATAACTAACTTTATCTCTTAGAACATCTTTAATTTGCGAGAGGGAGGGTGATTAGATAACTAATAAGATGTGTAACTATTCCAAATAGGTTTCCTTTGTGACTTTTATTTTATGTATATATAGAGTGTGCATGCATTGGATCCTACTATTGTGAGCTCTTCAACCACACACAAAATTAATGGCAATTTAGATGGGCCTTAGGTTGATAAGAAATCACATGAAATATATGTAAGCTAATTAGTGGTTCAATATTGAGTCTTATAATCTCATAAAGTTAATCCATTTAATTAATTGCAAATATTGTGGTATTGTAGGAATTTCTTCAACAAGAGTTCTAAAACATCATCAATACTCAAGGGCCCTTGGATGGCGAATTTCAAGATCTATCTCTAGCAATCCTAAATCCAAATGAGTTATGTGGAAAGACCAATCTTTACAAAAGGGTCATATTTACGACTCTGGGGATGAGTCTATCAATGTGAGGAGTCCCTCTAACTTTAGTCCCTCAACAAGCAGATAACGTTGAAATCTTCAATAAATTAATCTCGTCGTATTATAGGAATTCTTTGAACAAGAGTCTCGAAACATCATCAATAGTCAAGGGTCCTTGGATGACAACTCTCAAGATCCATCTCAATAATTCCCCATTCCAAATGAGTTGTGAGTGAAGGTCAATCTTGGTCATATTTACAACATTGAGGATGAGCCTATTGATGTGTGGAGTTCCTGTAACTTTAGTCCTTCGTAATGAGCAAGTAATGTTGAATTCAAATGGATGAGTTACATAGATTTATATAATGATTCTTATACTTGAATAATGCTAATTAGAGTTTAACATAAGTTGACTTCAAGATTATTAATCTCTAGTTGACATAAATCTTTTGTAACAGATAGAGATCATGTGTCATTTAAAGTTGAGTTGAATGATCTAAGGGGTGTGGTAACCAATTTGGTTGATAAGCTCTCTTCTGAAGTTAAAAATTATCGTGTGCTTATGAAGAAATATACACAATTAGAAAAATCCAAAACATGGTAATTCAAGGCAATAACGAACTCAAAGATGAAATGCTTACGAAGAAATGTAAATGGATCAACAAATCTTGAGCATGAATAAAAAAATTCAAACTTTATTTAGGAATGCATCAAGTTTCAACTTTGGATCTCAACAATCCCCTCATAAATCCTCTACAAAATGATTAAGATAAGGATGAGAACGAGGATAAGGATCAGGATAAAGAATATGAGGCTAGACCAATTAGAGATGATTGAGTTGTTGGCTTCTATCCTTTATGTGATTTGTTTGGAAACTATCTTAGGTTTGGTCATTGGATGCTCATCTTTTAAGGATATTTGCGCCCTTTACATTAATAGTTTATGTGTGCTTGAAACTTGTTGCGGTTTGTTAGAGCGAGATATTGAAGTTTGTATGGGTTGCGTATGGTTGGAAGTGCTCTTTAGAGTTAGTAAGTTGGCCTTGAATGAGCCATTTTGCAATTGCAATATTTATGTAGGAGGTCATCTAATGCAAATTTGGTTTTTTGTTAATAAAAAAATTAGTGGGAATTTACTATCTGTCACTGATTAACAACATGATCTCCGTTGCTAATCACCCACTGACAACAAATTCCATTGTTGACTTTGCTCGGACAACTCCCTCCTTCCCTTCACTGTCTGTCGCTGATTCCGTCACTAGACAGAGGCATAATTCCTTCAGTTCGTCCACTATCTGTTTAGTGACGAGCAATTATGCAACTGACTTGTTTCGTCACTAATCTCATCACTGATATGAGAATTTTGTTGCTAATAATTAGCCATTTCCATCGCATTTTCCTTTGTTAGTTGGACTTTTTTTTATGGTCATTGCCCCTTAAATTTCTAATTTCTCATTTTCAAAGTAAACATGACGGTTCTAGATTTCTATTGTTCTTCAACAATTTACAGTAGTCTATTTTAATTTGCAGTATTTCTTTGTGGCCAACAATCAAGTTGTTTCATGTGTTTCTTTTAGTACTTTAACTTGTACAAAAAGAAAAGGGCACATTACGGTAATTTGTTTCAATTTGATCTACTTTGCAAGGTTTTAAACAAATTAGATTTTAGTGTTTTTTATTTATGTATTCCTTTTTCTTTTTTATATGTTTTTAGTTAACATCATAGTTACAAGTAGAAAGTGGCTAACCTTGTTGCATGTTTGTAGGGATTAAGGAAGTAACACCACTCAATTGATAGATGTCATTGATTTGTCAAGAAGAATCTAAATCACATTCAAAATCTCAAATCTGTTTCAACATCTTTCGGATTGATTAAATGTATGTAATTGTTATGGGTGCATTCCTGATCTTAGCTTGAAGAAAACTATTCGGTCTCAAATAGATAAAATAGCAATTCCTTCAACACTTAGTTATAGCTCCTATAAATGGTTTATGAAGGTTTTTACATGTGTTTTGTGTTTTTGTAGGTAAGAAACTGAGATGAACAAGTTTAGGATCTTAGGGATTTGATGGAGCACAAAGTGCTACGAAAGCTCGAGACTTAGCCTTGAGGAGGCTTGGAGAGGATATGAAGAATGGGGTTAAAAGATTATCCCAATGCAAAATATAGATGGGTTGTATGAAAGACGACTACTCGTATCAGCTCACCATGCATAGCCTGGTATCAACTTTCAGCTTCCAACTGAAATCCCTCTCTTGTACTTATCTTACTTTCTAGGGATTTTTTTTTTATGTTAAACTTATTTTTAGTTAATGTAAGTTCAAACTTTGTTGTTTTCTCTTTATTATTTTGCCGATGTCTAGTAGTTTAAGTAATTTCCTTATTAATCACTTCATCCTTTGTTTTTCTCCCTTAAAAATCACGCCCAAATCGCTTGGTTTTTTATGTTAGAGTTGGTAAAAGAGATTATAGACTCACTTTTAAGGGTTTGGAGCCTTTTATATGACATAATCCATGAAGCACCTGTACGTATACATGTTTTAGGTTACATGTAAGTTATCTGTTTCCCTTTTTTACTAAGGTGAACATTCAAAGATATGCATGGGCTACTCTATATACTTATTTTGTGGGTTGCTCCACCTTCAGGCTTTCAGTTTAACGATAGACAAGATGTAAACATATTTTAAAATTTAAAAATTAATTATTGTGAAAAAATATCTAACTTTTAGAAGGAAAAAGGTATCGTGATTGTGTGAAAAGTTTTTAGGCTTTTCCATGCCAAAATATCATTCTTACACTTAATGCTGCAAGGAATTGGTAACTAATCAATTTCAAAAACATTAATGATGTTCAACCTCATTCTAGACAGTCACAGACATAAGAAAAGCTATCTATATTCTGAAGAGGTTTATTTGACTCTAAATACTCTGTCCAAGTTAGTAATGACATATGACTATAAGATTGATTGGGAAGGATCATTTGGATCTAAGATCATTTGCATGTAACTCTTTTGGGAAGTTTGCCAATCACATTCCTTAGGTTTGGTAGACATTAACACTACCTGGCTCTAAATCCAATTGGATAGCCTCCCAAGTCCCAACCCTCTACAACCCTTGTGGAGGGGTTGCTCCCCAAAATTAAAAATTCAAAAGAAGATGTTAAGGACTATTTGAGATATACAATAACAACAATAACAAAATCCCAATGTTAGTCGCTGGATTTAGGGAGATCCAGATGATTCAATAAATAAAATGGGTTTAATATAAAATGTATATGAGTTTAATTCAATAATTTTAGTGTTGCTGCAATTGACAATAAATTTAAAGTTAAAATACTAATCGATGAAAATTTTATGTAAAATTCAAACCTATAGTATAAAATGTTCTCCCGTTCTATCTGTTGACATATAGTCAGGGATGACAATGGGACGGTTTAGGGCTAGAGAGTTCTTTGTAACGCACCTATTATTATACAAGAATAATCTCCATTTTAACTAAAAGAACTCTATGAAAGCGTAATTATTGAGGCATTACCGCAGTTTTTCCAATAAATAGAAAAACAAGGCTTTCCAAATGAATAAGATAAATTATTAAACCCGAATGAAGTATGCAAAGAAACTGATATTTTATTCCCACGATGAAAATATTTACATAAAGTACCCAGTAAGCCAGTATTTCTAATGATTAACAACGTAGCCAAAACAGACATAACAAAAAGAAAGTCCAACTTCCATAGTCCTTATTCTTCTTCTTCTTCAATGGAGGCTATAATTCTCACCTAAAACCAAAATGTTGAAAAAGAAATAATTAGCCTAAATTTAGCACAACCAAAACCATACTGTTACGAATAAGTACGTTTTATTTGGGGGTACACATAGTAAATTCATTTTAGTTTTTAATAGGGGAGAGTGAAATAGTAAAATTATTATCATGGTGTATTGCCTGAGTGGAACCCGTAACAATGAAAGAGGGTAAGGTTCCAATAATTGATGAGCTCAATAACCATAAATCTGAGACAAGTCCCAATATGCGCATACTCGGGGCAATAAAGTCCGATCACGGTGCACCAGTATTGGGTATAACAATAATAATAATGAGCCAATAACTATGTGATTAAACACAGTAAAACTTGAGATAAAACGTGTATTTCACTTACATTATGATAGCTTTGATTTTGAAAATAAAATATAGAATAACAAAGATACAATCACCGAAATTTACCTTTCTTAACAAATAAGAAATTATTTAATGGTTTTTAAAAAACTCCGTCAGGCACTTTTGGCTATTTCCAAGGTTCGAGATGCCATAAAACAATGAACATAAGTCCATAATTATCAATAGTTATCAAATATTAAATAAATTAATAAATTAGAGAAATATAATAATTTTCGAATTTAAAAGGTAGGCAGCTTGAAGGTTGGATGGCAAGGGTGTTTGAGGCAGTGTTATAAATACCGTAGCGTACCGCACAGTATTCGGTATTGTACCAATCAAAATCTGTCAATACCGCTCTATACCGTCAAATACCGAATGGTATCGGTATTTTCGGTTAAATATCGCCTTGATACATTAAAATTTCAAATTTTTTGTACTTTAATTTTTTAAATATTTTGAAATTCAAAACGGTACAAGTCTGGTACAACTTACATAAATCTGGTATGTCTCGTTCCAGTGAAAAAATAATACGATGACCGATACAATATTTATAACTTTGGTTTGAGGGGCTTGCTGGGAAGTATATAGGGATCATGGGTGAAGATCAGGGTCATGGCCTCATGGGCGAAGATCAAGGTCATAAATGGATAGCCTATGCTGCATAGGGTTGGTTTGCCAACTTGGGTCGCGATGGTGGTGGCAAACATTACCAGAAATGGAAGAGAGAGAATGATTGTCAACCAACGTCTTGATATAGGAGGGAGATGGTGGCGGTGGTGGTTGTTAGGATAAAATTTTAGTGTAAAACAGAAGCAGCAAGTGTACAACTTTCGCTGTAGTACTTGAGGGTCGTTTCCTAGGGGACGATGCAAAAACTTAGGTCACTGAAATTTTAAAACTAACATTACCTAAACCTAAGGAAATACTTGATTTAGAAAATATCAACTAAGTAATAAAAAGGAGAAATAACGATTAGGAAACCTAAGTAACCAACCAAGCTACTAAATACATTCAACCAACCAAATCAAACCAAATCATTCGAACAATCAAAACCATCAAAATGTGCTCTACTCACATCAAACCACAATATCATTGATTCAACTAACATCACATACAGAATTCACAATCCACAATATGCTCTACTACACCAAAACATCATTAAATCAACTAAGCTAAGATAAATAGAAAATGAGCACAAACCCAAACCATCAACTTAGGCCCTGTTCTTTTCGTGGAGAAATCCACCCACCCCACACCCACCCACTTCGTCCCCCCTCTTCCCACTCTTTTCCACACTTAAAAAAAATACCACTCCTTCCCACATTCACCCACTTCTTCTCACACCTACATAAAACAACCATTTCTCATATTTGAAATTTTTTTATAATTTACGTAATTGTGTGTACGAATAATCTGATAGCAATTTTGAGCAGTTTTAATTTTTCGGATGTTATGGAACAGTTTTGTTTTTTTATTTTTCATTAATTTTTAAATTTTTAATTTTTTCTTAATTTTTTAATTCTATTTTTTAATTTTTAATTTTTAAATTTATTAATTTATTAAATTTTAATTTTTTTGTATTTATTTTTAATTTTTTAGTTTTAAATTTTTAAATTTTTAAATTTTTAATTTTTAAATTTTTAATTTTTCGGATGTTATGGAACAGTTTTATTTTTTTTCTTTTTCATTAATTTTTTATTTTTTAAATTTTTTGATCCTATTTTTTATTTTTTAATTTTTTAATTTTTTAATTTTTAATTTTTTATTTTTTATTTGTTTAATTTTTTTGTATTTATTTTTATTCTTTTAAAAAAAATTAAAATTATAAATTTTTTTTGTATTTTGTATTTTTTTGTATTTTTGTATTTTTTTATTCCAGAAAAACAACCAATGAAAAATTCCAAAAAAATAAAAAATAAAAAAATTTATACAAAAATAAAAAATAAGAAAATAAAAAATAAATACAAAAAAATTAAAAAATTAAAAAAAAAATTTAAGAAAATAAAAAATAAAATAAAAATTTTAAAAATTAAAAATTTAAAAAAATTAAAATTAAAAATTAAAAATTAAAAATTGAAAAAAATAAAAAATAAAAAATAAAAAAAAAATTTAAAAAAACAAAAAAACAAAAAAATAAAAAATAAAAAATAAAAAATAAAAATAAAAAATTAAAAAGTGAAAAAAAAATTTAAAAAAATAAATAAATAAAAAATAAAAAAAAAATAATAAACAATAAATACAAAAAAAAACAAAAAAACAAAAAATAAAAAATAAAAAATAAAAAATAAAAATACAAAAACACAAAAATAAAAAATATACAAAATAAAACAGAACAAAACAGAATAAACGAAAACAAGAAAAATTCATCATCATTAATTACTATCACAATAAAATTATTACATTATAAAACAAAAAAATATTAATAATTAATATTTCAACTTCATTCAACTACATTCAACTTTCACCCACACTCACCCACTTTTTCCCACATTTAAAAAAAAAACCACACTCACTCACTCTTTCCCCTCCTTTCCCACAATCACCCATCCCACACCCCTCATTTCCCACTAAAAAGAACAGGGCCTTAGCCAAACCATTCACACAGCATAAGTCTCATAATCCAAACCATCAAAATCGAAAGCTAAACTACTATCAGATTCCAAACAATTCAATCATCATCTTTACTAGGTTACAGGGAAAGGAAACCGAAAGCAGAATATAATCAACAAAAATCAAAATCACTTCAACAAACACACCCCAACAGAACGTAATCACCAGGAGAACATTAGAACAATCATCGAACAAGAATCTAAGTGAATCCGAATTAAGCAACCTCTAATCAGAACGTAAGCAGAATCGACTCCAAAGGGGGGGGGCTCAGGATTTCCAGCAACATTTAGCTAAGAGAATTGCAAGATATTAAGCAGAGAAATCAAACCAAATTCGTGACCATGAACAGGATGACACTGGCGGTGCAGAGGATTGAAATAGGGTATGAAGGGCAGGGAGAGGGGAGTTTCGAAACTACTCAAAATTAGCCCAAAATTGTGACAATTACAACAGAAATTCTTGAATGACAATTCAAAATCAGCAATTCGAAGCGTAATTGCATGAAATTAAAGGCTGGAAACAACTCTAAAATCGAAACCCCAAACCGAATCAAACCTAAATTTCGAATGATTGAAACGAAAGTGAAATTAAACCTAAAACTAAACCTAAAGCTTAAACCTAACCTAACCTAAACCCTAAATTACCTCCTTTTTTCCAAAAGCGCCGCTAACTCGTTTATATACCTGAGCTCTCTTGGATCTCAACCGTCGATTTGCATGGTATCGTTCGAAGAAAGAGAAAGGAGGGCTGGGAATGGAGATAAATGGAGGATGAAGATGAATGGGGAGGGTTCGAGGGTTTCTGGTTTGGGTTTCAAGAACCCGAGTAAGGAGAGAGAAGAAGAAGTTAAAGGGGGAGGGTAACGGGTCATGTGCATGACACGTGAAGCTGGGTAGATTTAGGTTTTATTTATTTTTTCTTTTTCTTTGGGCTACAGAAGAAATGGGCCTAGCGACTCGGGTCGGGTTTGAGTAATCTGACCCACTGCTTTATTTCCGGCATTTTCCATCATTTTTCTCACATTTTTGCTATAATTATTCAAAACCTACAAAACAAAATAAAATCAAATAAAAACCTAAAAATAACAATTATAACGAGTATAAATCGGGTATAAAAGTATCGTAAAAATAACACATTTTTGGTACGAACAAACATCCCCACACTAGGATTTTGCATGTCCTCGAGTAAAATAAACTAAACTAACTAAAAGCAAAATGAAAAATAAGAAAAAGAAAATCCTAACTCACTATCGTAGGAATCACGATTGTATTTAGGCCCTGTTCTATTTCGCATTTTTTAGGATTTAGTTAAGAGCTTACATCTCCTTACAGCTTCTTACTTCTCCTTACATCTCCTTACATCTTCTTACATCTCCTTACATCTTCTTACATCTCCTTACATCTCCTTACATCTTCTTATATCTCCTTACATCTCCTTACATCTCCTTACATCTCCTTGCATCTTCATTTTATTTATTTTGTATTTATTTTATATTTTATATTTTTTTATTTTTTTATTTTTAATTGTTAATTTTTAATTTTTAATTTTTTTGTTCTTTATTTTTGAGGTTTTTTTCATTTTTTTTTTCATTTTTCATTTTTTAATTTTTTAATTTTTTTAATTTTTTATAATTTTTTAAATTTTGAAATTTTTATTTTGTAATTTTTAATTTTTTATTTTTAATTTTTAATTTTTTTTGTTTATTCTTTAATTTTTAATTTAATTTTTAATTTTTTAATTTTTAATTTTTAATTTTTAATTTTTAATTTTTAAAATTTTTTTTAGTTTTTTAATTTTTTATTTTTTATTTAATATTTTTTTAATTTTAAATTTTAAATTTTTTAATTTTTTAATTTTTTAATTTTAATTTTTAATTTTTATGTTAATTTTTAATTTTTTAATTTTCAAAAATTTTTAATTGTGTTTTTTTTAATTAAAAAATTAAAAAATTTAAATTTAAATTTAATATTGAAAATTAATAAATTAAAAAAATTAAAAATTAAAAAATTATGAATTAAAAATAAAAAAAATTAAAAATAAGAAATAGAAATAAAAATTAAAAATTAAAAAATTAAAAAATAGAAAATTAAAAAATAACAAAAAAAATAGAAATAAAAATAAAAAAAAATTTAAAATAAAAAATAAAAAATAATAATTAAAAAATAAAAGAAATAAAAAAAAATAAACAAAAAATAAAACAATAAAATAACAAAAATTTCAAAATTACAAAATTACAAAAAATACAAGAAATAAAAAAAGTAAAAAATAAAAATGAAAAATGAAAAAAATAAAAAAAATAATAACAATAATAAAAAAATAAAAATACAAAATACAGCTTCTTAAGTATATTATTTTAATATTATTATTTTTCATCTAAAACAAATTATACTATACAACTCTTTTACAATTCAACAACTCCTTATATCTATCCTTACAGCTTCTTGCAGCTCCTTACAGCTCCTTACATCTTCTTACAGCTCCTTACATCTCCTTACAGCTTCTTACATCTTCTTACAGCTTCTTACATCTCCTTACAGCTCCTTACATCTCCTTGCAGCTCCTTACATCTCCTTGTATCTATCTATCTATCTAAAACGCGAAATAGAACAGGCCCTTAGTATATGCAACAAGCCCTTTAAATCCCTCGGTCTCCCAAGTAGATGAGTGAGGTCTTGTGAAGGTTTTCAGGTGAACTACCCACAAAAATTATTTCAAACATAAAAGAAAATCTTTTTGGTTTTTTCACAAAACTAATATATACAGAATTTGGGAAAGACATGCACACGTTCTAAGCAACTAAATCGCCCATGCAACCAATTTATTGACCTGCATATGCACAGAATATACTTCAAAGCCCTTTACCTTATAAATGACATCAGAGCACTATTTTTTTCAACCCATTGAATATCAAGATTCTGAATCCATACCAGTGCTCGTGTGCAAGTTTATCATCATCTTAAGGTTTAGATTTATCAGAATTAGATTCAATCCCACTTGACTGCCACAACTACATTATTATCATATTAACACTGAAAGCAAGCTTTCCCAGTAGCAGTATTGTCTCAAAGGGTAACACCCAGTAGCACGTGCCTCAAAAGGTAACGCCCAGCAGCGCATGCCTCAAAGGGATACTTGTCACTCCAAATTTTATTTTATTTGTTTTTTTCTTTTTCTCTTCTTTATTCAAAATATTCATTCATTATTTTCTCGAGTAATCGTGTCACAAGCAAGTAAAAGAATCATTCATGGAAGCCTAAGACCTGAAGATAATGGTGAAGAGATAAACAAGGAATAGATTACACATCTATAATGAACAATTGGGGTCAGAATTAGGACTTAGAATGACATATTGAGGTCGGAGACTTTTCACGCATATCCTACTTACAGACAAACTAATAACCAAAGCACAGGGGATTCAAGGTAATCAGACATAGTACAAACTTCCCAAAAACAAAACAAAAATCGTCAAAATTTTTCAAAAGTGGGCACCTCGCCTCTACACTAAAACTTCACAATGTCCTCATTGAGGGAACTAAGGTGCTAAAAAGCAATCACATCAACTATACGACCCTAAAACCACACTAAACCACAAATATATACAAACTAGGACATGATGAAAAATTAAAAAAAAAAAACCAAAAACATAAAAGAGCCAAAATCAAAATTAAAACTACAACTAAACCTAAAACAAAAAGAAACAAACATATTTACAAAAACCAAAAACCAAAATCAAAGTCAACACTAAAATCACAAAAGCCAAAACTAAAAACCAAATCTAAAACAAGAACAAAGCCACAACTAACAAGTATGCACAAAATCAGAACACAACCAAGGGTGATCATAGCCCACACAGCTCAACATATCGCAAATTGCTCATCAAGATTGATCACCCGTATATTCACAGTCCTAAATATCCACAACTAAGTACAAAAAAAGAAAGAAAAGAAATGAAAAAGAGAAGAAGGGTGGAACGATCATCCCAGGTTGGACCCAAACTATGCCTCATGAAGATGATGCAACATGAGGCTTATGGAGCATCAACCACTCCATATTAAGCTGAAAAATGCTACTCAAATCAAAACTCGTCAAAGCACGTAGCAACACGTAGCAGCTTGTCAAACAAAGAAGTCCAACTTTCAATAATATAGCAACAGTGAAAAGTAGTGAGTTGGAGCCAGAAAGAGTACATCTATCTAGCCAATAAAGCACAAGTAAGGATCCGTTTCAACTAATCAAACAGTTGGGCCCAATCAGATAGGAAATGAACATACTTAGAATGAGCCAATATTGAGGCCATTGGCCTAGAAACTATATCAGCATGAACGAATAATCTACGCAAAAGAGTGGGTGCAAGGTTCACAAGTCTTTTAATATAAAAAAGCGCGAGACTTTGGTTAACTCAAAATTCTTAGTGGCAATGATCTCTGACTCAACAAATTTAGACTTGCAAAATTCAAAAAGGAGGTCAGGTTGGACAGTATCAAAAGAAAATAATTCATATTCAGCACATAAATCCACATCCAAACTCACATTGACATCAAACCCACATGAAAAAGATTCATATTCTACATGCAAAATATTATCATTTAGTTTAAATAGAAGGTCGGGAATGATGGGATCAGGGATCAAAAGAGAATGATTCATATTCAACATGAAAACCCACATCAAGACCTCTAGTAACATCAAATCCACATGAAAAAGATTCATATTCTGCATAAATAATATTATCATCAAAGTCCAAAATACTAGGTTCAGTTACCTTATCATATAACTCCTGTGAAATATCTTTCAAATCATTTAAATCATGAGGCTCAACTTCAGATGTGATGCTTATATCTAACTCACTAACAATATCAGATTATTCACCTATCTTGAACTCATAAAAGTCATTCAGAGTGGTGGGTGGGTTGGCAGAAACTAGGACATCATCAGTGAAGCCCTTAGGTGAGCTAGTGCGGGATGCAAGGTCAGGTGATAAAGACATAGGGAGATCACTCTCTTGATCTAGACTAGGCACATACATGTCTTCAGTCAAATCAGACCTAGCAGAATAAGAGGGTTCAAAATCATCATCAAGACTAATGTCAGGTTTAGGAGATCCTAAACTAGAATCAGGCTCACTATAAGTCTCCCTATTCGAGTCAAAATATTGAGAACATGCAGCAATTTTCGCTTTCATTGTCTCTATCATTTGATCAGTTAATTCATTAATCTTCTTTTCAAAACTTGCAAATGTAGTATTAACATAAGCATGAAAAGGACAAGTATGAGCATCATGATCAGAAGATTCACAATAATCGCATAAGACATGAGGCATATAAGAATAAGATAGGTCATATGAATTCACAAAGTGGTCTGAAGGGTAAGAATTAGCATGAAAATCATACTCTCCTGAGTTGGGTATTTAAAAGTCTCGTTAGTTTGTTCAAACGCATAGGTTTCCCAAAATAATTTTTCAAAGAAATCCCAAACTTCATCTTGAGTTTTAGATAATAATTCTATTAAACCTCTAGGACAAATTGATTCAACATAGCACCTTGACTCAGCATTTAGACCCACAATAATGACCTTGAAAATTTTCCATTTTTGAAAATTATGATTTAGTTGAGCACGATAATCATTAAGTCTTAAAAGATAACTCCAAAAAAGATTCATGCTCATATTGCGGAAAATGAAAAACTGGCATTTGAAGTTTTTAAGGTTTTTAGAATTTTTCAAGTTTTAGGGTTTTCAAGTTTTTCTAATTTTTTATGGGTTTTTGGATTTTCTCAAGAAATGAACTAAATATATCACAACTAACAATGAATAAACAAAGTAAATTAAAGCATAAGCAACCAATAAAAACAAAACTAAGAAAAAGTGCTCAAACATAAACTTGCCACTTAGTTTTTGAGGTTTTTAAAAAAATTTCATTTTTTTTGTGGTTTTCAAGTTTTTCTAAATTTTTTTTTTGGGTTTTTAGGCTTTTCTAATTTTTAGTGATTTTTTGAATTTTTACACGAAATGACCAAGCTAAGCAACAATTAATAATGAAATAAACAAAGTAAGACAGAACATATGCAACTAAAAAGAAAGTAACTGAGAAAATGAAAATATGACCTAATCTCATGCCATCATCTCCGGCAACGGCTCCAAAGACTTGTTATGTATAAAATTTGAGTGTAAAACAAAAGCCGCAATCATACAGCTTTCACTGTAATACTTGAGGGTCGTGTCCTCGGGGACGATGGAAAGATGTTGCACCTATATTTGACCTCATTTTATCTCTTATTTGATCCACTTTTCTCATGGTTTTCATGTCGAATCTAGATGAGAAAGGGTCAAATTCACTTCATTTGATTCAATTGTGCTTATAATGTGTTTTGTCTTGTTTTCATGAGAAATTCTCGGGTTTTGATAGAAAGGAAGACCTTAGGAGCGATTCCAAGGAAGAAGAGAGGTCTATCGAAGCTCGGGAGCCAATGGAAGACACGTGAAAGAAGGCACGACCGTGCAACGGGGTGGACAGGGTCGTGCAATGAAGTCCAGAGCTGCACACGAGCAGCACGACCTTACGCACGGCGCACAGCCATGCATGGCGCACAGTCGGTCGTGCATCGTGGCACGACTGTGCGTCCCTCAGGCCTACGCGGCGGAGTGGTTTTTCGGCCTTTATAAGTAGCTCTTCTCTTTTTCTTGAGGGGGCCTTTTGCTGGGTTCCTGAGAGGGCCAATTAGGATTTATCCTAGCATCCACAAACCCCTTTAGGGGGGATTAGATTAGGGTAGTCCGTGTATACATTGTAGAAGATTTTGGATTCGTAATTGAAGACTAAGTTCTTCTTCTCCTTTTCTCTTTAATTTCATGCTTTTTTAATTTATTTGCTAGTTTAATAGATTATTAGTTTGTTTTGGTTTCAATGTTTGTTTGTGAATTAATGATTTCATCTTTGGTTATGATTTGTTCTTGAGATGGTCAATTGATTCTTGTTTAGGCCTTGACCTAACTTGTTTATGCCTAGAATTTAGAGTTTTCTTTCACGCCCGCCAAGTGTTCGATGAAATGCTTGAAAGAGCTTTCATCCGGGTTTGGAGCAATTGACTTATGCCAAGAGGTGAGGTCGACTGTCTAGTGTGAGTAGAAAGAATAGTTGGGATTGGGACATGAAAATAGTCTCGTCGCTAGCTAAGTCAAGGGTTATCAATCTTGTAATTTAATCAAACTAATCCCATAAAAATAGGAGGTTAGAACAATCAGACTAGCTCGTGACCTTTGAGACAGGGCTTGAGGGGTTTTAATAATGCAACCGACCATCTCTGAATACTAGTGTAACTTGGGAAGGTAAGGGCTTGACTTGATCACTTGGTTTATCTTAGGTCTAATCATAGTCCTTTTGTTTTCGCGTCAGTAGTTTAATTCTATTTTCTATCCCCTTCGATTTTGCCTAGCTCAAGAAGCTTTAGTTAGTTCTGATAGCTGGAAACATAACTCACTACGGACGACATCCCAAATACTCAATGATACACCTTGCACTTGGGGTTTATAAATATTAAAACTTTGTTTTTTCCCTAACAAAAGACTTAGGTCACTGAAATTTTAAAACTAACATTACCTAAACCTAAGGAAATACTTGATTTAGAAAATTTCAACTAAGTAATAAAAAGGAGAAATAATGATTAGGAAACCTAAGTAACCAACCAAGCTACTAAATGCATTCAACCAACCAAATCAAACCAAATCATTTGAACAATCAAAACCATCAAAATATGCTCTACTCACATCAAACCACAATATCATTGATTCAACTAACATCACATATGGAATTCCCAATCCACAATATGCTCTACTACACCAAAATATCAATGAATCAACTAAGCTATGATAACTAGAAAATGAGCACAAACCCAAACCATCAACTCAGCCGAACCATTCACACAACATAAGTCTCAGAATCCAGACCATCAAAATCGAAAGCTAAAGTACTATCAGATTCCAAACCATTCAATCATCATCTTTCCTAGGTTATAGGGAAGGGAAACCAAAAGCAGAACATAATCAACAAAAATCAAAATCACTTCAACAAACACACCCCAACAAAACTTAATCACCAGGAGAACATTAGAACAATCATCGACAAGAATCTAAGTGAATCTGAATTAAGCAACCTCTAATAAGAACATAAGCAGAATTGACTCCAAAAGGGGGAGGGGGAACTCGGGATTTCCAGCAACATTTAGCTAAGAGAATTGCAAGATATTAAGCAGAGAAATCAAACCAAATTCGTGACCATGAACAGGATGATATTGGCGGTGCAGAGGATCGAAACAGGGCATGAAGAACTTGAAGACCACCATGAGCAGGGAGAGGGGAATTTTAGAACTACTCAAAATTAGCCCAAAATTGTGACAATTACAACTGAAATTCTTGAATGACAATTCAAAATCAGCAATTCGAAGCCTAATCACATGAAATTAAAGGCTGGAAACAACTCTAAAATCGAAACCCCAAACCAAATCAAACATAAATTTCGAATGACTGAAACAAAAACGATATTAAACCTAAAACTAAACCTAAAGCTTAAACCTAACCTAATCCCTAGATTACCTTCTTTTTTCCAAAAGCGCCGCTAGCTCGTTTATATACCCGAGCTCTCTTCGATCTCAACCGTCGATTTGCGTGGTATCGTTCGAAGAGAGAGAAAGGAGGGCTGGGAATGGAGATAAATGGAGGATGAAGATGAATGGGGAGGGTTCGAGGGTTTCTGGTTTGAGTTTCAAGAACCCGAGTGAAGGAGAGAGAAGAAGAAGTTAAAGGGGGAGGGTAACGGGTCATGTGCACGGCACGTGAAGCTGGGTAGATTTAGGTTTTATTATTTTTTTCTTTTTCTTTGGGCTACAAAAGAAATGGGCCTAGCGACTCAGGTCGGGTTTGAGTAATCTGACCCATTGCTTTAGTTCCGGCATTTTTCATCATTTTCCTCACATTTTTGCCGTAATTATTCAAAACCTACAAAATAAAATAAAATCAAGTAAAAACCTAAAAATAACAATTATAACGAGTATAAATCGGGTATAAAAGTATCGTAAAAATAACACATTTTTTGTACAAGCAGTGGTGTTTTCCATCTAGGGGCTAGTTGGGAAAGGTTGGTATGGCCTCAAGGAGGTCCTATGTGGCTATGAGCACCAGGGAAGGCGCTGGAAAATGGGGGCTCGAAGTCCAACTTGAGGAGAAAGAAAACGGGTAAAAATGGTTGAGGTGTTGTTTGTGGTAGTTCCAATGGAAGTTTTCAGTGGTGGTGGTGGTGGCTTGGTCGAGCATGGTACTTCTCCTTCTTACATGACCAAACTATCTAAGTTTACTCTCTCATCTTATCCGCTATTGATGCCACTTGTACTTTGTCTCTGATCACTATATTCTTAATCCTTGTCAAGCTCGTGTGTCTACACATTCAGCCAATTATCCACATCTCGGTGACTCTTATCCTCTGGGCTTGAGACTTCTTAAAAGGCCAACATTCTACTCCATATAATAGGGCTGGTCCGACAACCATATGATAAATCCTTCCCTTTAATCTCAGTAAAATGTTCTTATCGCACAGCAACCCTAATGCCTTTTTTCATTTTTGACATCTTACCTTTATTTGGTGGCTAGTGTCCTCATCAATATCCCTGTTTTCCTGAATGATTGAACCCAAATATCTGAACCTTTCCACCCTTGGAACAACCACACCTCTAATGGTCACCTCGTCTTCAATGTCTCCTTCCTCTTCACTGAATTGGCATTTTAGATATTTCGTTTTTGACCTATTCGGCCTAAAACCTGTAGCCTCTATTGCATCTCTCCACCACTCTAACTTGATGTTAATATCCTCCATAGACTCATTGACAATGATTATGTTATTAACAAAAATCATACACAGAGATACCTCTTCTTAAATCTCTCTAGTAACTTCATCCACAACCATAGTAAAAAGAAAAAGCTCAATGTTAACCCTTGATGAAGGCTAATATCAATAGGAAGTCGTTTATGTCCCCTCATGGAGTTCCTAACTCTTATCCTTACTCCTTTATACATATCTTTAATAACTTGTATATAAGCTACCGACACGCCTTTCTTTTCCAAGCACGACCATAATACATTCCTAGGTACCCTATCATATACTTTCTCTAAGTCAATGAACATTATGTGTAGATCCTCTCTCCTATCTCTATAATTCTATGAGTCTTCGTATGAGGTGAATAGCTTATGTACTCAACCTACCTGGTATAAAACCATACTGGTTCTCCGAGATCTCTATATCCTCTTTCATCATTCCCTCAATCACCATTTCCCACAACTTCATTGTATTACTGAGCAATTTGATACCCTTATAATTATTTCAGTTTTGAATATCGCCCTTATTCTTGAATAAAGGGATAACTGTCCTAAATCGTCATTATGCAGCATCTTTACAGTCCCAAATATAATGTTAAAAAGTTCGGTTAGCCATTGAACGTCCTTCTCACCCAAACATTTTCAATTTTCCACAGGGATACTATTTGGGCGAACTGCCTTACCAGTGTTCATATTCCTTTATGTATTTTTAATATCCTGGTTGGTGATATGGTGACAGGGCCTAGAATCAAGAAGCACCTCTTGATCCCTTTGTGCACTACAATGAGAGAAGTCAAACCTCTCCCCATTATACAGTTTACAGAAGTGACCTTGCCATTCTTGTTGTATTATGGATTCTTCGATTAGGACCTTACCGCCTTCATCTTTAATACATCTTATACTCCCTAGATCTCTTGTTCTTTGTTCCCTAACCCTTGCTAACTTAAAAGCCATCTTCTCACCTTCCTTAGACTCCATATTCTGATATAAATTGAAGCTTTCATTGTAAAATATTAAATAAGAAAATAATCATTTTATAAAGCATTGAAACAAATTATAATTTAAATTAGCAAATATATTGAATTAACTAAATATTTCAAAGTTATTTATGCTAAAGACATAATAATTAATGCTAAATTAAAATTAGAAATTAGGGTTCATTACAACCTTCCTCCTTCCCAATCCCCATCTGTGCCACTTGTCTCTTTCTCTGTCCCCGCTTCAGGGGTAGAAATTAATTCCCACCCCGGGGGTCGCCGATCCCCAATGGGTCCTTGAATTTGGCAAATAGATGTTTAAGAAACAACAAATCAAACCAATTTTAGGCCTAATAAAACATAAAAAACCAATAATTATCAAAAAAAATATTATTTCAAATTTAATCCACTTCAAAATTTATACAACTTCTTTTGAACAACATAATTAGGAACAGAAAGCGAAAAAGATATCACTAGTTGCGACAATGATGAGCCACGACAGTGTGGTGGCTTGGGTAGCATGTGCAATTTACGATGAGCATGCGTCTTTTACTAACGTCGTTTGAGCAAAAGAAAGAGTATGAGTAGTGGGCTGCCACTTCTTGAGATCTCTTGTGATAAAAGGATGGTTGGTGGTGGTTGACGCGGTGAATGAGAGTCTTGCCTTCATTAGAGTCTAGAATGTATAGATAGTACGAGGGAGGAGGATGTGTTTTGGGATAAAATCGAAGGACATAAAATACACTAAGAGAGAGGAAGAGAGAGCGGGGGGCCAGTAGGGACAGAGAAAGGGTATAGTGGAACGACTAAGAGAGGGGTGGGGTTTTGGCTTAGTTTTATATTTAGTGTATTGGAATTGCATAATTACAAAAATGACATTGAAAGTTCAAAATGATATATATAAAAATAATACAAAAATATAAAACATAAAAAAGGGGAGTGGGGGCAAACTTTGGCCCCATTCTCGTCCTGTTCCTCATTTGGGGTGAGATTTTTTCCTACTTTGAATCGGAGCCTCAACTAACTAACGAATGTATAGATTTTCTGCATCGTTGCCATCTATATGTAGCTCTATTGATCTGCGCCCCATTGCCATGGCTACATGTAGCTTAGCTTAGCTTAATAGATTTGAGTCTCTTAAGGCCCTGTTCTTTTCAGTGGGAAATGAGGGGTGTGGGATGGGTGATTGTGGGAAAAGGAGGGAAGGAGTGGGTGAGAGTTGGTGAGAGTGGTTTTTTTTTTTTTTTTAGTGTGAGAAAGGGGGGGAAGAGGTGGGTGAGAGTGGGTAAAAGTTGAATGAAGTTGTGGAGTTGGTTTAAGTTATATATTTTTGTACTTTAATGTATTGTTTTGGTTTATAATAGTAGTAACGATCTTAAAATTAAATTTTGAATCAAAAAAAAATTGTTTATGTATTTAGCTTGTTGCAAAATATTGTTTGATGGTCGTTGTTGCCCCCCACAAAATATAAAATTTCGTGAATGACTTGAATCAGTCGCGGATGTTTATTTGTGTTGTATTTGTGGGAATTTTTTTAATTTTCATCGAAAATTGAAGTGAAATATATTATTGTACGTTGCGCAAGTATGGATTACTTTCGTCAGGTTACAATACAGTGGTTGTTGAACTGACCCTGTTCTTTTCAGTGGGAAATTCACCTTCCCCACACCCACCCACTTCTTCCCCCTCTTCCCGCTCCTTCCCACAAAAAAAAAATATCACTCCTTCCGACATTCACCCACTCCTTCCCACACCTACATAAAACAACTATTTTTCATATTTGGAAAATTTTTGTAATTTACGTAATTGTGTGTACGAATAATCTGATAGCAATTATGAGCAGTTTCAATTTTTCGAATGTTATAGAACAATTTTTTTTTTTTTTATTTCATTAATTTTTTAATTTTTATTTTTTTTTTAATTTTTTAATTTTTTAATTCTATTTTCTATTTTTTATTTTTTTATTTTTTAATTCTATTTTTTATTTTTTATTTTTTTATTTTTATTTTTTTGTATTTATTTTTAATTTTTTAATTTTTAATTTTTAATTTTAAATTTTTAATTTTTTTTGTATGTTTTTGTATTTTTTTTAAAAAAATTTAATTTTAATTTTTTTTGTATTTTGTATTTTTTTGTATTTATTTTTTTGTATTTTTTTATTCCAGAAAAACAACGAACAGAAAATTCCAAAAAAATAAAAAATAAAAAAAAAATTAAAAATAAAAAATAAAAAATAAAAAAATTAAAATAAAAAAATATTAATAACTAATACTTCAACTTCATTCAACTACATTCAACTTTCACCCACACTCGCCCACTTTTTCCCACACTTAAAAAAAAACCCACACTGACCCACTCCTTTCCTCTCCTTTCCCACAATCACTCATCCCACACCCCTCATTTCCCACCGAAAAGAACAGGGCCAATTCCTGAAAACTAAAAATGGAAAATTACCGAAAGACGAAAACTAAAAAATAACAGATACAAAATAAATACGTGAAACAATGAAAAACAAAAAATATGCACAAAAAAAAATTTAAATGACAAAAATAAAATTGGGTGGGTAAATTCCAGAAAAACAACAAACGGAAAATTCCACAAAAATATAAAATAACAAAATTTATACAAAAAATAAAAAATAAGAAAATAAAAATAAAAATAAAAATAAAAATAAAAAATACAAATACAAAAACACAAAAATAAAAAGAAACAAAATAAAAAAAAGCATAATAAACAAAAACAAAAAATTTTCATCATCATTAATTACTATCACAATAAAATTACTACATTATAAAACAAAAAAATATTAATAACTAATACTTCAACTTCATTCAACTACATTCAACTTTCGCCGACACTCACTCACTTTTTCCCACACTTAAAAAAAATAAAACCACTCACTACTCCTTTCTCCCCCTTTCCCACAATCACCCATCCCACACCCTTCATTTTCCACTGAAAATAATAGGGCCAATTCCCCTCCTTTTCCACACTCACCCTCTCAACAGCCCCCATTTCCCAATGAAAAGTACAGGGCAACATAAACAACATCATGTACAATTTATGGCACAACTTACAAATATTTCAATTACATCTTCGAATTAAATACAACTCTTCATAATTGGTATCAGATTACTCAAACATACAATTATATCAATTATAAGAGTTTTTAAACTATACAAACTAGTAATTATAGGTACATGTGGGTGAAAGTGGGAAGAAGTGATATTTTTATTTAAGTGTGGAAAAGAGTGGGAAGAGAGGAAAGAAGTTAATGAATGTGGGAAGCAGTAGGTTGGGTGCATTTTCCACCCAAACGAACAGGGCCTAAGTATTCTCCTACCGCCCCTAACCCCCCCCCCCCCAAAAAAAAGAGAAAAAAAAAGAAGAAAAGGAGAACCCTAACTGAAAGCAAGACTCCAAGAGTCTACTGTCGCAAACGTGCCTCTCATCTTACTCTTTCATCATCGGTCCATATTAGATAATCCCTTGGAAAACCTAAAAATCTGTTCGGGCACCTGACTCCCTCATCGCCTAACTCCGTCCTTTTTCTCTCTCTACTCACGCGGCAAATCTCGGTGACTCTCCGTACGCCTGTGAGCTTCTCTCTCTCTCTCTCTCTCTCTCTCGCACACACTTACACACACATATTCTATGCTAGAGTTCCTGAATGCTCATCGTTACTGTGGGCTTAGGATCACGCGTCAGGTTAATTGATTGGTGTTTCCTTTGCTGTTTGATTTTTGTTTTGCATTCACTAATTTGCTTCGGAATGCTATTTTAGTTGAAGTATTAAGTTTTATCTGGGGTTTTTCGATGGATTTACCTTTTTAGTGGTGTGGAATCGTTAGCTTGATAGAAGATTGAAATTAATGGCGAATCTAGCTCATATTTACCGATTGGAAATTGGATATTGGAGTTCGGATTTCTTCTGGAGATGGGTTGGTATAGTGGTATTGGGTGGGGGGTGTGTCCGGATCAGTGAGTTACTCTTGGGGTTGAACTCGTTTGTATCTGTCATTTGGTGAAACAACTGAAACAAGTTGCCCCTGTTCCTCTTGTGGCTGTCCTTTTGCTTGTTGAGTAAGACCTTTTCTGATTTGCATAATCGGCTGTATATATTATCCCCAGAAGATTTTTGATTTGGGCCAAGGCAGGCAATCATTTATTTATTTATTTTTCTTGGGTAATTTATAAAGAAATGCAGTAGTTGATGTGTCATGATTCAATAGTATATGCCATCCATTTTAGAAATGATCATGCGGCTGCGAGTCGTTGATTCTTTAAGCACCTCAATTCTTAGTGCAGAGCTTGTAGTGTCAAAATGTACGGTTATTTAGTGATTTATGAATACCAGCTTGAGTTATACTTGCATGTTAGTATGCGATGGTGATTTATATGACTTTTGAGATGCTAGTTAAAGGTAGTCATTGACATGGGACTGGGTATCTCCTAGGAACTGGTTATGCATGGAATGAGAGTTTGAGCATAAAGCCCAGAAATTGGGTGTGGATGGAAAGAGAGTTTAAGCTTAAAGTCAGCAGTACCTTTATAATTACCAAAGTGCAAGTTGTAGAGCTTAGTTGATGGAATCTCCATAATAAGAAAAACCAAAGGCTTAAGAGTTTGGGAGAAATCCCACGACAAAAGAGTTATCAATTAGATTGGAGCTATTACATGGATGCTTTATATACTTGCCCCCCTAATGTTTGGATTATGTTGATGAGAGTATAGTGTCTCAGGAGAGCATCCTTTGGTCCTAGTGGTGAAGTCATGAGTAATCAACACCTTTAGAAGGAGATAATGGCAAGAACCACCTCTATTATCAAGTTCTAGTTCTATGTTAGAGTGAGCCGTAGGTAATAACCCCCTCAGGTACGATTTGGAATATGGTCTAGATTGGGTCCAAAACTTTCATTGGGAAATCTCTTATAATAGCAAAACTCTATCCTAACTGTTTCTCCTCAACTATCGAGTAGGCTAGAGGTCTTAAAGCTAACATGAAGATGGCTGCAAGGGGATAGATTTGTTCCTCATCCAACCAATGATTTCCCAAATAGTACGTGTTTGATTTATAAATATTTTAGTTTTACATTCCTTAAGCTGTTTTTGGGATGGTTCATAGTTACTGAATTCTCTCAACCCCCAATGTACCACAATTCAGTTCGTGCAAACAACATCGCGATACTTTAGAGTTTCAATTCACCAAATCTGACTAATTCAATGACCGTAACTGCTATTACAATGGTTTTGCATATATTCAGGACTCATAGGCCAAATTTTGACGAAAACGGAAGGATTTTTGAGGGTGCCATGAATGGCCAAGCTTTTTACATAGCAAAACGAGGAGAGAGAAAGAAATGGGGATTTATTTGAAAATGATGCCCCATGTAGAGGGGGAGGAGAGAGAGTCCGCACAATTAAATCATTTTATGAATGTCTACAATATGTGAAGTTTTGAATTGACAGATTAGATGTACTAGTAATGTCCCTCGAGTACTAGATTCTCCACTAAGCGTTGAATCACATACCCGAAAGCCCCTGTACCGGAGCGTACCGCATTCCAGGCGACCTTGGGATGGTTTGGTTGAAGAGCAATACGACCGCTGCCAAGAGGGATGAAATCTTATGGATAACAATGTTCGCTCACCCCTCTTTTCCGCTTTGCCTTTTTTTTGAATTTGTATCCTTAACTTTTCTAGTTAGCTTTTATCTAGTCTCTAATTTACAGAATGTACTTCAACTCCTTGCCTGCTTTCTCTGTGCCTGTTTTCCATCTTCCTAATATTTAAATCCTTTTTTTTATGACTTTTTTCACTGAACAAAATTCATTTCATTGTGCGGGAAGAATGTATTCCAAATGTCCAAATTCCAACTAATTAGCGTCTAGGACATGGTTTTGGACTAGTTGCGACAAAACAAATAATAAACACGTCGATTTATTTTTAGTGTTGCTCTTCTTTCTGCCTTTAGCAACAGGAGAGATCTTCTACTTCATGGAATATATGTGAGACTTCTTAGTGAATCTTTTGCTTGATGGAATACATGTAATTGCAGTCATCGTTAGGTGCTTGTGTTTTACCTATTTTTGTGCTCATAATCCTTGAAATTGTTTGCGCTTGGGGGATATGAGAATTGGGAAATCATAGACCATTGTGGATGGATGCTGTTTTTACCTATTTATTCTGAATATTTCATGGTTCTAATCAGAATTATTTCTTATCCTGCGTCCAACAGTGTGGTAAGAATGGCAGAAGCTGAGCAAAATTTTGTTGAGAATGACGAACAGCAGAACTTCTCCTTACAGGAATCTGACCAGCCTCATCTAGCCGGTAATGAGTTTGACCAACACGATATGTCTGGCAATTTGCCTGGAGAGTATAATTTTGATGGTAACATGTCTGAGAACCAAGGTTTTACGGAAAATGAGCCTCAAGATGATTATGTTGCTATGACGGAGCAACATTATCCTGAAAATGATACTGACCAGTCTTTAGATGGAGTCCAGGGTGATCAAGGTTTGACTGGGAATGACTTGAAACAAGAGCTTGCTGAAAATTTGACACAGGAAACAGATAATGATCCAGATAATTCACATTCTCAGAAAAGGGATGGACATGAAAACAATCTGGCAGGTGGAGCAGAGAAAAAATGGCCAGGATGGCCAGGAGAAAGTGTTTTCAGGATGCTTGTCCCTGCTCAAAAGGTCGGCAATATAATTGGTCGTAAAGGGGAATATATTAAGAAGATTGTTGAGGAGACAAAGGCCCGCATTAAGATTCTGGATGGTCCTCCGGGATCCCAAGAGAGAGCTGTAAGTTTCTACACTTCCACTAAATTTAGATAATTAAAATTTTGACTTGATATTAGCTTAGATATGCCTATCGATGTTTATTTATTGGGAAATCATCACAGCAGAAGATCCGCAGATTGGTTAGTTGGACTCATCATTTTGCCAAAGCTGTAGTTATATTTTCACTGACCAGCATTCTAACCTAAATCTATTTCCTGAATGCAATCCTGAGAAGATCTTCTGCAAAACCAACTGCTTAAAAGTTTGGAATCGAACTGTCGTTGAAAAAAGATATATTAAGAATCAAATTTTGAAGCTTCGTCACAGACATGCAAATTCATTTGCCTAATTGACAAGATTGTCCCCGACTCAGCAGGTCATGTTGATAAAAAATTCCACAAACAATTCAAAGACACAATCAAGAAACCACTTGACCAGGATTACTTTAATGTGAGCAGCAGTGAATGACATGTTAATAAGCAACAAACAAAATTTGAAGAGAAAGCTGATATTATTCCAATAACAAAGATGAGTATGTGCAGGTTCTGTTGGCCAATTTTAGAGCATTGATTCAATCAACAATGACACCTCACACGCGAAGCATCAAAGGTCCAGATTGCAGAGATCCGCTTGAGCATCACAAGAGCTGAAAAAGTTTCACTCGATTAGAAAGAGTTATACTTTGTACTTAAAACTGTATGAAGATGCTCTACCCTCTTATATGGAAATTGGTGCCCTGTGGATGGCTGATGTCTCATCGAGCATTGCCAAACTATATTGAAGAATTACTGCTATCGTATTCAGCACTAGTTTGATGCCAAAGACCATTGGCCAAGGCAGAGGTGCTTCTTGAGCTTCTTTATCAACTTTTAGACTTGGAAGCACAAAGAAATAGAAACTGAAAGAAGAAACCCTTCTAGGAGTTGAGTTCTGAAGCTTGCTGACTACTGTTGTCTAGGTTGATTACCATCTAAAATTTCAAGTTTAAAAAGAAGGGAAAAAATATTCCAAGCATTAAAAAATGAGAAAACCATAGGCTTCAAAAAGCATATGTTATGGCACAAGTGTGTTTTTAGCTTCTTTAACCCACTTTTGTGTTGAGTTCATTGATGGGACTGTATAAGTAAAAATAATTGAAGGTACTCCTGTTTAGTTTACGAATTTGAATGAGGTTTTGTCCTAGTGGTTAAAGCTAAAGCCTTGAGTACATTAGGTCTTAAGTTTGATTCCCCTTCCTACAAATTATTGTGCTTAGCTTATGTGCCTCATTCAAAATCTGAAAATTCAGGGGTCATAAAACTTTCCAGGTATTGGTTATGCCCTTTCTCAGATGCTTTAGTAGACCGACCTTCAAAGTCAGGTTTCTCTACTTATGCGAAGTCGCATCTAGGGTATGAAGTAGGATGGGAATGCCGTTTCTGATCATCAGAATAATATGCTACTAACTAAACCAAAAAATTTAAATGTAAAACAAGCTTGTTACGTACAAATCAATTAGATCCGGCAAAAAGATGTCAATGAACTCAACTTCTAATGCAAAGAAATAAAATACCTGTATATTAAGGGCGAAAAGAATTTTGATCTGTATTCTATATATCTTTAATATGCTAAAAAGTTCATTCCACTGCACTGAATCTCTTCTATTTATCTATATTCAAATAATTGAAAAGATAGCTTGAGGAATAACTCTTTCTTACCTTTTCTTTAGCTTTTTATTCTGAAGAAGCCCTTCCGGCCAGCAGACCCAATCCTTGTTTCAATCTGGGAGGAAAAGCCTTTATGTTAATGCTGAATTAAAGCCACAGGAAGTAACAGTGTTGGGAAAAGTTTTTTTGATTTGGAGATTCAATAAGAGTTGTACCTTTTTTTTAAATGCAATGGATTCGGTGATGGCCTGATCCACTAAATGACTTTCGAAAGTGTCTGTGCTTGTAGACTTGAATTAATGAAATTTGCTGTGACTATTGTTATTTATTCGTGTGCTGAGTTTTCGCTTTCTTGTGCTCATAGGTTATGGTCTCAGCTAAAGAGGAACCGGATGCTCCTTTCCCTCCTGCAATGGATGGACTTTTGAGAGTTCACAGACGTATCGTTGATGGATTGGATGGTGATGCTTCTCAGGCCACACCAGCAGGAGGGAAGGTTTCGACGAAGTTGCTGGTGCCAGCCACTCAGGCTGGGAGTTTGATAGGGAAACAGGGCAGCACTGTTAAATCGATTCAGGAGACGTCGAGTTGTATTGTTAGAGTCCTTGGTCAAGGTAATATTTGATTTCACCTTTCAGGAAGCTCGCAAAAAACTTGGTCATTTTGTTGAATAGGTGCTTTCTTATCTGAATTTTTGTTTAATGCTCAATCATGTGCTGAATTTGTTTGTTCATCAAAGTTGTTCCTTTGTGATATCTAATTCATTGTTGTAATGTTTGCATTTGTGTCTTGTCACTGTGGCGAATCTTTAAATTGGCCTTTTTATTCTTTTTATTCTTGTGGGGATTGT
This sequence comes from Selenicereus undatus, assembly GCA_017589665.1. Lineage (NCBI taxonomy): Eukaryota > Viridiplantae > Streptophyta > Magnoliopsida > Caryophyllales > Cactaceae > Selenicereus > Selenicereus undatus. The sequence goes on from JACYFF010031959.1 coordinate 18,493,031, forward strand.
GTCTAATTACAGTTGTTAGTTCGCTTTGTTATTACCTCTGCCAGTGATTCTAGTTATATTTCTCTGCAGAGGACCTTCCTGTTTTTGCCCTTCAAGACGATCGGGTTGTTGAAGTTGTTGGGGAACCTGCCAATGTTCACTCAGCTGTGGAGCTAATTGCCTCACACCTAAGGAAGTTTTTGGTTGATCGCAGTATAATACCTCTATTTGAAAAGCAGGTTAGCTTTGCGGGGGTTTTTTTTTTTGACACTGTAATTTGTGTGCTATATTCTGTATTATCCAGCAGGTGACATGTGCATTATGTATGGGCAAACTTGTAGATGCAAGCACCAACCACCCCCATGGAGCACATGCCACCTCAGCCTTGGGGACCCCCGCATGGTCTTCCACCAAATGCGGGTGGCGGACATGGCTATGGACCTGGTCCTCAATACATGCCACCTCCGCCGCGTCAATTTGACAATTATTATCCGCCAGCTGACGTGCCGCCTCCGTCTGATAGGCAGAGTCATCAAGGAATATCTGCTTATGGAAGAGAACCTCCAATGGGCATTCATGCCTCATCAAATGCTCAGCCAGCTCAATCAATGATCACACAGGTCTGTTTATTTGTATGATCTGCATGCAATTTGTTTGGGGGATCACAGTACCTGTTGTATGAATTTGTTGTGGCAAAAGTAGGAATGGTGGTTGCAAAGGAGCTTTGAAATTTTTACTCTAGTGGTGAAATTTATAATGGAGATCCAAAAGTTTATTGGAGCTTTAAAATTATTCCTGAAAATTTCAAAATTATGCAGAACTTTTCCTTTGGATTAGGTATATCCCTCTCTCCCCCCCCCTCTCTTTCTTTTTCCTTTTTTTTTGGTTTGTGGGGGGGGGGTTAAATTGTGTTTGAGGGGAGCGACTTAAGATTGATATGCATTTTATATGTTTTGGTGTCTATGTAACTTCGATTTTTGTAACTTTTGAATGTTGAGAAGGTCCTTCTCCAGGATTTATGGATGTAGTGTAGAATTCTGGTCCTAGTCATACTTAATAATGAATGAAGTAGGATGCTACTTTGATATAAGGATGTGGAATGATCTTTTCAAGCATGTGAGCTTAGTTCCTGCAAAGGCCATTTGCACTTGCAGCGATCTTGTCTTTCTAATAAAGTTGAAACATGTGGATGAAGGACGGAGTTTGCTTAACCTTCAGCTTTGATTTGCTTTCCTAGTAATAATAATAATGTTGAAACATTTGCATGAGTGCTTAGCTCCTTTTATTTATTTATTTCCCTGGGGGAAAGGGGCGGGGGAGTGTTGGGAGGCCCAGCTTTCTCAGGTCTTTGGGGTAAAGATAAGAAACTGCTTGCAAGGTGGAGAATTGCTCTGTATGTGTTGAGTTCGAACCCTCACCTCTGGTTTTATGAGGTACTTCGGCGCTTGTCCACAGTGCTCCAGCTCTAGCTAGGTCTTAGTAGTCATGCTGTGACTTAAAAAATGGGTGCTAAAATATAGGTGGCATTCTTACTCTTTTATTATTATAATTATTTTTTTGCATAGCCATTTTATCCAATGTGTGATGCTGAACTTGCATTTTTTTAGTAATAGTCTGCTTTTCCCACTTCCCTTCTAACATCACTCATTTCTTGCATCAACATTCAGGTCACCCAACATATGCAGATTCCTTTGTTATATGCTGATGCTGTCATTGGCACTAATGGTGCTACTATAAGCTACATTCGGCGAGCCAGTGGGGCGACTGTCACCATACAGGAATCAAGGGGTGCTCCTGGAGAAATGACAGTTGAGATAAATGGGACTGGCTCCCAAGTGCAAGCAGCTCAACAGCTGATACAGGTAAATCAGTGCATAGCTTTCCTAGCGTAGAAGAGAGCCAACTTGTGCTTATGTACTTAATCGTTGCAGCTACCTGATACATGTATTCAGTATGTTCATTTAATATAATTTGCTTGGATCTGCTTGGAGGGACTTGACTGAAAATTTTAGTTGAGCATTGAAATTTTTAGCAGAGGTCTGAATTGTCTTGAAGGAGCTCTGTAACTTTGAGAGGAATCCTGAAATTTGTAGCAGCTCTTGAGCTTTAGTACTGCCATAAGTTTTTGGTGGAGCTCTGATGTGAGCTATGAGAGTTTCCTAGTTAAATTGTTCGGAGGGGAATGAAGAAAAAGTAATGGAGAACTTTGATCAGACTTTTATATCTATTCAGAAATCGTACACCTAGGTGTTAGGTGCAGGTTGTCGATGGGTTGGGGCAGCGTTGGATGAGTGGATGATCCATTATGTAGGTTTCAGGTCAGGTCAGGTCAGAGTCGACCAATTAATAAAACGGGCAGGGTTGGGGTTCCACGTGAGTCACCAGGCCTACTAGTAGGTCAAGGGGTCCTGAATTTTTTACTTGTGGCATGTCTGACCATGGCATGGTGGTTATCACAGAATTTCATGGCAGATGCGGCAGCAGCCTCAGCACCAGCCCAAACAGGTGGTTCGACTGAGCAAGCTTACACCCAAGGTTATAGCTCCTATGCAGCTCCCACCTCGGTGTATGGATCTCAACCTTCCGCTGCAGGACATGCGAGCCAAGCCGGAGCTTATGGATATGGTGCAGGTTACTATTAGGTTTGTGTAGTCTGTTGAAACTCAGGTGGTTATGGAATAATTGTACTAGGCAAGTTTGTATCACTGTGTTGAGATCGCTGAATATTTAGCTTGTTGTGGACTTTGTAATTTTGAGCTTTAGTGGGAGTAGAGGGTTGTATGACCATTCTGTAACGGCCAGGGTTCTCTTAAGGACGGACTACTGTGTGACTGATGGTAGTTCCCAAGGACCTATAATTTGTTTCCTAGCTGACCGATAATTTTATGTCTTGAACCGTGTCAAATTTGGGGTGGATTAAAAAATTTACTTTGCTGTTTTTGGTCCTATCGATCTAGGTAGATCGAAGGTGGTCTTTTACAGATCTTTGACTGTCAATTGAATCGGAAAGTTTCAGGTTGTGTCTACCCTCGGATGACTTTGACTGTTATTATTTACGGATGTAGGCAATTATAGAACCAATTTGGTGATTGATCTGTCAAAAGAGTGGATCAATGGATTAAGTGGTTGAATTGATGAGACCGTTTCAGACTGGTCGATCCGTCAAAAGAGTGTATCAATGGATTAAGTGGTCGGATGTGGGTCTTTTTCTAGACCTTGCGTGAACACGGGATGTTTGTGCATTAGGCTGTTCTTTTTATTAATAAGACTGTTTTAGACTGGTTGACTGTTGAATGACATGACCTGGTTGTCGCTAGTTATCCTATATTTCCTTATATGTAAGGTGATAAAAATTATTAAAAACAAGCTAAATTTAAAAAAGTGACACAGGATTAATTTAAGTCTACTTCCTCACCACTTTTTGAGGTAAATGTCCCTCTTTTTGTTTATTTAGTTTAGATTAGATTTAATTTGATTTTGCCCCCGAGCCTGGAACTGCTCTTATGTGTTCCTTTGTTATTTTATCATTCTTTTTAGTATCGATTAGGTAAGAATATCAGATGCCTACAGCCGAGACTCTACTCGCCCCCACCCCATCATTTGTCCATTTCTTGCTTTTTGTTGACTTTTTTTTTTTTAAATTGTGGCTTTCATTCTATGTTAATGGAGTGGGAAGGTGAAGGGGGAGGAGGATATGGAGAAGAGGACAGGGGATGAAGATGGAACGCAAAACACATGGAGAATTGGGAAATAACATTAAGGGTGTGTTTGGTAGAGGGGAAATCATTTTTTCGGAAAATAATTTTCTCATTTTACGCTGTTTGATAAAACAAGGACGGGAAAATCATATTCAGGGGAAAATCATTTTACCCCATTTAAAGGAAATTGTTTTCCCTTGAAAAAGTAGAAAACATGACTTTTCAGGTACGATTTTCGTTGTCCAATTTTGTCTCTCATTCTATTTTATTTTAATTGTGCTCAGAATCATTCTATTTTCACTCTCATTTTGTCTCTCATTTCCCCCATCTTCTTCATGTTCATTATTTTCATCGATGATTTCTATCGTCAATCTTTGCAATTATTTCTTGAGTTCTCTGGCCTTATTACTGTTGCCTTTTTGAAGAACTTCGCAATTTGAGACAACTATTGTTTCCCCGTTCGACAATTTCTTTAATATGAGTTTAATATCACTCAAAGTTAACTGGGTAATCCTTGATAATAGTGAAAAAATTGAGATTTATTAATATTGACTCTCTTTTTCTGAGTTTATTAATGGGTATATTTCTTCCTGATATTTTGGGTTTGATTTTGAAGAGGAGAGAGAAATAAAATTCGTTGGTTGGGTTGGGTTAGAGCAATGAGCAGAGGAGGGGTTGATGGTAAAAAGAAATGAAGTGAAGGTGGGGGTTCATTTTATCAAATAGCAAAAAATGAAATGGAAAGAAAATAATTTTTCATTCTACCAAACAGTTGAAAATGTAAGTGAAAAATAATTTTTCTCAGGAAAATATTTTTCATGAAAAGTGATTTTACCCCTTACCAAACACACCCTAATTGTATTATTATTACTATTTTAATGATTTTTTAAAATTTTTTTTAATAGGGATGAGAGAGTGGTGAAGAGAGAGAAAGGAGGGTTTTTTTTTTCCGAACATTTTATGGTACATACCCATGTATTTAGCTATGTACACACCTATATAAGAAGGTGTGTACTATGCTAGAAAATACGTTTGTATAAGAATTTTTAAAACACAGTATACACCTTTTTATATAGGTGTGTACATAACTAGGTACATGAATATGTGCCATAGAATTACTAATTTTTTTTAATGACATTGTTATTATTATGATATTAATGGTTCTTTCAATTTTGTCAGTATAAATTAATTATTCTATTTATTTATAAAATTTATCAATTATTTTTCATAGCTTATTCATATAAATAATAAAAAATAAAAGAATAAAAAATCTAGTGGAGGAATTCATAAGTATTATTTTATTTGATGAGCTAAAGTTGTGAGCCTTCCATCGGAAAGAGAAAAACTTGGGAGTCTAAAAGTTGATTTAAAAACTGATATGGAGGTAATAGATCACTATTGATGAGCAAAAAAACTAGCTCAGCACTGGGAGTGCTCTAAAGCAGGTTTCAACTTGCAAGTCGCAAGGGAAACTTACATTTTGTCACTCATATAAGAAATAATGGGGGAAAAAAAAGAAAAAAGCAAGAGGATTGCAATATAAATATGAGGAAACCAAAGGCGAAGGGCTTGACTGGCCCCAACCCACTATAGTTATCACTACAAAATTAAAAATAATAATAATAACAAAAAAGAACCACTGAAAGCAACAGGAACAAGTGTTTGAGCTAAAAACCATTAAATTTCTTTCGATCAACTGGCGATTGTAGATCTGGGTGAGCGGCTGTTGAAAGGGGAGAAGACAGTCTTAAGGAAACCGGCCCGAACTGGTTGGACCGTACGTGAACGGCTGTTGAAAGAAAAGAAATACCAAAAAGACTTAAACAACAAGAAATGACCAGCATAAAAAACAGAAAATAAGCATAAACATAAAATACTAGCATCTTTTTCTGTTTCTGATTTTTTTTTACTCTAAAACAAAAAAAAAAAGAATACAAAAACCTAAAAAGCAAAAGGGAAAAACACATGTAAAAAGAAAATCAATCTCCAAATTCAAAACACTAGACAAAAAAATATCCAGCACAATCATAGAGACCATGAATATTTTTTTAAATTTTTTTCTGTCCTAAAACAGTGCATAAAAATCAAAACAGAAAATTATTTTTAGAAATTGCTGAAAATTTCAGAAAGGCCTAAAAATTCAAAAATTCACATAGACTGTAAAAATTCTTAAGATTCCACTAAAAATATCTGAACAGCAAAATAAGTACCAAAATAGCACCGAAAAATCCAAGCAGAAAATAATGAAAATCTGAAAAACAAACTGCATAGATAATTTCTGCCAATTCCAGTTCTATTCCTGACTATTCATAGCCAAACTGTTACTTCTGATTTTTTCGCAAAAAATAATTACTAAAAACCAACATTAAATTAACCAAAATAAAAAATCAAAATAGAAACTCTAATCAGAAACAAAAGAAATGTAAATTAAAACAACTAAAACTAAATAAACACTCAAACAAAATGAAAGTTCAAAAGTACAAAATGAAACGATAACGAATCAATCGACCAAACGACGACTTAATTCGCAACCTAATTTCATAAACGCCATTTCCGGCAGTGGCGTCAAAAACTTGTTGTGAAATCCGCAAGCGTACTGTTTATCGTTGTTGCACTTACGTTGTGGTCCTTAAAGATGGGTTACAAAACTAAGTCGCCAAAGTTCACAAATCAATTAAAGTCATAAGAAATCATGAATTGAATGAGGCCATTGATAACGATAATGCATCGACTCACTTTGTGGCATTGAAATGAGATGAAAGGAAACTAAAGAGTAAGGAAGAACAGAGACTGATTCGAATTGGTCACTAATAAGCAGAAATGATGGAGCCCAGTTACAATTAAGAACCCAAATGAAAGAATCCCTGAACTAAGGCAGTTCAACACAGCTAGATGGAAGCCGAATCAGAACAGAGGAGCAAATGAAAAGCACGATATCTGAATATAAATTCAGCAAATCCAACTTCAAAGAAACCGGAATTCTCACTTGAACTGAACTAAGTAAGAACTGAATTACATGAATTTCTGGGAATGAAAACTGAAACTGAAACTCGGGAACACAAAGAAATAAAAAAAAAACCTAGTCTACCCTCCCCCTCTACTCCATGTTTCTTGATACTTTTAAAGCCGATCTTTTTTGTTGGAAACCCATCACCTCGACTCGTTCCATTGAACCTTAATTAAACTCCTTGTAACGGTTCTTGCCATTGCTTGCCTTCAGTGTTCAGTGTCCCATTATTTTTCAAAACTTAAGATAGAGAAATATAACGGCTGAAGAATTGATGATGAAGAACTGAAAAATTTAAAGGTAAGAGGAACAAGATGAAGAGTGAGGAGGTCGCGGGTTCACTAGGCAATAGAGAATAATGGAGAAGGGCAATAAGGGCACGAATTTAATGAAGTGGAGAATCGAAAAGAGCGAAAATTAAAGAGCAAGAGGCTGGCCCATGCTCACGTGCCGGTGGACAATAAATGAAAAGGATGAGCAGCAAACAAGGTCTGGGCTAGCGTTTGCACCTGGCGAGCGCTAGCATGTCTGGCCATTGGGCCGTGGAAACACAAAACAAAGTCGGCTCCATAAGGAGGCTGAGAGAAGGGTGAAGCCAGGAGTGGCGAACGAATGGGCCGCAACAACTGCTCATAACAGGCTCGCAAAGCTTAGCGTGGGTCGTGGCAAGCGAAAAGGAAGAGGGGAAGTGTGAAGTTTGGGTGAGAGAAAGATAAGCGGACTGGGCTAGGGACACGTGCCCGTGTGGAGAGAGAAGGGGAAGTTGTGGCTAGAAACAGTCACGGGCCAAGCGTTTAGATTGAGTTTTTTTCCTCTTCCTTCTTTCTTTTTCACTTGATCCAACGTTTCGTCTTCAATGAGCAATTTTTTTATTTTTTCAAATATCCTCAAATTCCTAAAACATAAACACAAATATATTAAGATCCTAATTAGATCATTTATTTTGAGCAAATATTAGATCATAAATGAATATAAAAGTACATAATTTTATGTTCAACAGACCGATCGGTTAAAACCAGGTGGAGGGAGAGTATTTGGCGCATGTGAGTCAACTAGTCTTCATTTTTGAGTTTCGACTAATCATAATCTATGACATGCATTGTGTCATCATTTGTACTTGAGGAAAATTGTTTTAGGTCATTTGTGTCAGCCCAAGTTTGGCTTGAACATTTTTTTGAAAAAAAATGTTCAAGTACGTAAGTGATTGAAATTACAAGTTATGGATGTTTAAAGTTGGGTCAATTGATGGACCAATGAGTTGAATATAAATTATTTTTGCCAAATTTGCTAAAGATCGTGTGATGCGGGATTTGGCAGGTTTCACATATATACTTCTAGTTTTAGATAGAAAGAAACTTGTTTGGTAAATCTCTCCATTTGCAGATGTTTTAGTTAGGTTGAATATAGATGAGAAGAAACAAAATTCAGAATCCAGGTAGTTTTTTAGTTGATTTAGGCACAATGACAACCGGAATAAAAAATGTACCTAAGATTTGTGACACCTGATAGATCTAATTCTAGAAAGAAGAGACCAAAGTATACCATACTAGCTTGTAAGTTGTCTTCAGTTTCCATGATACCTACCGTATACCCAAGATTTACCAATAAATTGCGCTAATACATTAATAGGTCTTCTTTTAGCTTAGTTATTAACCTAATTCCCAGTTATTCTACATTCAAAATGCATCAAGAAGGAACAAGTATGGTCATACTTGACTATATGCATTAGTTGTGATTTATGGACTTTGAAGCAAATACTTCAATTTTCGAACTTTCATACAAGAAGAGGACAATAGTTAGCCCACTATTCCTTCTTGTTGCTCTGACGTTGATCCCCTGCAGTTGATGAAAAATGGAGAGCAAGACAACGTCTCCGGAGGGCAGCCCAGAACCAACTGATATCGGTATTTCACGCATCGGACTTTATCTTACGCTTTCTATGTATAGCGTATACCACACTAGTGATGATTATTTCTAAGCATTACAACATAGTTAATACATAGCCTGTGAACCAAACCAAAGACGGTTGCCCCAACTCACATGCTTAATCATCAATTCACAAGTTATGTTGATCATATGCCTAATTGCCCTCAATAGTTTATTGACTATGACGTGGTTCATTTATAAAGTGTACTAAATGTTTAATTGAACTTGCATGTTGAAAAGCATAGTCAAAACTTATGCATGTCACAATGATGACTAACATGAAGATCAAGCGAGGAAAATAATGATCTTGTGTTTGTGAACTTTAAACTAGTAACTAGTAACATGGGGTATGGAAATAATTTCAAGTTTCAGCACAAAAACGTGAAGCAGATCATGAAAATAATTCAAGCATCCAGAAACCAAGGATTGTACACAACAAATGTCTTTGACTTTCAAGTAGTTGATCACTGAGTAGGCTTACTGTGCAGCTGTAGTTGCATCCTTCCTCTGCCTAGGATTTTCATAGCAAGTACGTTTGGATGTATGTTGTATCATGTTCTCCATCTCTTCATATAGACAAACATGGTCAAGCCAATAGGAAATCCCACCTAAGCACACCTCAGTATCCACTCTATTTGACTCTCCGAGCTCCACTGTGATCCAGTCAAAGATATTTGGTGGTACCGATCTTAGAGAGAATCTCTAGGTGTCAATAGTCTAGAAAAAATATAAGATATCAGTGGTAGAAGGAAGCTTAATGTGGAAAATTGTGTCTTGGAATACCATGAAAATGATTTCGGCTCAATTAGGGTGCAACTGAAACAACCAGTACCTTCCCAAGGCTAATGTAGTACACCTTTAAATGCATGCACTCGTAGCCGAAAGTTTGGAGTACGCAATACTACACTTCCCATATATATATATATATATATATATATATATATATATATATATATATATATATATATATGTATATGTATATGTATATGTACATGTATGTGTATGTGTATGTATGTATGTATGTATGTATGTACACACACACACACACACACACACACACACACACATACATACACACACACACACACACACACACACACACACACACATATACATATATACATATATACATACA
>JACYFF010031959.1:18502875-18536451 GCA_017589665.1 Selenicereus undatus
TATATATATATATATATATATTTGTATGTATGTATGTATATATGTATATATATGTATATATGTATATATATACACACACACACATACATACATATACACACACACATACATATTTGTGTGTGTATGTGTAGTATGGTAAAAAACTATAGAAAGGTTGTGTTTAAGGAGGAAAATTGACCGTTGAGTGAGAGTGATAGTAGCTACAAAAGGGAAGAGATAAGGGCTAGAAATCAGAAATTAAAGCCTATCCACTCAAAATTAGCCGTTTAGTGGAGATAAAATGGGAGAAACATCTACGCCATTAGTTATAACAGCAAAATAACAAAGGTTCCCCTCCCCCCAACCCTTCAAAAACAAATCTGACAAAGAAAGCCCATGACCTAGCCCGCACAAGGTATGTGAGCAGCCCACGCACATGTGTGGTGCCCAACCCAACACCCCACGCCACAACAAAACCAAGCCTAAAGGCAATTCAACAAGTCCAAAAAAGGAGAGGGTTATAAACACACAAAAGGTTCTTAAACCGCCTATAAGGGACAAAGAAAAGCAAAAAAAGGAAAGGAAGAAAGTCTAATGTGTTGCCATTACTTCAAACAATCCCCTACTAATAGCATACAAACGATAGAAAACAAAGATCTAGGCAAAGGAAGGGTGACATCAATATCTTTCGATTGAATTGATACAAACTATAGAAACCCACAAGCTATAGAAAACAATCCTCTACTTCCAACAATCCCCTACTAATAGCATACAAACTAATCCTGAACTTGATAAACCCTAGTTGAGATCCCACAACATATCGACCCTTAATGTCTCTACATACTCCTCGATCGATAAAGAACATGCACCTTTCAAATTTCAATGCCATACACACTTCGGGTCTCACAAGTGCTCTAAAAGACAACCCGGTCTCTCAAAAAAGATTGCCAAACCTTCACACTTACGTAGATGATTCCATCAAGTCTATGTCAACATAGATCACCACAAATATGCCTAGGGAACTATTAATTTTGCACAACCTTACAAGCATCGAGTGGTGAATCCATCAATTATGTTTCAATAGTACCACCCTAAGGGGCTATGGATTCAGTAACAATATAGAAGCTCAGCCCCCCAAAAGCACTAGTGCACGCCATAGAGATGAGAATGCAGTGTATATTAAGGCTATATGGCTTTGTTTGACCACAAGTGGGTATCCATTATATTGTCTTAATCCAAGGGCTTAAGCCCCATCCCCCTCGATGTCTCAAGAAATACTCGCCTTGTCAAGCGCTTAGTTAGTGGATCCACTAAATTTCTATCGAATCTAATGTATTCCAACGGAACGACAACATATTTTGGCAATTATTTCACTACACTGTGTCTAATGTAGATGTGTATTTTCTTTCCATTATACACATTGTTGTGTGCAACGCCAATTACTGCCTGTGAGTCATAATGTACAGAGAAGCTACAACTTGCCTCCCTTATAATGGCATATATGTCAATAGATTTTTTATCCATTCTACTTCTTATCCTACCAACTCAAAAGCAATAAATTTAGCTTCTATGGTGGAGTGAGTTGTACAAGTTTGTCTTGTAGATTTCATGAAGTGGCTCCTCCATCTAAGATAAACACATAACCACTAGTAGAACTCACTTCATCGTATCAAAGACCCGGTTTGCATCATAAAATTCTTTTAACACAACACAAAATTTAGTAAAATGCATATACTAATTCATAGTAATTTTCAGGTATTGAAGCAAATGAAATAATGTATCTCAATGCTCCTTGCTAGAGTTATGTGTATAACAACTCAAACTAATGACTGCATAGGCAATATTAGGTCAAGTGTACTTCATGAAAGATATCACACTTCCTATAATTTTAGCGTAGTCAGTTTGGCAAATGCTAAAACAATTATTTTTCTTAAGGTGTATGCTAGGATCATAGGGAGTTCTCATAGGAGTCACATCAAAGCAATTAAAATTTCTTAATATTTTCTCAATATAGTGACATCTTCACAAAAAAAAGTTATCATTAGTCTTTCTAATTTGGATCCCCATGATCACATCAACTTCTCCTACCTAGGTCCTTCATTTGAAAATAAGAAGACAACAATTTCTTAATCTCATTGACAATATGCACATTAGTTCCAAAAATTAACATGTCATCAACATATAGACATATTAGCATATAATATGATCCAAGTAACACTAAATACATATAGGAATTAGAAGCATTCACAACAAACCCATTGTGTACTATTGTGCTGTCAAACTTTTCATCCCTTCATTTGAGAGTTTGTTTTAGGAAATACTGGGATTTCCTAAGCTTAGGAACTTTGTTGTTATGCCCAAAAACAACACATTCTTAGGTTATGACATATAAATGTCTTCCTCTAAGTCCCCGTTAAGAAAGGCTATTTTCACATCATATGGTGACAACAAGATCATGGATAGCACTAAGGCAACTAAAGTTCTAATAGTGACAATTTTAGTCACGGGGGAATAAGTGTCAAAATAACCAACTCCTTTCTTTTGGTCAAATCCACTAATTATTAGTATTTATCTATTAAATCATCAAGTCTCAAATTCATATGGGTTTGATTTATCACTATCGAGTCTCGTTCACTTTTAATGGTTTCTTTCCAAAAACTAGTATCTATGGATTTCATAGCATGTTTATAAGTTTGGGATTTTCCTTAATGAAGAAAACATACATTAATTCACTAGTCAAAGCATCAACATTGAAATCATTGATAAGAAATGTAGTAATAAAGTCAGGACCAAAACTAGTCTCAATCTTTGTCCTTTTACTCCTTCAAGGTTCATCAATTGAGTCTCTAATAGTATAACCAAAAGCAAGCAAATTCACATTTTCATGCACATCGACATTTTTATGCATAGCAAAAGAGGCATACCCTTTTCACAATTCATATGGGTCTGATCTAACTTCTTATGACACACTCTGTTGAGAATGTAACATGTAGACAAAACACTCCCCCCTACATGTTATCAAAAAGACCCGAACATAAAATCACGACATTTATCATCTCTTTAAGTGTTATGTTTTGTGTTCGGCTATGCTGTTCTGTTGGTTGTACGAGGGCCTAACCTCATGCATAATGCCATTTTTCTTAAGTTTCCTATCTAGTGGGTTTTCAACTTCTGCTTTATACCTTAGGAATATTTCTTTAGCCTCTTTTTTAGACTTAGAAGGTATGCTTTGGTGTATATGGAAAAGTCATCTACAAAAGTGATATAATAGCTTTTTCCTTTTGCTGGCAGTGTAGTCTACTAAGTCCAAATGCACTAGTTCTAGTAGTTATTTTTTTACTAGTGATGGGTTTAAAGGGGGGGGGGGGTTTGTCATACTTTACTTCAACATACACAAGACACTTAGAAAAATTATCAACATTCACAATAAGAACTAAACACAGATTCCTAAGTCTCTTTATGGAGGCAAAATTAATATAACTAGTCTACCATGTCATAGATCAACAAACTCAACAATATAAGAAAAATTAGAAGCATTACCATTCATAATCTTAGGAGCAATGTTCAGTATAAACAACCTTCCACTTAGGTACCTCCTCCTAACAAAGTCCCCATTACGAAAAATAATAACTTTGCCAGCCTTTAAAAATAGGTTTAAGTCTAGCTTTGTCGATAAGTGCATCGAAAACTAGGTTCATAAGAAGGGAAGGTGTATATAGAGCATTGCTCAAAGATAAAAATTTCCCAGAAGTAACTCTACCCATGACTCCATCAATGGATATATACACACTTGCATTATCAACATCCTAAAAGTCATAGAGCAAACCCTTGTTGGTACAGAGGTGCCTATGAAGCTCTGGTGTCCACAATCCATTTAACATTGTTTGCCACCATATTTGCCTCTACAGTCACAACATAGATAATCTTAGTTTCTTCAGCGGGGTATGCCTAGGTTGTAGTTTGTTTGATAGGCTTCTGATTCGGCGGGGACTATCTTTTATGGAGCAGGCACTAGTAAGCTTTGTGTCTTGGCTTGCCATAAACATGGCACAACCCCATCGACATTTGGAGCTTATTGTTGGACCTATTCTGTTCCTTAAGATGACTCAACTTTTGGTTCTCATTATCCTTGTCTTTGAGCCTGTCTCTATTTGTAGACACAACAAATTCAACTAGATTAACTTTAGAAGAATTTAGGAAAGGAGAGTCCATCTTATCTATAAAAAGATCATTTGCTTTAGTCCTCATGTGGCTAATAAGTTCCTCCAGGATTAGGTCTTTCTTCTTGCACTTTTCTATAATCACTTCAGGATGCTAGGAATTTCTTAATTAGCACATTGACCTACAACATCTCACATGTACATGCCCTCATTTGGAACTTCAGCACACAGGCTCTTATAGACAAGAACCTGCTCCGTGATTGGTTTGTCGTCGAAAATATGAAACCGCAACCATTCACCAACCACATATTTCTTCTTTCCTGCACCATCAAGTCCATACTTGGTTTTCATTTTTTCCCATATGATTTTAGCAACTTTATGGTAACAAGTAAAACAAATAAGGAGTTAGTCATATGGTTTACCATATGTCCCTCAATTGTTTGTTGTCTTTCTTAAATGTCTTCATCGTCTCTTCATCAACTATATTGCTCTTCTCCTAGTCACTCCCCGTGACGGACCTAACAATGGTTTCAGCGGTATTGCTTTCTTTAGCAAGATCAGAGAACAACACATAATGAACTTCCAATTGTTCAAAGAAAGTCATAAGTTTTTGGGGCCAATGTTTATAGTTGATTCCATCAAAAGGTTCAATTTTCGAGAGCTCAAGGAGGACTTTGTTAGCAGTAATGGTCATTGATTGAGTGGAGACAAATCACTTTCAACTTTAGCAAAAATATAAGATACTAATGACAGAAAGAAATTTAACGAGGAAAACTGTACGTGTCGTTGGATATCATTAAACTGAAAGTGATTTTGACCCAACAGGGGTGCAAATCGAAACAATCAGTCACTCCGCAAGGTTAACACAACGTGCCTTCAAACATTTGCATTGGCAGCCAAAGGTTTGGAGTAAGCCGAATTACAATTTCCAAAAAGAGGAAAGGAAAAAAAATTGATGAGAAGGTGCATGATTTCTTTTTGTGTGTTTCAAGGGGGTGTTATGCGCATATGTATAACATACGACTGGAGAAGAGTTGTAAGAGCGAAATTGAACATTGAGGGGGAGGGATAGTGGCTAAAAAGAGGATGAGATAATGGCTGGAAATCAGGAATTGAAGCTTTTCCACTCTTAATTAGATGTTTAGTGGAGATAAAATGGGGGGAAAAGATCTGCGCGGTCGGATATGCCAACAAAAAATAAAGGTCCTTTGTCCTAAAAATTAGTGAAGGATAAAGCCATAACAAAACCAACAGCTCACACCATAACAAAACCAAGGCAAAAGGCAACTCAACAAGTCTATAAAAAGATGAGGATTAAGGTTCTTAAACCTCCTATGTGGGACACACGAAAGCAAGAAAGCGAAGGAAGAAAGTCTAATGTGTTACCATTACTTCCAATAAATGGTGAGCCACTATGTCAACTCGTTGAAATATCGGTATAAGTATCGGAGAAAGTTCAAGTTTACAAGTTCTTGATTGAGATATACTCCTTTTGGAGGTGTTACATTAGATGTCTATTGATTCAAGCTGGCTCAGATATACCAAATAATTTTGGAGTATTGTCTGACAAAGAATTGCTAGAAAGTTCAGAACTATGAGAGCACACTGATTCCCCCAACTCTTTGGGTACCTTCTCTTGAAAAAAATTAGTATTTGATAAGTCTAAGCTGGTAAATATTATAAAGATCTTTTGCAGTTTAGCTCATTGCCTTTGAAGCTAAGCATTATTGCATCTTTGTGGTATACTATTGTTGCCCTTGAATAATACTACAGATGGCCCGGTCTTAAGTGCATTTTTGTTCCAATCATCATCAAACTTCACCTGGGTTTAAATTGTTTAGTGACTGGAAGCAAGGTTTAATATTTGCAACGATGGCCAAACTAAGTCTTTCCTGAGACCGGCAACATTTTCGCTAAATTTATTTGATCTTAGAGTTAGAATTCAGAAGTTGCGACCTAGATAAAATTTTCAGCTAACAAGGGAAGATGATATTTAAATGGATATTCCCAAGATCTAAAATTTTCAGCTCTCTGCAGTTAGCAAAAGATCTTGGAATCTATCCTTGCATAAAATTCCCATTAGAGTTTAGAGTTTCTTTTCCAAATCCATCAGGAATGGTATCAGTGAAATTATTCGGTCTTAAGTTTAGCACGCTAAGATTTTGACTCATTGTGATTAGACAATATGTAATAGGCCCCTTCAAATGGTTATTTTGTAGATCAAGTACGTCAAGCATTATGGGGCGGCAAAATGATTGAGGTATTCTGTTGTATATCTTGTTCTTTGAGACGGATAAGTATGTTAACCAAGAGAGCTTCTGGCCAAATTTGGGGTTGATGGAAGTGAATCTATTGTTCGAGCAATTTGTGGATTATGCGGAATAGAGTGTTCGGAGTCAACAAAGTTATCGGGAGAAGGGTTTTCGTACTGCAATAGAGATTGTCGCCAATATTCCGTATCCATTTGGGGACTGTACCTTGGATACTACTCTTTAAAACATCAAGCTCAACACTTGAGTTCTTAAAAATTTTTAATCTTATGGTTATAATTAACATTAATCGACAAGTAGGTGTCTGAAAGATCGAGATATATAAGGTTAGGTAGCAAATGAAGAATCTTATACACCTTTGGTGTGCCATTGAACTTGCTCCCAGAAAGATCCAATGTCTGAAGGCTTCTTAACTGGAAAAGGGATTTCGGGACACATCCTTCCAAATTGTTGTTGCCCAAGTATGGATTCTTTAGCATTGAACCTTTACACCCATTCAATTGTCCACCTGTAATGGCCCACCTGAAAGGGGACAAACGTGTTACTGCCGTGAATGTTCGATTAAGAACACCCATAAGACTCTCTAAACTTCTTAACCTTGATTAACCTGTTAATAGGCGAGCGCAGCGGAAACTCTTATTGAAATCTTACTAAAGTTTGAGCAGGGTGATTCTAATACATGCATTTACATACATAAACCATATCCATAATATTCTTACATATGTTCCATCCCAAAATACATCCATACATACATTTAATAAACGTAACTCATAACATAAACAAATAATAGGGTCTGCGTTTCCAACCAAGTTATTCGAAAATTATTTCACAGCTAGCTAGCTCTCTTAATGCTACTATGGTCCCTTTTTGCTTCCAAAACCTGAAAAATGGTGAGATCATGAGCTTTCTGAGCCTAGTGAATAACCCTTACCTTCCTCTTTGTTACACTTTGCACATTAACCGGTTAACACATAATCACACAGTACACGTTTCTTATGACATATAGACAGAACATATCATATAGTATATAGAAGGTGATAAGAGAACATGCTTATGCTCCAGAAATCGAAATAAACTCATATCTTTCATATCCAACATGTCCCCGAACTTCACAAATACATACATATTTGTTATGAAGTAGGCAATTAGACTAACTTAGTTGTACCTGTCCCATACCAGGTGCGCTTCAAAGACTCTCGTTTTTACTTAAGTCCCTGAACAAACTCTACTGTTAGTCTATTCACTAAACTAACTATGGTTGTCCCATACCAACCATGTCCTTCGAGCTCCTAATCCTTATTGAAGTCCAAAAGAAAGCAAAGGCTGCTAAATCATGCTAATGGTCCACTCGTAACCATACTTAACGCATACATAAAAGATATGGTCCATTCAAAAGTCCACATACGTGCTTTAAACACATCATATATTCCAAATCCAAGCCAAACTAATTTCATAACATATCCAAAGTCCAAATCCAAGCCAAAACCAATTTCACAACACACCACATATCCTTAACTGAATGGAAAACTTTTAATTTAGAGGAAATCAACTCATGACTCACACAAAGAACCATCACAACACAGGGGTGATAAAAACATCTTAGTGGTCCAGCTACAACTCAATCATATGGTACCAACCAATAGTGGACCAGCTGCAACTCATTCATATGGTACCAACTAGGCACCCAACGCTCTAAAGTACATAGAGGTTCTCAAATTACAAACTGATGAGTCACATTCACATCTTGGAGTATCAGGGACCCATACAGTTCCCAAATAACACAAATTGAAGAGTCAATTGGCGGACTGGACAATGTCTACTTAAGGTACCAACCAATGACTTACACAACTCCAAACACAAAGACAACCACTTCTATGATCATAGCTCTAGAACGCTCTGTAATAGCCTCAGAAAAGGCATGAGCCTCTTTCCTAAAAAACATAACTTAATGAAATCATATAATCACATTTTTATTTTCAAAGAAATTCAATTCCATAATTTTAACAAAAATATAATCAAACCAAAGCATAATTCCACTCAAAATAGTTTTCACAAGTTTCCAATAAATCATAACCACATTTTACTTCTATAATGCGTGAAATCATCACAAATGTGATGATTATTTAATTTATACGTACGAATAACCCATAATTGCATAAAAAATAACGTTTCACTCAAAAATTCGTAATTCAAAGCATACATATCCAACATGAACAAAAAATGGCAGATAATTACAAAATAATATTATCTCTGTTGGTAACACGATGACATTCACTGACGGATTCATTTTGTTGGTATTAAGGAGCAACTGCGGCAGATTGCAATATCTGTTGGTAAAACTAATACCATCACCTCTTTTTACCAACAGTCTAGCAACATGCCAATATCTGCTGGTATAAGGTTTTACCAACAGTAAATATACTTATTGGAACAGAACTAGCTATGTTGGTAAAAACCACTTTTTTTGTGGTGCATTCACTATAATATTTTCATAAGTTTATGCCTAGCCAATCCTTCATAATAATCGAAATAGTACCAAGAATTATGATTTAAAACAACACAATTTCAATCAAGAATCCACAACTCATGAAGTACATCTCCAAAGTTCATAAAAATTTCCATAAAATTTACAAACATCATATAGAACCTATGTTAAAATTTTCACAATTTTATACCGAGCCAATAATTACCAAAAAATTCAGATAGTAACCGAACTTTGGGCACTAAAATAGGGCAGTTCCATCAAAAATTCATAAATCGCAAAGTACATATCCAAAATTTATGAAAATTCACACGAAACTGCCAAATAATATTAATATTCTAAATTAAAAATTTTATAATTTTCTCCAACCCAATAAAGCACAATAATCAAAACACTAACCGAATTTCAGCACGAATTTACAGGGTAGATTCAATCAAAAATTCGTAACTCATAGAATAAGCATGTAAAATTCATGAAAATTTACAATAAATTTTCCAACAGCATAGGTAACCTACAGTATAAATTGCAGAAGTTTTCAATGCTCCAATAATTCGTAGAAATTCGCACAGTAGCATGGTCTCTGAAAAATCCGAAAATTCAACTTAATTTCTATCATCTTGTTCATCCAATACAAGCAATCAACCCAAAAATCCATATTCTAGCATACAAATGAACAAATTAACAGCATCATCATCAACCCACAACATCCAATTCATCCAAAACTTACAACTAACCATGAAACTTTTAGGGGTGGGTTTCTAAATATTGAAATTAGTGTTCTAAACTATTAAAACTTAAAATCAAATTCATAATTTCAATTCAAAATCAATTCCTCAAATTCGAACATAGATTTTCAAAGTAATCTTTCTCTAATCAATTTTAAGTTGGGAAAAGCAAGAATTATTCACCTTAGCTTGAATCGATTTTGAAATCAAAAACCTTCATCTTCTTCTCCTTTTCTTGTTCTTGTTCTTGTTCTTGTTCTTCTTGTTCTTCTTCTTCTTCTCTCCTCTCTACCTCTTTTTTGTGCGTGTGAGCATGTGTTTGTGTTTGTGTTTTGAGAAGGAAAATAGAAAAGGCCCCCCTGTTTTTGTACTTATCACGTTGAAATTAAACCACCCCCCTTTTTTGTGTTTTCTTTTTTTTGGGGGTCAAGTCACCTATTTTGACTCTTCCTTCCATTTTTTTTTGGCATAATTACTAAATGAGTAATATTTTCTAATTACTTCAAAAAACATAATAATAATAGTAACGTAAATCACACATATGTGCCTAAAATAAAATGCGTACAATATACACATAATTTACATATTGCACATAATTCAAAATAAGTAACAAAAATTTCAGGGCGTTACACCACTAAATTTGTTGCGGCTCACATATGCTTCCTGAAGTGATGCCAAGGAAAATAGAGATTTTGGAATACTACCAATCAATGAGTTATTCTTCAAGCTAAGTGACGCTAAATTCAGGGGGTTGTGAGCCAATATATCCATTTAAGTTGATTGAACCAATTGTACACGTGTGAGATTCTTCATCTGTGTAAGTGAAGGGATTGAACCCATTAGGCTTGATAGTTTATTTTGATCTAGGATGATCACAAAAGGAGCTTGTAGCTTTGTAACTACTGGAATTGGAACAAACTCCTGGAGTTGTGAACACTACCTCAGGGTACTTTAGGATTCAAATCCATGCCAATGCCTTGTATTATGGGCTAAATTTTCGTAGAGTTTTAGACCATTTCAGGATCCTCACGGGAGCTCTGGAACCTTCTGAAAAATGCTAGAATGTTCTAGAAGGTTCTAGAACCTTCTAAAGTGTCTATGGCCTTGTGGAGTATTATGGAACCTTCTAGGTTGGACTAGAATGTTCTAGACTACTCTTTGGAATGTTTCACACTATTCTACATGTGTGTAGTATCTACGATATTTATATACAATATTATAGATATATAATAATAGTCTTCGTATTGAATAGATCTCCACCATCCATTAGGTAGGCGGATGTGTTCATAAAACCCCCAATGGGGCTCATTTGTACATCAAACAATTCAAAACATTCCAAGTGCAATACAACACATTTCCCTGAACTCTTTCTCTCTCTCTCTCTCTCTAAGTTCTCTTGAGTGTGTGTGTGCTTACTTAGCTTCTCAAGTCTAAGTTAAGCATAATTGAAGGCTTACTAGCAAACTAAGGAAGGGTCCCGAGTGAGTTTGCTAGTGCCACATGGGTTTGAGTTTGTATGAATTATCAACCCGTGAAAGTTGGTATCAAAACCTTCTTGTTTGGGAGATCATGGCTTCAAGTGTAACCGATGCTAACCCTCAACAAGGTGGCCCATGGTCCTTGTGGAGGATAGGCTTGTGGAGTTCACTAACTTAATGTCCGCCTTAACGGGCAGGATTGAGGACTTGGACAAATGCATCGAGGGGCTAGAGTCCATAGGGGACATGGATTAGCTTCGCGGAGAGATGCAAGCGGCTATGAGTTCTGTGGTAGCTGACATCACCAAGGAGATTCGAGCCCTTCAAGCATCTGAGATAGCCAAGGATGGTGAACTCAAGGTTGAGGCACACAAGTCCAAGATCGAAGCCCTTAAAGCCTAACTCAAGGTGTGCATGATCGTAGTCACCAACGGTGGAGTCGTCCAAGTATCCACCACTCCCATGGGGAATGCACCAAGACCCCTTGCCTTCCATGGGGCTAGAAGTGCAAGTGAGATAGACAACTTTCTTTAGGGACTCAAGGTGCATTTCAGGGCAATGGGCATTGGGGATGATGATTAAAAGGTGGCAATGCCGCCTTTTCTCTTAAGGATGTTGCCCTTGTTTGGTGGTGTCACAAGTGTGGCAACGTTAAGAGAGGATCTGATCATATCAACGCATGGGGTGGGTTCAAGAGGGAACTCAAGAAGCAGTTCTATCCAGAGGATGCTGAATACGAGGTTGTGGCCAAGCTTTGACACCTTCAGCACAAGGACGGTCAAATTTGGGAATATGTCAAGGAGTTCTAAGAGCCACTCTTGGAGATTCCAAGCATGGGAGAGCATAACGCACTATTCTATTTTCTTGATGGCCTTCTGGGGTGGGCTAAGATGGAGTTGAAGAGGCGCAGGGTGTAAGATCACTCATATGTTATTGCCCCTACCGGTCACTCATCGAGTTCAAAAGGGAGTCCTTGAAGTTACAAGGCAAGAAGACCCAAAATGATAGTGATAGTAACAGAGATCCGGACAAGTTTCCTTGGTGAAACAAACCAACATTATTCAAGGACAAGGGAAGGAACAAGAAGGATGAGACTCCAAAAAAGTACTCATTCTTCCTTTGCAATGGACCTCATCGGGTTTTCGAGTGTCCGAAGTGTGGGAAACTTTCTGCTCATGTCCAAGAAGAAGAGAGGAATAAAGAGGAAACAAATATTGCCACGATATCGCTTTTGAATGCTATCCAATCTAAGGTGGGGGACCAAGTCGGTGGCGGCATGTATGTAGAGACCGAAGTTGGAGGTAAGAAACTCCAAGCTACGGTGGACACAGGAGCAGACACCATGTACATGGCGAAGGAACTCGCCAATGAGATCAGCCTGCCTTATAGAAAGGAGAATGGCCATGTGAAAGGAGTTGATGCGAAGAGCCTTCCAAGCCATGGAGTTGATCAAGGTATGGACATCCAAGTTGGGCCGTGGAGAGGTACGGTCGACATAACCGTTGCTCCTCTTGATGATTGAAAGTTGTATCTAAGAATGGACTTCCTCAAAAAGGTGAAAGTCATTATAGTTCCCTACTTCCCTATGCTAGCACCCTGTTCATCACGGACAATGGTCAAGCTCATGCAATATCCATGAGATGGGAAGTTGAGAAGCAAAAGGTGCTACCTGCCCTTCGATTCACAAAGAGCAATGAGATAGGCCACTTATATGCCCTCAAGAGGGATGAGGGGCCTAAGGATGTCATGCCTCTGACATCGCCTGGGAACTTGGCAAGGAGGAAACAGGCTAGAACATGGATAGGACAAAACTGCGCAAAGGATCGACTCAACACACTGAGTAGTTTAATGCAACACATCAACCCAACCAAATGGAAAAGACACCTCCTAGGGATGAGGTGAGCCAAGAATCAAGCATACGAAAACCCAAAGGCAATGAGGACGTTGCTTGATTAGGTGGGGGAGGATGTTACGGGTTGAGTTTTAGGAGAATTTTAGAACGTTCCAGGATCCTTCAAAATGCTTTAAAGCCTTATGGATTACGCTAGAATGTTCTAGAATGTTCTAGAACCTTCTAGGGTGTCTAGGATCTTGTAGAATATTCTAGAACCTTCTAGGTTGGACTAAAATATTTTGGATTACTTTCCATAGTGTTCAACACTATTTTACATGTGTGTAGTATCTAGGATATTTATATATAATATTATGGATGTATAATAATAGCCATATGATCGAATAGATCTCCACCATCCATTAAGGATGTGAATGTGTATATAAACCTCAAGGGGGCCCATTTGTACATCAAGGCATTCAAAGCACTCCAAGAGCAATACAAAACATTCTCCCAAAATCTGTCTCTTTCTTTCTCTCTAAGTTTTCTTGAGTATGTGTGTGCTTACTTAGTTTCTTAAGTCTAAATTAAGAATCACTTAAGGCTTACTAGCAAACTAAGAAAGGTTCCCGAGTGAGTTTGCTAGCGCCGCACGTGTTGAGTTTGTAAGAATTATCAACCCATGATAGTTGGCCAGTTAAAGGGTGACAAGTGATGCCACTCCATAGAAACAATGGACACGCTTGCATTACACAACCCCTTACAGGAAGGCATCATTGTTTGAGCCTGAGGGAGTCTCGCAATTCAAGGGGTAGTAGGGACTTGTGATCATCGAGACATTGGCTAGCAACAAAGTTACCTTAATGCAGCAGGCGTGCATGAATGCCAAGATGGATAATAGAGAATAAGGGCATGAGGTAGGTGATGCAATTGTCATTGTAAGGGCATGCATTTAAAGATAAGAGAAAGGGATGAACTATGAAGAGATCATGTCATAACATCCGATAAGTTACTTCATATTGACTTAATTCAGAACAAGGAATACCTTTTCTTTTAGAGGTGGAGGTAGTAGCTGCCTGTCTATTTATCTCATTATAGGTGCGTATATTTATAGCAAGGTGTTAAAGTATAACACAAATTCCTGGGCTTCAACCATCAACTTAAGTTTTTGGTTGAGCTGGTTCTTGAACATGGTATCCAAGCATTTTTGAACGAAAGGTCTCAAGTTCGAATCTCAATAGCCCCCATACTGATTTATTACACAAGGTAGGGGAAGCCTTTGTAGTATCCACATGCCCAAAGGGCATTCGCGTAAGGGGGCGTGTTAGAGTATAAATATATCCCTGGGCCTTCAACTATCAACTAAAGCTTTTGGTTGAGCTGGTTCTTGAACATAAGGGAATGAAGGATGGCCTAATCCATTTGAATTTGGTCAAGTTGACTTTTGACTGAGTTTTTGCAATGGTGGCCAAGTTGAAGAATTTTGTTGTTTTCCTGTTACATATTGACTTCTCTAAATTTTCCCTCTACTTTGATCCTTGAAGTGCAGGCAATGATTTGTAAATCTAGGATATGAGGAATCAACTTATCTGCAATTCTATAATTTAGGGGCAAGATTGCTGCATCGGACTCTGTACACTCCAATTCCTGATATGCATTTTTCTCAATCGACTTTTGTCGAGTAACTTGCCCACCTTAGGCTTTCTAATGATCCAAAGCTCTTTTTACCCATTATATCAACTGCTGCAATGACAGTGGTTCATATTTGTCCAGTTTAGATTAAATCTTATTTAATTCGTTTAATCCATGGTGTTTTATGTTGATAGTCTACAATTTTATCTACTATTGTAGTTCCAAGACTATATTCTCGAAGCACTACTGTCCAAAGTTTTTATGTTTTCATTTCTTTTGCTCCCAACCCCTCCTATTTTATCGAAACCTATGCCTCCAAACAAAAGCTCCCACTGCCCACATATATAAACCAAGAATAATGCTACAGTCTTCATATGAAATCTGGATAGCTGAAAAGGATAAGTGTAGACTACTTTTTTTCGCTTGGATTGTACGAGCTAAAATAAAATGCCTCTCAAAACTTCCTCTACTCCGTTTTTATGGAGTGGTAGGTAGCCTAGGGTTTTAAAATTGAAGGTCAATCAGAATCAACCTCTCTGTAATTTTACAATTCAGGTGTAAGACTGCTACATCAAACCCCTTACACCTCATCTGGTGGTAGGATGTTTTGGGGTATTGGATTTGGAACAATGCTACAACCTATAAGTTTTGGGCTAACCTATGAGGATTAGGAATAATATTTGTTAATCAAGTTGCTTAATAAAAATTCTACTAATCTACTAACATATGTTTTTTTTTTATTTTATTTAGGGAAGCATGGGCTATCAAACATAGGGTAAAGCTTGGTCATCCCTATCCATACACCTATTCTACTACCCCCATGCCCTATTATTTTTTCCCATTTGGACAAGCAAGAAGGACATGCTAAAAAAAAAAAGATGATGAAGAGTTGGGGGTGACCGACTAATGATAGTCAAAAGGGGGGGGGGGGGTAGGGGTTAATTTTTGGTTGCTTTTCATACTCTTCATCTTTCCTCTAGCATTTTTCCACTTCACCAAGCAAGAAAAACTAGAGAGAGAAAGAAGAGAGTGTTTAGTGGTAATTTTACTCAACCAACTTGCTTTGAAATTTTTTCTAAAGATCAAGGGGCTAAAAGAAGATTAAGAAGCTACTTTAAGGTGTGGGTTTTTTTAATCCCTTATATAAAAATTAGTTTTAAAGTTAAAATGTTTTATTATGATGCATGATTATGTTATTGATTTACAAGAGTTAGAATGTCTCTTTACATGTTTAGTTTATTTTAAGAGTGATATTTTTAAGTTATGCATGCCATGTCTTGCTAAGATATATATATCATGATTGTTGAGATATATTCTTTAAAGTTGCTTTTCTAAGTTATCTTGTATAAATGGTGATATTAGTAAATATTTTAGTTAATGGTTGTGAAAAGTAGATTTGGCATGATGTTATGAATGATGAATTAGAATGATAAAGTTACTTGTTTTTCTTACTAGACATGTAGGTTATGATTTTGCAATGTTAAAAAAAAAAGTACATGAAATATTGTTGAGTTATATGTTATGGTATGATTTTTGTAATGGATTCTTGTGTGGGCTGTGATATTAAGAGATATTTTAGAAGTTGATTGAATTAGTGAGGTTTGACATGGTTATCCTTTTGAATGAGTTAAATAGTTAAAGTATACTCTTGAAAATTTGTTAAATATGTGTAAAGAAAATGATAGCTAACATTACGATAAAATTATGTATGTGTTCTTGATGTGGTGGTGGCATAATATTATGCTTGAAAAAAAAAATTGAGAATGAAATCCCTAAGCTTTAAAAGAAAAAAAAGGGAAATTATTAGTAGTACTACAAAAACACATCTGATCTGTGATGGAAATACCGACGGAAAAAGTCTATTTTTCCGACGGAAATAGGTTGTTCCGACGAAAAATACGACGGAAAACGTCACTGGGATTCAGCTCGTCGCAAAAACTTTTCCGACGGAATCCAACGGCCTGCGACGGAAATATCCCGTCGGACCCCCCGTCAGACACCCTGCACCTCAAACTCCGCGCGAACAGGGAAAAGGGGGAGGGAATTTCCCATTGGAAATTCCGTCGGAATTTCCTTTTTTTAAATTTTTTTTTTACAAATCCAAAAAAAATTTGCTTTTTTAAATAAAAATTTAATTCAAAATTCGAAAAAAAAAATTTGTAGAAAATTTTGCTTCAATACCAAAAAAAATTTTTTAGAAAATTAATACGCACGTAATAATATAATTACCAAATATGAAGTTTTATATATATCTGTCAAAAGAAATATGCTGAATTAAATGTTAATTACGACATACGACATTGTTTTAAATGTACGCAAATTACTAAACTATTCAGAGTTGGATAAATTTGTGGGATCATCATCGTTGTCATTTTCGGAGTCTTCTTCATCGTCGGGATTCAAGTTGATCTAGCTGGAGGAGCTTACACTTTGACATTTGAAAAATCTTAAAACTTTTTCAGCATGCGCTCTGTCTTCCCCTGTTTCTTGGCTATTTGAGTTATAGACTCTACTTGCTTGGTTACGCTCTCATTGAGGAGTTGTGCTTGCTGTCTTGGATCAAAATGCTCAGCTGATGAGTGACGTGCAGCTGCAATAGTAGCTGATTTCTTCAACTTGACCCCCTCCACGCCAAAACCGTATACACGGCCTTTCTTGTCGAGATTTTCTTTGATCCAAAACTCCTCTTGGGTCATAGGTGGCAGTTGAGAGCCCCCTTGAGTTGCAGCTTGGGAGTACTCCTGCCATTTGTTCTGATTATCATCCTGAAAATTATAAAAAATAAAACTATTTTATACCAAACCTACAATTGTAACATATGAATTATCTCTAAATAGAATGTGTGAAACTTACATATTTTTTGGGAGATTTTTTATCCACAAAAGTTTTGTCTTTCACCTTGCAGTGAGTGTCCTTGAACAATTTCTCACACGTGGGCTCCCTACCTAATGTTTGGGTCTGAAAAAAAAAAGTAAATCGCAATTAAATATAAACAAGGATGATTTACGAGGACCTCAATCCATACCATACTTTATATATAACAAATACGTTTATTAATAATCAAATTTCTTACCAAACGCCTTTTCCTTTCACTAATCGGAATTGAGCCACATGTATGTTATGAAGGACCAAAACCTTCAACATCACTCAATCTATTCTTTTTATTTTGTTGACTCAATTTCTTGAAGTTGTCATTGTCACTCCAATGTTTAAGCATATCATTCCAAGCACTAGGCGGTAACCACTTCGGTTTTTTGTTGTACTTCCTGACGTATCCTAGAATGTCCCTGAGTCGAGTTGCACCTCTGTACTCAAAGTTACGCCGTATCTGAGTTTCATTGTCTGGATGCCAGTAGTAGTGTTTTTGCGCCAAAATTGAAGTATATATATTAGTAATTAAACATTTCAAACAATCCAATTACGACTTTCAAATTCATTGTACATATAATGAACCTTGAACTCATTGAACCAAATGTCTCTCTGAGGTTGTGGAACTTCCCCCCACGTGGTCCAAGGACGTGGGTACTTACCCGCAAAGCTTTCGACAATTTTCTGAACTACACCCTGATATGGAACAAAACGAAGAACACAAAAAGAATTTGTTAACAGTAAATACTGTATGTGTCAAAAGAATATGATCAGTGAAGAAGTTACAAACTTCATAATAAAATTACGTGTTACCATTAGGTTGTAAATATATCTTATTATTGGTGCTCGCTGTGTCACTTTCAGGTGCAGGACTGTGTCTATCTCTTCCTCCCCCTTCATTTTGGACCCCTTCGTTGTCCATTGAGTGACTTGGCATTCTAGGTTGCCCCATTCTAGGTTATCTTTTTCTTTAGGAGCACCGCGAGGTTTGTTTGGTATAGCTACCCACCAATTCGCTTTTCCTGATATCCCCTCAGGGTACTTAACATATACCACTTGGGTTGCAACATTAGCAAATATGAATGGGTCAAACTTTCTGTAACGTCTGGTATGATTCACCTCGGGATATGGGGTAAATTTAGGATAACGTAACCTTCCCCAACTCACAATTAAAAAGTACACATTTTTTAATTGGCTCACCCGTGAATTCAACACAAACAATTTCATGAAGTATACCATAATAATCCCCTGGTACTTCGTCACCTTCCCCAACTCCTTTGACACACACGCCACAATTATATGTTGCTTTACCTTCATTTCTAGCATTGGTATGAAACCGATAACCATTAACTTTATACCCAGAGAAACATTCCACCACCATAAGCGGTCCATGAGATAAGTTCACAAAAAAATCTTGTCTCTCATCATTAAATACCCGATAAGAATTTACCTACGAAGAGATAAAGAAGGCAATCATCTTAAGAATTACAGAAATGTGTTTTAGAAGTTGAAGATTACTTATGACAAATTACTTACATTACACTCGAACCACTGTGCGAAATTTGCCTCGATGAACAAGTCAACTTCCCCATCACTCGCGTTTGGATTATGACCGCGAAATTGATGTCTGAACCAACTGTAATGTTTAACGAATGAAATTAATTAATTATTATTCGACAATTATTAAGTACTTAAATGAAACTTTCAGTAACTGATATACTTACTCCAAATATGGTTGCACTTCAGCACAATTCAGTAAAATGTGAAGGCGAGCGACACGGTACTCCGCCTCAGTAAGATATTTCCGGCCTCGATTCCCAAATGGAGTACCCTTACGGTTGAACACCTATAGAGTTGGCATTTGTGGTTCAGGTTGTTACATACCCTCATTATGCCCAATACTTGGGCTATCCAAGCTTGATTGAAAATAGTACTCAGCGAAATATTTTATCTCAAACGCCAAGTATGCGTGAACCATAGATGCTTCAACATGAGTTTTATTCTTTGCTGTAGGTTTCATCATTCTTTCTGCACTTTTGAGTGTGATAAGTCTTGCAAGTCGTATACGGTCTATTTCCTTCAAGAAGCCGAGTTGGCATAAGTCCGTATTGAAGACTATTCCCTATTCAAAGTAGGGAGTAGTGAGTTAGTTTTTCCATCCTGTCAGCTTTTTGGGGACATACTTTCGCAGCACAACAAAGCTTCTTCAGCTAAATGAATAGGCAAATGTTCCATGACATTCCAAAAACCAGGAGGGAACACTGTCTCCAATTTACAAAGAATTACAGCAATGTTTTTGTTCATCTCTTCCAGCATGCTTACTTATAGCTCACTGGAGCATAGGTTTCTGAAAAATTCACTCAATTCGATCAAGGGTCCCAACACATCATCCGGAAGAGCAGCAAAAGCTACTGGAAGAAGATTCTCCAAAAACATATGATGATCATGACTTTTCATATTTTGCAACTTTGTGTTAGATGGATCCACCCAATTGCCCACATTAGAGCAATAACCATCAGGCACATGAACCTCTTGCAACCAATGACAGACAATCCTTTTTTGAGGTAACGGCAGTGCGAACTTGGCTTTTGGCTTACACAATCTATCAGTTGACCCTCTTGTAGCCAAATTCAACTCCTGCCTACTACACAAAATAGACATATCCATCCTTGCTTTGATATCATCCTTTGTTTTTCCCGGAACATCCATCACTGTGTTTATAATATTTTCACAGAAATTTTTCTCAATATGCATCACATCAAGGTTATGCCTCAAAAGTTGATGCTTCCTATACGTCAACTCCCAAAAGATACTTTGCTTTGTCCAATTATGTTCATTCTCCTCAAATCCCGAAATTTAAAAATTGATATCTGTAGTCACTTTAGGCCAAGTCGATACCGTATCAGACAACATCTCACCAGGAATCCTTCGGGGAGGGCCAATGTGTATGCTCTTTCCTTTGCGAAAAGCAACTTTATTAACTATAAAACAATGATTGCGAGGCAAGAACCGACGATGGCTATTATGAATTTCCGCAAGTGCACGGTTCATCGCCGTAACAATTACGGGTATCATCCTCAGGGATGGTGTATGAGATTAGGTTACCAAAAATTCTAAACTAAATCAAAACTTTAAAATCTAAATTAAACAGCTACAATATTAAGATACTCCACAAATTGATACTAAATTAATGTAACATGTTCTCCAACTTGCAATGCGTGCCACGAACAGGAGCAAAAAAAAAAAAACAAACTGCAATTAATCTGAGCTGTCCACACTTAAACAAAATTATTTCCTAATGTTCAATTCACGAAACAGGGGAGAGAGAACGAAGGAATGAAACAGAGTAAACGAACTAGGAGCAAAGACAAAGCCCAGGTAAACTTGCTTCAGACGTTGAGAACTGAAATACTTGAAATGTATGAAGCTAATTTCAACGCTAATCCCAAAACTTCTCACTTGGATTCAACTAAATTGAAATCGATTACACAATTTTGAGAGTCTAACTCGAAATCTGAAAACAGGAACAAAAGCAAAGAAGATAACTGGAAATTAAACCTAATCCACTCTGCTCTACGCTACTATAATCTACTGCTAATATGCTTGTCTCCTTGCTCTGTTCTTCAGCTTCCATTAAATGAGGAACGCCAACTTTTGCCCCTTCAAATGCTTCTCCCTTCATCTTGTAACTGATGCTTTTATGATGTTAATGATGATGGATAATGATGGGGGAGAGAGAAGAAGTAACGGATGGGGAAGACGGAACCGAAGGGCCCTGTTCTATTCGTGGCTCTGTTTCGATCTAGGTTGCAGGTTTCGGTTTTCTTGGCAAACAAGAAGACAGTAGCATCGTGGAGAAGAAGATGGGGGGGGGGTCACATGACTTGCGCATGGAAACAAAAAGAAAGGCAGGTTGGGTTGTCTTCTGTGGGTTCGGGAAAGGGAAAAACAAAAACTTTGGGCTAGGGCCACGTAAGGAAAGAAATGAAAGAAAAGAAAGGGGGGAAGAGAAAAGAGAGAGGGGGCCGGGTCTAGGTAAACCATTGGGCCAGGCCCAGTTGAAAGAACAAGGGAAGAGGGAGAAGGGGGAAAAGAGGAGGGAATGGGCTATTGGGCTTGGTTCTTGAGTTCTTCCCTTCTTCTTATCTTACTCCAATGCTTCTTTTTGACCCAATCCCTTTTTTTTAATTCAATTTATTTTTTTTTCAAGCCATTTATTTGTTCTTCAAATTCCTACAAAACAAACAAAAACCATATTAAATTCCTAAATTAATAATTTATTTTGAGCAAATAATAGATAGTATAAGGGTATAAAATACCATAATTTTTTTGGTTGAACAAATACCCCCACACCTAAGTTTTGCTCGTCCTCGAGTAAAACAAAACTAAAAATCCTAGAAAAAGAAAAGAGAAACCCACAAAAATATTATGGACAAAACTAGGGAAAGATATGCACACATTCCAATCAACTAAATCACCCATGTGGTAAAGATATTGACCTGCATATAAATATGTTGTACACATCAAAACTCTCTAACCTATGAATGACATTAAAGCACTAATTTTTCGTCCCACGTTGCACACTAAAACTTTGAATCCTTCCCTGTGCTCGTGTGCAAGTGTGTCATCATCTTAAGGCTTAAGTTTACCAAAATCAAACTCAATCCCACTTGATTAACACAAATTACATTATTGACTCATTAACATTGGAAGCAAGCTTTCCCAGTAGCAATATTGTCTCAAAGGGTAACACCCAGTAGCGCATGCCTCAAAGAGTTGCTGGTCATTCCAAATTTTATTTCATTTTCTTTTGCCTTTTTTTTTCTTTTTTTTTCTCCAAATTTTGCATCTTTTTTTTTCTACTCTTTTGTGTCACAAACAAATGGGGGAGCCGATAATGGAAAACTAAAACCTTAAGACAATGAGGATGAAATAAATAGGGATTGGATCACACAGTGATAATGAACAAATGAGATTAGAATTAGAGTCAAAAATGCCAAACCAAGGACAGAGACCTAACATGCACATCATGCGTATATACAGGCTAATAATCAAAGTACAGGGAATTTAAGTTGATCAGAATAGTACTAAGCTTCCCCCAAAACAAAACAAAAATCTTTTTGAATTTTTCTTTCATTTTTGGTTTTTGTGTTTTTTTTGGACAAAGTTTTCCCACCCCCACACCGAAATCTCACAATGTCCTCATTGGGAGTGGAGGTAAACATAAAACCACAAAATAAAACTGAAAAAGAAAACAAAACTCATAAAGACACGACTCAAAACCAAATAGGCAACATATATACAAAAGAAAGACAAAAAGAACCAACTATACAGAAGAAAAGAAAAGGGCAAAAGAAAAAAGAGAAAAAGAGAAAAGGGATGAAAAGAAGTGTTTAGCAAACCAGGTCGGGTGCTAAGTACACCCAAGCTATCATCTCAACACATCACTGAGCAGGACTCGGCTCGCGGAGTATCAGACACTCCACATCTTCCTTGCTAGGCAACTCCAGAAATTGCTTCAATCGTTGACCATTTACCTTAAAAGTAGCACCACTATCAGATTCCTGAATCTCGACTGCACCATAGGGAAAAATACGTGAGACAATATACAGACCATTCCATCGGGACCTTAACTTCCCTGGAAATAAATGGAGCCTAGAGTCATGCAAGAGCACTTTCATGCCTGGGGCAAACTCTCTCCGAAGGATATGCCTATCGTGAAGCAACTTAGCCCTTTCTTTGTAAGAACGAGCACTTTCATAAGCCTCGGCTCTAATCTCATCAAGCTCGTTCAGTTGCAGTCTACGCTCCTCACCAGCCTCAGTCAAGTCATATTTTAGTTTCTTAATGGCCCACCAAGCTCTATGCTCTATTTCCACAGGAAGATGACAAGGCTTACCATAAACAACCCTATAAGGTGACATACCCAAGGGAGTTTTAAAAGCTGTCCTATAAGCCCAAAGAGCATCTACGAGTTTGTCAGCCCAATCCTTTCTATTCCGACTCACTGTCTTTTCAAGAATTTGCTTAATCTGTCGATTAGACACCTCAACTTGACCACTGGTTTGGGGATGATAGGGGGTAGCAAGCCGATAAACAATTGAATACCTCTTCAGTAAAGCATCAAAGGACCTATTATTGAAATGGGTGCCTTGATCACTAATAATAGCACGAGGCATGCCAAATCTAGCAAAGATGTTCTCCCTCAAGAACTTTACAACAACTTTAGCATCATTAGTCCTAGAAGGGATGGCTTCAACCCATTTAGACACATAGTCCACAGCTAGCAAAATATACTCATTCCACAGCTAGCAAAATATACTCATTCCCAAAAGATGATGGAAATGGTCCCATAAAGTCTATACCCCACACATCAAAAATCTCCACCACAATGATGGGGTTCAGTGACATCATATCCCGCCTGCTTATTCTACCCAGCTGCTGGCACCTAGGGCAACTCTTACAGTACTCAAAAGCATCCCTAAATAGAGTAGGCCACTAAAAACCATATTGAAGAACTTTGGCTGCAGTCTTCCTACCACTAAAATGCCCCCCACATGCTTAATCATGACAGAAATAAAGGATACTTTTCACCTCATGGTCGGAAATACACCTCCTAAACATTTGGTCAGAACAGTACTTAAACAAATAAGGGTCATCCCAAACAAAGAATTTCACAAGGTGAAAGAACCTATCCCTATCATTCTTGGTCCAACTCTCAGGGATCCTACCAGCAACTAGATAGTTTATAATATCAGCATACCAAGGATCAGAGTGGACGACATATAACTGCTCATCAGGGAAGCACTCAGAAACAGTGGACTCACGCTCTCTATCATAAAGAATCCTAGACAAATGATCAGCTACAAGGTTTTCATAACCTTTCTTATCTATAATATCACAGTCAAATTCTTGCAACAACAATATCCATCTAACAAGTCTAGGCTTAGCATCCTTCTTAGAAAGAAGATGCTTAAGAGCAGAGTGATCAGTATAGACAATCACATGAGACCCAATCAGATAAGGTCTAAACTTCTCAAACCCAAAAATCACAGCCAAAAATTCTTTCTCAGTCACAGTATAGTTCAATTGGGCATAATTCAAAGTGTGACTAGCATGGTAAATCACATGGGGTTTCTTATCAACACATTGCCCTAAAACTACCCCAACAGCATAATCAGAAGCATCACACATCAATTCAAATGATTCTCCCCAGATGGGAGGATGAAGAACAGGAGCAGAAGTTAAGGCCTTCTTAAGCTTAGAAAATGCCTCAAGACAGTCATCAGAAAAGTGAAAAGGCACATCTTTAGCTAACAAGGTTGACAAGGGCTTTGCAATTTTACTAAAGTCTTTAATGAATCGACGATAGAAGCCAACATGTCCAAGAAAAGACCCCACTTCTTTCACACAGGTGGAAGGGGGAAGATTAACAATTAAATCAGTCTTAGCCTTATCAACCTCAATTCCATCTTTAGAAATAACATGACCTTACTATTCCCTTCCTAACCATAAAATGGCATTTCTCCCAATTCAGAGTCAAATTTTTCTCCCTACATCTTTCCAACACTTTTCTCAGATTAGACAAACAATCATCAAAGGAAGACCCAAACACAGAGAAGTCATCCATGAAAATTTCCATGCAAAGCTCAACTAGGTTTGAGAAAACGGAAATCATGCAACGCTGAAAAGTAGCAGGGGCATTGCACAGTCCAAAAGGCATACGTCTAAAGGCATAAGTTCCAAAGGGACAGGTGAAAGTAGTCTTCTCCTGATCCTCAGGAGCAATAGAGATCTGGGTATAGCCAGAGTATCCATCTAAAAAGCAATAGAAGGAATGTCCAGCTAACCCCTCTAACATCTGGTCCAAGAAAGGAAGGGGAAAGTGGTCTTTCCTAGTAGCAACATTCAATTTTCTATAATCTATGCAAACACGCCACCCAGATTGCACACGAGTAGGGACTAACTCGTTCTTGTCATTCCTAATCACAGTAATCCCGGTCTTCTTAGGAACAACTTGAACGGGGCTAACCCACTTACTATCAGAAATAGGATAGATAATCCCATGGTCTAACCACTTCAACACTTCTTTCCTAACTACTTCTAGAAAAGTAGGGTTCAAACGCCTTTGACGGTCACGGTAGGGCTTAGCATTGTCCTCTATATGAATCCTATGTTGCACAATGGAAGGACTAATGCCCTTAATATCCCCTAAGGTCCAACCCAAAGCTTCCTTGTTCTCTCTAAGTAAGGCAATCAACTTGGTCTCTTGGTCCCTGTCTAGGTCAAAAGCAATAATGACAGGCAAAGATTCATTGGGGCCTAGAAATGCATACTTAAGAGAATCAGGAAGGGGTTTCAATTCAAAGAGCAGGAGGGGAAACAGTTTCAGAAGTAGATTCAGAAGCAGCAGTGAGCAAACAATCAGCAGTAGAGCACAAGTCATCAAACTCAAAAACATCATACTCAGGCTCATCATTAACAAGAAAGGACTCATACTCAACAGCAAACACATCATAACAAGCATCATCAAGAATAGAATCCTCTACCCAGTGAAGAGTAGAGAACTCCATATTATCAAAACCAGAAGGCTGTCTTTGCATATTAAAAATATTAAGCTCTAAAGTCATGTTACCAAAAGACAGTCTCATCATGCCATTTCTGTAATTAATGAGGGCATTGGCAATGGCCAACAAAAGACGCCCTAGAATCACAGCGATTTGACTAGCTAAGTGAGACATCGTCTCAGTCTCAATCACAACAAAGTCCATAGGGTAAATGAATTCACGCACTCGAATCAGTACATCCTCAACTATCCCCCTAGGCAACCTGGTCGACCTATCAGCCAACTGAATGACCATCTTGGTAGGTTTCAGCTCACCTAACCCTCACCTCTCATACTCAGTGAAGGGAATCAAGTTGACACTGGCCCCTAAATCAAGCAATGCTCTATGAATAAGCTGGTCCCCAATAACTATAGAAATAGTAGGGCAACCGGGGTCCTTATACTTCACTGGGATCTGATGAGATAGAATAGAACTAGCACTAGAGGCTAATAAATCCTTCCTAGGAACATTGGTAGCTCTCTTGGTTGTGCACAAGTCCTTTAAAAACCTAGCATACGGAGGCATCTGCTGAATAGCATCGAGCAAAGGAATGTTGATCTTGACTTGAGAGAAGGTCTCTCTCATCTTCTCAACATGAGCTTGGTCTTTCTTCTTAAGCCTATGGGGAAAAGGAGGCAAAGACATATGGACTCTCTCGGAAGGAGGAGGAGAAGAAGAAGAAGAAGGACCCTTAGAAGGAGAAGGGTCAACTGACTCAGATGAGTCTTTCTTTTTAAGCTCCTCTTCCTCAGACAGTGACTCAATAAGAGGGTGAGAATCAGAATCATTGGGGACACCATCAGTAGCATCCCCTGAATTACTGGATGATCCAGTCTCTGGAGGTGAAGAAGATGAAGAAGATCTCTCGAAGAATTGGTGAGGATACATGCAGGGCTCATCAGGACTTCTAACCTGGTTGTCAATCTTTCGACCAAAATGGAGAGATATCACTGCATTCACTTTCCTCATAGGCTCATTAGGGTTACCAGAAGAAGAAGATGCGTGACCCTTAGGGTTCACCTCAGGCTGACTTGGAAAAGTACCTGGCTCCCCAGAAGATGATGCTAACTGGGAAAATTGTTCAGTCATCATTCTCATCATTCTGTCCATGTTAGCATTAATCATTCTCTCCATATTAGTATTAATTCTCCTCTCCATTTTATCAATATCACTGTAACCAGGAGGAGGTTGAACTTGAGCCATAGGAGGTGGAGGTCTAGGTGCATTAGACACACCTAGAAAAATTGGTCTCTGAAAGGAACTAGAAGGGTGAGAGATAGGCTGGGAGTTAGGAATCGCAGCATTTGGTCCATTACTCCAAGAGAAGTTAGGGTGATTTCTCCACCCTGGATTGTAAAAAGGAGAGAAAGGGTCATTCTTAGGTCTCTAAAAGGACATACTTGCTTGCTCTTACCCTGTTGCTAACTGATGAGCAAAGTAGGGACAAGCACTTAATGAATTATCTAAGGCCTAACAATGAGAGCAAGACACTGGAGAAGTCTGAGTCATCTGTGGAGTCAATCCTTTCAACATATTTTCTAAAGTGGCAATCTTAGACTCTAAGTGACTCACATCAGAGACATAATGTAACCCACCCCTCGCAATTCTAGAACTTAAGCTGTCATCCCGAGCGGTTTCCCACTACATAGTTTTATCAGCTAAGTCCTCCAAAAATTCCCAAGCATCTGTGGCGCTCTTAAAAAGAAAGCCACCCTGACACATAGATTCTACCATGGTCCTAGTTTGTTGGTTCTGTTGGTCCAGTCCTTCGTAAACAATTTGGCACAAACGTGCCTGGTCTAAACCATGGTAGGGACACTGAGACAACAAATTCTTGAACCTATCAAAATATTTCCAAAATGAGTCCCTATCTAGTTGCACAAATTGATTAATCTCATTCCTTAGCTTAACAGTCTTGGCATTAGGAAAATATTTTCTCAAGAACAATTTCACAAAATCATTCCAAGAAGTTACAGAATTAGCAGCCAAGCCATACATCCAACGTTTAGCAGAATCTTTCAAAGCAAAAGGAATTAATTTTACGCGCATAACATCAATGGGAATATTAGGAAAATGCATCATAGAACAAACTTCTTCGAATTCCCTCAAATACAAATAAGCATCCTCTAAGCCAGTGAATTTAGGGAGCATCTGAGTATAGTGAGGTCTTAATTCGAAGGTCACATTGGGTCCAAGGTCAGGTATAGTGAGGCAAGATGGCAAAGCAGTCCTAGGAGAATAGAAGATATCACTCAAAGGTCTTTCTTGTGCCATTTTTTCTAATTCACGCTTGGGTTCTGGTTCGGGTTCTAATTCAGGGTCGGGTTCACTTCTAACAAGTCAATGATTTTCAGGATTTCTAACCCAACCAGTCATATAAATCCAACACCCTCACCCCAAAGTTCTGTTTTGTTTTTTTTTTTTAATTTCTTTTTCTTTTTTTTTCTTTTTTTTCAATCACAAAACAACAAAATGAATAATAAAACTAAAAACACTATTAAAACAGAAAATGAACAAAACTGAAAACAAAAACACAAACACAAAGAAACCAAAAGAAAATAAGAAATAAAAGTACACCTAAACACCCTAATTCTAAAAATAAAATGAAAACAGAAAATAAAACTCCTAAACTCAGAACTAAATATACAAAAAAGTCCACACAATCACAAAGAACATAAATATAATTTTTCCCAATTTTTTTCAGTCCCTGAATAATACAGAAAATGCAAACAGAATATTAATTCTAAAATTCACAGGAAAATGTAAACAGTCAGAAAAATTCCAGAAAAATTCACACACACTCCAAAAATTACACTGAATATAGGAAAAATATCAAAATAGCAGAAATCACACCAGAACAGATACAGAAAATTCAAACAGGATGCAAAAATTGGCGAAAAATCTGCACTGTAAATATTTCCGGATCAGTTCAACCTTAAATTTTTCCACTGCACATAAACCAAACTGATTAGTACTGTTTTTTTATTTTTTCCAGCAATAAACAGCATCTAAAAATTGGAAATAAACTAATATTAACAAAAACAAAAATTGAAATCAAAATATAAACTAAATTCAAAATTTAAACTAAACTAAACGAAATAACGACTAAAAAAAATCACAACTCTTAAAATTAAAAACAAAAACGACTCGATTAATTAAACTACGACGCGATATAACCAAATTTCACAACGCCATCCCCGGCAACGGCGCCAAAAACTTGTTATGAATTTCCGCAAGTGCACAGTTCATCGTCGTAACAATTACGGGTATAGTCCTCAGGGATGGTGTATGAGATTAGGTTACCAAAAATTCTAAACTAAATCAAAACTTTAAAATGTAAATTACACAGCTACAATATTAAGATACTCCACAAATTGATACTAAATTAATGTAACATGTTCTCCAACTTGCAATGCGTGCCACGAACAGGAGCCAAAAAAAACAAACTGCAATTAATCTGAGTTGTCCACACTTAAACAAAATTATTTCCTAATGTTCAATCCACGAAACAGGGGAGAGAGAACGAAGGAATGAAACAGAGTAAACGAACTAGGAGCAAAGACAAAGCCCAGGTAAACTTGCTTCAGACGTTGAGAACTGAAATGCTTGAAATGTATGAAGCTAATTTCAACGCTAATCCCAAAACTTCTCACTTGGATTCAACTAAATTGAAATCGATTACACAATTTTGACAGTCTAATGCGAAATCTGAAAATAGGAACAAAAGCAAAGAAGATAACTGAAAATTAAACCTAATCCACTTTGCTCTACGCTAATATAATCTACTGCTAATATGCTTGTCTCCTTGCTTTGTTCTTCGGCTTCCATTAAATGAGGAACGCCAACGTTTGCCCCTTCAAATGCTTCTCCCTTCATCTTGTAACTAATGCTTTTATGATGTTAATGATGATGGATAATGATGGGGGAGAGAGAAGAAGTAACGGATGGGGAGGACGGAACCGAAGGGCCCTGTTCTATTTGTGGCTCTATTTCGATCTGGGCTGCAGGTTTCGGTTTTCTTAGCAAACAAGAAGACAGTAGCATCGTGGAGAAGAAGATGGGGGGGGGGGGTCACGTGACTTGCGCATGGAAACAGAAAGGAAGGCAGGTTGGGTTGTCTTCTGTGGGTTCGGGAAAGGGAAAAACAAAAACTTTGGGCTAGGGCCACGTAGGGAAAGAAATGAAAGAAAAGAAAGGGGGGAAGAGAAAAGAGAGAGGGGGCCGGGTCTAGGTAAACCATTGGGCCAGGCCCAGTTGAAAGAACAAGGGAAGAGGGAGAAGGAGGAAAAGAGGAGGGAATGGGTTGTTGGGCTTGGTTCTTGAGTTCTTCCCTTCTTCTTATCTTGCTCCAATGCTTCTTTTTGACCCAATCCCTTTTTTTTAATTCAATTTCTTTTTTTTTCAAGCCATTTATTTATTCTTCAAATTCCTACAAAACAAACAAAAACCATATTAAATTCCTAAATTAATAATTTATTTTGAGCAAATAATAGATAGTATAAGGGTATAAAATACCATAATTTTTTTGGTTGAACAATGGCAATCGAACCAAGATGACTTTCGACCATACTGTAAATGAAATACACAATTCTGATGGATATAAACCGGACATGCTAACAACCCATGAGTACTCCAACCAGATAGCATACCATATGCGGAAAAATCATTAATAGTCCACATCAACACGACATGTGATCTAAAAGTTGCACCGCTTGAAACATCAAATGTATCAACCCCAACATCCCACAACAATTTCAACTCATCAATTAAGGATTACAAGTACACATCAATTCTATTCTTCGGATTTGTTGGACCTAGAATAATACAACTTAAAAACATGTATGGGGTAGTCATACACATTTCGGGAGGTAAGTTATAAGGTGTTACCACAACTGGCCACACAGAATACGATATTCCAAATATGGAAAATGGTGTGAAACCATCAGCACAAAGACCTAACCTCACATTCCGAGGCTCTGCAGCGAAGTTTGGATACTTTTGGTCGAAATGCTTCCAAGCTAAACCATCTGACGGATGTCGGAGAACACCCAATTCTTGGCGGTGCTCATGATGCCATCTCATATGGACGACAATCTTTTTTGAGGCATACAATCGTTGCAATATCGGGATTAAAGACAGGTAGTGCATTTTTGCATATGGTACATCCTTACGACCTCATTGGTTGGATTTCTTCGGTAATTGTCTTGCAAGTCCACAAAATTTGCATGCGGACAAACCCTCATCTTCTTTATAATAAAGCATGCAACCATTCAGACAACAATCAATTTCCTGAACATCCATACCCAAGTCTCTCACTTTTTTGATCTGCTGATGATAATTTTTGGGAATGCCACTTTCAGAAGGGCATATATCTTTCATCAGGCCAACAACTTCATTGAAACAACGTTGAGACATGTTATGCCCCGATTTAATGCTCAGTAGCCTCACAGATGTTTCAAGTTCAGTTGTGTCACACCCTTCATACAAAGTTCTCCGGGCAGATTCAAACATAGTGTAAAAAGCCTCAGGAATTACGTCATGAGGACTACTCATGTTCATTTCATTAGCTTGGAACGCAGCATGCACCATATTCTCCATATGATTATGATCGTTGTGATCATAGTCAAAATTCATAGAATGTGAACTACTTGCACTCCTTACTTCCGCATTATTTTCTTCTCCATGACTTGTCCAATACCAATAATTTTTCACAAATCCC
Source organism: Selenicereus undatus (assembly GCA_017589665.1). Classification (NCBI taxonomy): domain Eukaryota; kingdom Viridiplantae; phylum Streptophyta; class Magnoliopsida; order Caryophyllales; family Cactaceae; genus Selenicereus; species Selenicereus undatus. The sequence continues at coordinate 18,534,626 of JACYFF010031959.1, forward strand.
TTTTTATACAAATGAGACTTTACAACGTCAAGTGCAAAATATTGCATATTCTTACACTTGACACATGGACATCTATAAACTCCATAAATTTTATACTCCTCCTGATTTCGTGCAATTTCATCAAACATATTAACTCCCATCAACCACTCATCTCTAAGTCCATGTCCATTAGGATTTCTTCTTTTATACATTCATTGACGATGTAACGGCCCATCCATATGTTCCTAATATGATTTCCTTAATTGTTACGTACACTACAATTAATTGTAATAAAAATCTTTCAGAAATGTATTGAACCAGTTCAACATATATATATGAATTACATAAAAATATATTTAACAAAACTATTAAATATATCATAACACACCTAATTAAGCATTAAACATAAATTACATAATTTATTTCACACTTCACATACTTAAATAAAAATTAAACATACTTAACATACTTAAACATTTCAACCAAAAATTCAAGGAACTACATATTATTTGTAAAAATAAATGTAATCAAACATCAAACACAAATGAAATTATTACTTCGTACTTCATTCAAATAAATAAATCCAAACCAACTTAATTACATATAATACAATTCACATACTTACAAAACGTTAATATATATCACAAAACAAGCAAAATATAAACATACTTAAGAAATTTAAAGTATTCCTTAAGACAAAACACATTACACATGTGTAATATACTTCAACATTTCATAATAATTATATAATAATTAGAAATGTACATATTTATCATATTTTATTCCACTTATTCAAATAAATACACTTCACAAATGAAATTAAAATTTAACATAATTTACATCCATATGTTACGAACAAATAAATTTCATATTAAACCAACCAAATCATATGAAAAATTAACTACGTTTCAAAAAAAGCATATTATTCACATATTCACCAAAAATTAATATACACAACAAATCGAAAAAAACACGCACTTAACATTATTAAACCATTTACCAAAACGAAACATATATTAAATTAGAATTATTCCACATACTACACATGCTGTTTAATTATTCAGAACAACATACACCACATATTAAATTAGAAATACACAATACTTTTTCCTTATCATAAAAAATTCTCACAACACCTCAAATACAACAATTAATGTAACTAAACATATATGCTAAAAATAATTAATTTCATATAATAATATTATTTTTGTACATAAATCTCATTAAACAACAATCACAAATGAAACCACTGATTTCACACCTCATCTAATTAAACAAAACCAAACGAAAAAATTACCATTAACATACCTACTAAACTTATATTAATATATACTTAACATATATACATAAATTCACAAAAATAACAAGAAATGTAAACATACTTTAAAATTCATACATGGTTAACATATTTAACATTTTTGGTGAAATGTACATATTTGTTATATTTTATTCCACTTATTCAAATAAATACACTTCACAAATGAAATTAAAATTTAACATAATTTACATCCATTTGTTACAAACAAATAAATTTCATATTAAACCAACTAAATCATATGAAAAATTAACTACGTCTCAAAAAAAGCATATTATTCACATATTCACCAAAAATTAATATACACAACAAACCGAAAAAACACACACTTAACATTATTAAACCATTTTCCAAAATGAAATATATATTAAATTAGAATTATTCCACATATTACACAGCTGTTTAATTATTCAAAACAACATACGTCACATATTCAATTAGAATTACATAATACTTTTTCCCTGTCATAAAAAATTCTCACAACGCCTCAAATACAACAATTAATGTAACTAAACATATATGCTAAAAATAA
>JACYFF010031959.1:18536851-18615984 GCA_017589665.1 Selenicereus undatus
GCATTAATTTTTTGTTTCATTATTATTGTAGGTGATAAAATGGAATTAACTCACGAAGAATTCAAAAATCCAACACACGTTATGAAGGAGTGGTTACCCTTTTGCAATGAGGATTAGAAACCAAAACAAGGTTTAGAGTTCTCCAACTTGGAAGAATGTGAGAAATTTTATAAATCTTATGCTCATCATATAGGGTTTAGTGTTCGCGAATCATCTTTCAAGAAGGGAAAAAAAGGTGTAAAGAATTATAGGTATTTTGTTTGTTCTAAACAAGGATTTAAACGAACTCAAGCTAATGTGAACTCTAATCGAAAAGTGAAGTTGGCTAGGGAGGGTTGTAATGTAATAGTTTGTTTTAGGAGAACCAAACAAAGGAAGTATGAACAATTCAAATTTCATGAAGGCCATACACATGTACTTAGCACTCCAAGGAAGCATCATATGCTCATTTCAAATAGGGGTATAAATAGTGTGCATTGAACTATGTTTAATTCACTTACTCGTGCTAATAATGGTCCTTCTAAGGCTCATCGTATTTTAAGGAGCAAATGTGTGGCTTTCAAAAATTTGGATGTAGTAAACAAGATTTGAAAATTTTTCAATGAGACTTGAAAGCTTTTATCAAAGATTCTGATGCACAAATGTTTATTGAGAATTTGAAGAGAAAGAAGGATGTGCATCAATCTTTTTACTTTATATATGAGTTATAAAGTGATGGTACTTTGAAACATTTGGGAAGATGGTCTTGCAAGATTGAAATATGCACTACATGGTGATGTTTTGTCATTTGATAAAACATATGATACTAATAAATACAAGATGATATTTCTCACATTTATCGAGTTGGATAACCATAGGATGTGTGTTACATTTGGTGCTGCATTTTTAGGGAATGGAAAAGTGGAATCATTTATGTGGATATTCGAAAAGTTTTTAAATGCAATGGGGGGTCACATGCTTGAGTGTCTTATTACTGATTAAGATCCTGCAATCAAAGTAGCAATTGAAGAAAAATTTCATTCAACAACTCATTGGTATTGCATTTGGCATATAATGAGAAAACTTTCTGAGAAAGTTGGTTGCTATTTGAATAGCAACACTGAGTTTATTACTCAGTTTAAATCATGTGTTTATAATTCAAAGACCTCAATTGAATTTGAGCAAGTTTGGCAATTTGTTATCCAAGATTTTGGATTAGAAAAGAATGAATGGTTGTCAAAGTTGTTTGATATTTGAGATATGTGAATACTTGCCTATTTCAGAGATTTATTTTTAGGAGAAGTGTTGAGGATGACTTCAAGATCCAAAAGTGAAAATCGCATCTTTAGCAATTTCATGAATCCCCATTTAAGTTTCGTTGGATTTTGAATGCGATTTGAGAGTGGGATGAAGTTCCAAAGACATGGCCAATTGCAATTGAACCATGAAACATCTTCTTCTAAGCCTGCATCGAAGACAAACAAAAATTTAGAGAGGCATGTAAGTGAAATCTATACTCATACTAATTTTTATAAATTTCAAGACGAGTTTTGGGTTGCTTTTATGGATTGTGAAGTTGATGATAAACAAACAATAGAGGAGGCGCATGTGATAAGTATTGTGGATAATAGCAATAACAAGAGTGTGAAAAATCAAGTTGTGTATAATCCCTCTAATCATGTGGCACATTGTTCATGTAAGATGTTTGACTGTGAAGGTATCCCATATCGCTATATATTGTGCGTTTTGAAGGGAAAAGGTTTGCATGAATTGCAAAGCTATTACATTTTAAATAGATGGACAAAAAAGGTAGCAAGTAAGTCGATTTTTGATGTGAATAGGGTTCTTTTAGAAAGATGTTCTCAAATGGCACACGAAGACAAGTTGATTTCAAATAATTGGTTAGCGTTTTTGGATTGTATGCAAATTGCGGGAAGAGATCTAGAAAAACTCACACTTGTTGGAAAAAGAATTGAAAATGTTATAAAAGAATTGAAGGAGTTGGATGGTGGTACAAGTGAAAGCAAAAAAAAAGAGAGTTGGAATCATTTATTAGATCAAGCGCTCATAAGCAAATTGATATTCTCCCACCAAAATATTTTCATACCAAAGGAAGCGGTAAGCATCTTAAAGAAGGAAAGAAAAAGCAATCGAGCAATTAAAAAAAAAAAGGAATGAAACTTCGCAAAGCTTGTGGAGAACAAGGCTATCATGATAGTTGTAACTATCCTTCAAAACTATCTTCATAATTTAAGGTAAAAAAACAATTGTTGCTTTATGTTTGCATTAAATATGTTTTTTTAGTGCTCTAATTACCCTTATTTTTTGTTTCAGGAGTTGGATGATGTACCTATTTTTTTGTCGGTTTGGTAAAGGTGGAACTTCCCAAAGGCAAACAATTGAAGAGCTATTTTTAGCTGTCGAGTGTTTCATTTTATGAATATTGAAGATTATTTTGTATTTGACCATGATATATTAGTTGTCAATGACTATATTCTATGTATTCGACTATGGCTATGTTCTACATTATCATCGTTCAGTTAATCTGGAATGTTTTATGAATACGTTCATACGACTTATCACATTCAAACAAGCTATGGCAAAGACTCAAGTATTGTGCAATCTATAGTGCAACTCCAAAATGAGTAAGCATGAACTTGTACTCAGTGATAAGCTATGGCAAAGTAATATTGCCAATTTACAGGAGGTTAAGTCTCAATATTCAGACATTGATTAAGTTTCATTCATAAACACACCAAATACAATCTCAAAATTTGGCAAATAGATACAAAATTTTAGCCCATGTGGGAATCGAACCCACATCATTTGTCTAGCACACAAATACCGAACCACTTGAGTTAATAGGCTTGGGTTACCATAATAGCCAAATAAAGATGTCAGAACTATATAGCCAAATGGAAATACCTAGAGTAAGGAATATATAGCTAAATGGGATTTGCTCTGATTCTGTAGTTGGAGTCAGTCATTTCCATTTTCTTCATAGCTTTCACCCAAATCAAGTGGGGTTGTGCCATTACATGAAAAGCCCTGTATACTTTACAGTAACCATTTAGAGCTGAAGCCATCATGCTTCTAGTCCAGGTATTTCCATTAACTACATTGCACTATATACATACGTTTCTAGTTCAGCTCTACCACTATGAGCATCAAATTACCAAGATAGGGACCCCCAAAAACCAATAAAAACCAAATATAAACTGTTCACATAAAGAAAGCCTCCAACTTCACATATAGTCAATTCAATAAACCATGAAAATCTCTATGCAAATTACCAAATACAAACTGTCATGGCAATTCAACTCAAAGGGCTAATTCTATCCAAAACCATAAAAAAAGAACTACCAATTCAGATTCAACCTGTACCAGAATTCTCAACTCCAAGTTTCCTGACCATTAGAACACATAGGCTTAGGTAAATTAATTCAATAAACCAACAGTAGCACCATATTCGCAACACCAAGCCCAGAAAGCAAAAACCCTAGATATGATTTTTGGGGGAGGCTTACGGTAGGAAAGCAAACCTATCGATTCTTGTACTGCTATGTGCCTCCGGCAATGTGCTGTCGTGTGTTAGTTGTTTCCGATAGGGGCATCTCTGACGAGGGCATATCAAGTTCAGGCTGGACGTGGGTAGGTAAGTGAAGAGGGGTGTTGCATGGCGTGGGGCTGGATGTGGGTAGGTAAGGGAAGGGCGATGGAAAGCTTGAGCTCAAAATGAGCTAAGACTTTAACTTTTTAATAGTTAATTAGGATTTTTATTTATATTTTGAGTTTTTTTTTGTAGGAAATAAGTCAAAGTGAGCAATCTTGGATTTTTTGAGGTTTATTGAAGTGAAAACATTCAAAAAAGGAGGCAAAGGATTCAAGTTAAAGGAGGTCAGAAAACAATGAAGGTAACTAGTGCCAAAAATGGCATTACCAGTGTAACACCTCCTATGGCTAATGCTGGTTACCCTAGCTAACCATGATTTTATTCATTTGCAGCGGAAGACTTTTATTTTGAATGGAGGCGTTACCGCCGTTCCATGATGGAACAAGGCTAACTGGCTTACTAACTTTAGAATGAAATAAATATTTATTCCCTTATGCAATTCATAATATACGTGGTAACTTAGCACACCCATCCTAAGCTCCATTGACCCCAAAGGTTCAAACATACAGTTATATATAATTTTTCAGGGGGCTACCTACTATCACTGTGAGCATTTGGCTAGCTACTGTCCATTAAACCCTGCAGCTCTTGTTTGTTTCTTGGTGCCTTCTGGCCTGCTAGGATGATGAGAGGTTCATGGATCCCATACCTAAAATAGAAAACATAAAACACATTCCCATGCAGTAAAATAAGTTTGATGAGAGGTTCATGCGAATGATGAGTCGAAACTCAATACGTACATTCCCATGCAGTAAAATAAGTTTGATGTGAAATTAGTTGGGCCGGCCGTATTTCAAAATATTTCGTTTTGTAAACAGGAGAGAGAGAATGTACATCTTGAAACAATCGTACTTTAGGTGCTCACCCCCAGGCCGATCGAGAAGCCTGAGTTGACGCTGCGCACGGGTATATTGGTCGGCATAAGCCTTGATAATTGATGGGCATAAGCCCTGATTATAATTGGCAGGACCACTTGTTTATGTGACAAAACATTGAGAAATTGATTCATTAAATGAATATGGTATTAATTTTTTTATTGCTGAGAACACTGTGAGTTTTTGAAGAACATAGGCAATGTACGTGGTGATCACAACCAGTGCTAGTTGGTAAGGGTTGCCGGTGCTAGTTAGGAAGGGTTGAGTTAGTTGGAATGGTCGTGGCCCTCTATTCTTGCACTGTTTTCTTTTTCCAGCAAGTTAGCATAGTCAACATGTGCCACATGACACGATTGTGTGAAACTCTCTGCTTAGGGCCTATGTAAACCTCCTTCTTTTCCATTTGAAAAGAAACAGGTTTGAAGCAGGTTTAGAGTAGTCTAGGTTTAAGATTAGCAATAGATCTAGTTTCATAACTCTAATGTAGCGTTTGGTTGAAAGTAATGCAATCACTATGTAATGGAATCAACCATGTAATGCAATTGTTAGTGTAATGGAATGAGATAATAATTGCATTACAATGTTTGGTTACAAAGTCTTTACAAGTGTAATGGAATGAATTCATCTACAAATAATACTTAATTTTACACGTGACATGAAGTACTTGCAATTCAATTCGCATTTTATTTTTGACCATTTTAATTATTTGTAGCTTCATTGATAAATATCATCAAATATTTTATCATCATGATCACGATATTTCGCATGAGAATTACATCACTCTATTTCTTATAAATTACAATAATGTAATATTGTTCAAGTTTACCAAGTAGAGAGAAAATGATGATGATGATGACGACGACGTGAGAGAGAGAGAGAGAGAGAGAGAGAGAGAGACATGATGTCTAGAAGGTACAAAAATACAGTTACAATAATACGATCATGGTCTAAGTTAAATTTTATCTAATATGGACAGGAGAGAGAGAGGGGTGAGTGGAGCTTCAAACCTTTAAAAAAATGGTGTCAAACTAATAAGAGATGGGAAATAGAGGAGAGACAATGGAGATAAGAGAGAGAAAGTTCTCAAATATAATAGCTTATAGTTGGATAGATTTTGATTCAAAGATATGCAATCAAAATTGTTGAGGAAAAGTCAAGTAATTGTAATTGCATAGATGGAGGTAAATGTAATTACAATGCAATCTTGATTACATTACTTAATGGTAACCAAATATGGTAATGGAATCACCATTACCATTTTGATTGCATTACCACTTCGATTACATAGAACCAAACAAGCCATAATTGCTTTTATTCTCTACTTTCTTGCAAATTTGGCTTTGTTCTTCAAACTTCTCTCTCTAGTTTTATACTTTTTGTCCTTTATTGAACTTCGTATTTTAAACATTTGGTTTTTATGTAATATTTCTTTAATGTTAACGCTTTGGGCTCAAATTATATTTTTCTCATTCTTTTTGTTCCTAATATCTCTCTTTCATATCTCAAGTCTTCAAATTTTGAGTTCTGTCTCTCTCTCCTCTTCAAGTCAAAGTTTTGAAACTTATTTTCCAAAGTTTAGATTTTGGTTTAATTGTGAGATAAGTTAGAGCTCACTAGAATAGGTTAGTGTTAAATAAGAAGAGATAAGCCACAATTTCAAGCTTTGCTATGTAATTCTTTTTGTTTTTTTGTCCTTCTAAATTACTTTAATTACTTTCTACTTAACTTAATTATATCACTTGCTTATTTGGTAGTTACAATTGTGTTTAGATTTAGTTCTGTTAATTCTATTTAAATTATGTTTATTATCTAATTAGTTTTAGTTAATCAGGATTCATCCTTAACTAATGTTAAATTAGTTATTTATTTATATGATTTAGTTATTTGTTGATTTTCTTAGTTTAGAAATATGCTAAATTAAGTAATAAGGTGACTTAATTTCAAGATCATCCCAGATAATGACTTGCCCCCCTCACTTCCACAAAATACTATTCAGCAATAGATCTAGCAAATTTTGCTTCATTTCAAAGAGAATAAATTTTATGGATTTCTATAGATAATGTACCAATTAGTGGTAGAAAAAGATGAGGAAGAAGAAAGGTGGAAGATAAGGAAGGAGAATAAGGGGGGGGGGGGAAGAGTGACAGTTGGAGTTTCAGGTCTCTATCGCCAAGAGTTAAGGGGAGGGGTAGCATTAGTCAAAGAGGATGTAAGGTTCCTTAGTTGGGTTGGGCCTTGAGGGAAATTAAATGGGCCAATCTTCAAAATAATAAACAAACCTAATATAAAATTGGATGAATTTGAGTTTTTGAAAAAAAAAAGGCTTGGTACCAAAAATTCAGTACTTACCGATCCATTAAAAAGCACAATACATGGTTGTATGGTATTTATAACTTGCTCTTAGTTAAAGGCCTTCAAATTGTGTGATCAAATCCATTCGCCGAATCATAGCCACATTTGAGTTAACTATAGTTATACCATGTTTTTATCTAGCTCACAGATCTGAACTTAATAACTAAAGAAAATCTTCAACATTTAAACTATTATCAACAACCAACTTGTTCCTTTTATATTAAAGAGTCCATCTAATGACAAAGTATAATGTTTTTGCAGGCTTTTTGTACATTTATTCGTTAAATAACTGAACATCCAGGCTAATAGTGTTGCTTTAATGTTTTGGGAACTACATAATTAACTCCAAAGTCTGCATGTATCCTCTCCAAATCCTCTACGTAATGTTGCATGTCAGTAGAAGCTAATTATTGTTCTTAGAACATTTTCAATCATAGTTCCATTTTTTGGAACTCAAGCTTACCACATCAGCAAAAGTTTCAATTTTTTAGAACTCATATCCCTTCACTTTTTCAACCTATGGAATTCCAACTGGAATTATCCGATAAAATATTTATAATGGACCCACCTCATAACATACAATCTTTTTTTAATAATCCAAATAATATTTTTAAAAAGAAAAAGAGAAAAACAAAAAAAATCAGAAAAAGACAGGAAAAGGGGGCACGGGAGAAGGAACGCCAGATGTTGCTCCACGCGAGGCATTTTTTTGGCAAGTGAATCAGATGCATCTATGTGTATTTGGGGCCCACCCTGGGGATACGTTTCCCTAGGTGCGAGTGCTGTTAGTTTTGTCACTTCTGAATATATACAAATTTCAGTCTGAACTAAAAAGTCTTTACTCTGTAACGTATCCTTAGTGTTCAGCTACTATGGCGCTAGCCAAGCTACCCTTTCAACTTTAAACCACACCAATGTGATACAAACTTAAGCTATGAGCTTGCACACTTGTTGCTTTTTTTTTGGGTGGAGGAGGTAAGAAAGGTAAGCATTGCAATTTAAGCAACCCTTCTCTCAAGGTTTCTCCCTAGATTATCCTCATAGAGGATAGAAAAAAGGTTCTTATGCGGGACCACATTCCAGAAATCTTGGAATGTAAGGAAAGACCAAATTTTACCAGCCAATCAACTGCACAGTTTCCTTCTCTAAAAGTATTATGAATAAAAACCTTGTTATATAATGTGATGTAAGTGAGTATGTCCTGTACGAGTACTCAGATTTTCCATGGTGGTTGAATATGAACTTAGACTGCCTCAGTGAGAATTTTATTATCTCCTTCAATGTGAATATTGGTGAAACCTACTTGTATTGCGGCTTTGATTCCATTTTGGATAGGTGTTGCTTCTGCTATCAAGATTAATGAAGCTCCCTAGTTGAATGCTGACGCTTGGATAAATTTCCCTTCCCAGTTATGAATGATGAAACCTCCTGATGCACCTTGTAATGATTTTGATCCATCAAAATTTATTTTGATGAATCCACCACATGGCTTCCTCCATGCAATCCAGTATATCTTCTTCCGGTTGATGGTTGAGAAAGATGGGATGGATGATTGAATTGTTTGTGTGAGTTTATGTCTAATACGCCATTCTGGGTTTGCTTTTTTTGCTCTTATGAATGTTGTTCCTGGATTAGGCGTTTGACTACAAAACACCATGTTGTTTCTTCTTTTCATGTACTCCATAGTAATGCGATTACTCTATCCATTCTGACTGCAGGGCCTGTAGCTCTTGCACTATTAAGCATTTGTCTGATACCAATGTGTGGGTTGAAAGGGATATTTATGTTGATCTAGTTATGGAAAACTGCTAATCTCCAACAATCCTGTGAAATAGGGCATTCTAAAAACAGATGATCTAAATCTTCAGTCTTAGATTGATAAAAGGGGCAGGGAGTCATACCTCTGTGAACCAGGGCTCCTCTAGGGGAAGCGATGCATGGCAAAGTTGCCAAAGAAATTTTTTTTTTCTTTGGCATGACGTCTAAGTTCCAAATCCAATTTTACTCCCACACACGTGGATTTACAAGGTCCAATCCATGGCCCGCCCAGGTTACTGAATTAGTAGAAAACTACCAGAGAGTTCCCAACACACAGAATCAGGAATTGAATTAGCAGGGATAGGTGTTGTAAGGATCAACTATAAGTGGACAGAGTCGACTAGTGCAGTAAGTCTTGCAACATCCCATTCTCAGCTCTCGGTAATAAACTGTGATACCTTAAGGGAGGTATCAATGGGGGAAAAAATCCAAAACCTTGAGTAGATTGGTTAAACTATCATTTGTACACCAATTGTCTAGCCAGAAATTAATATTTGTTCCATTGCCAAGTTGAAACCTAACCCCTTTTGTAAATTGTTATTGATTCTTAGAATACACTTCCATGCCCACGAGTCATGCTTTTTGGGTTCTACAGCAAAGAAATTTTCGTTAATTTGATACTTTGCCTGCATTTGTTCTATCAACAGACTCTGGTTACGAAATAACTTCCAGGTTAATTTGCTGAGGAAAGCACTATTGATTGCTCCCATTTTCCTCATTTTCCTAAGCTCAAGTCCCCCAGCCTTTTTGGGTTGATAGATTTTGTCCCAGGATACCATAGGCAGTCCCTTACTGTCGCTAGATTTTTTTTTTAAAAAAATCTCTACTAATTTTATCAATCCCACGACTAGTTTCTTTTGTGATTTGAAAGCACTGCATTGAATGTGCAGGCATTGATTCAATGTTTGATTGGATTAGTGCCACTCTCCCTGCTTTAGAGACATGTCTTGTTTTCCAAGCTTGCAGTTTATTAGTTGTTCTATTAACTAATTAACAAAAAAGTTATGTTTTGGGTCTGCCTTTGAAAACTGGGCATCCGAGGGACTTACCAAGGTTATCTTGGCGCTTAATGTTGAAAACGGATGACGCAATTCGCTTGTCATGGGTAGTTGCATTACTAAAGAATGTTAGTGACGATTTATGAAAATTGATAAGCTAACAAGAATTTTGATAGAAATTATTCAGTATAGAACTTAGTTGACGATAAGATTCAAGATTGGTTCTGCAACAGAGAAGGCTATCATCTGCAAAAAGCAAACATGGGATTTTAGATGCTCTTAGGGAGATCTTAACACCAATCCCACACTTTTTCCTACGAAGTGCCTTGCGAAGGGTTCTTTGTTAAAGCGTCCATGCAAAGGCTGAAAAGATAAGGGGAGAAAAGATCCCCTTGGCGGATACCTCTAGTAGGTATAAAAAACCCACATACGTTATCATTTACAATCACAGAGTACAAAACTGTAGAAATGCAAGCTTTAATCAATTCTACCTACTTGGAATGAAAACCCAAATGTAATGCACTGAATAGGAAGTCCCATTCTACTATGTTATAAGCCTTTTTCATATCGAGTTTTAGTACTACTCAGGCTTTCTTTCATTTCATATTTTTGAATTTGGTCACGATTTCATGTGTAAGTAAAATGTTGTCATGAATGGATCATTTAGGCACAAAAGCATTTTGGACAGGACTAATAATTTTATCCATAATGGGTTGCATCTGATTAGCTATAATTTTAGAAATAGCCTTATACACAGTATTGCAAAGGCTAATTGGCAAGAATTGGGCAGTTGTTGGGTGATTCATTGTCGAGATTAGTGCAATAAGTATATGATTAATTTGTTTGAGAAGTTTTCCTTCCTCAAAAAAAGACCTTACTGCACAGCAAACATCATCCTTAATAATATGCCAGTGATCTTGAAAAAAAGCTGCACCAAAACCATCCGGCCCTCGAGCTTTGAACTTATCCATTTGGAAAATAGCATCCTTGATTTCGAAATCGTGTATATGCTCTAATAGTCGTTGATTGTCCTTAATAGTTACCAAGTTCAGCATTTCCATCTCAATGTTAGAGAGGACTGCCTGATCTTATTTAAATCTGTTAACAAAGTCATTGACAAACATATTTTCAATTTGGGCAGATTCATTAACCCATGCACCTGAATTATCCTTAATTTTAGTAATTTTGCTTCTTGTCTTTCTGGCCTTCATAGATTGATGGAACATAATGAGAATTTCTATCCCCATTTACAAACCAATCTTTTCTTACCATTTCCCCCCAATATTTCTGATTAAAGAGATGCATATATTCCCTTTGTTTGATAAGTCTATAATGCCAGTTATTTCATCGAGCATTATTTGGATCAAGGACTAATTTTGATTCAACTTGTAGAAGCGTTTCCACATTTCTTTCAAGTTTATTTTTAAAATTACCAAAGGTACTCTTACTCCACGATTTAAGATCTAATTTGAGTTTCTTTATTTTTTGTGCTAGTCGATACATAGCAGTACCTTAAAATCTCATTTTTCAATTTTTTTAACAACACTGTGTGTTTCCTGATACTATACCCAAGAATGTTGATATTTGAAATTAGTACCTCGTCTTCGGGGATGTGCTAGCTCCTTGTTAAGCAAGATGAAAGCATTATTGGAACACATAAACAGACCATTGGTAACTAGATAGTGAGGAAACCGTTGTGCACAGTCCCCCTTGAATAAGACTCTATCCAGTTTTTCATAAACAAGTTGTCCTCGTATGATTTTCTTCCAAGTGAAAAATCTGCCTTGTACATCTGCGTCAATACTTCTAGTGTGGTCTAAGAAATCATTAAGCCGTCACATTCAAGAAAAAGTTAAAGGTACACCTCCAACCTTAATAGAAGAGCGAAGCATTTCGTTAAAATCCCCCATCATACACCAAGGTAGATTAATGGAATCGTCTCAAACTGCGAATATCCTAACTTTCTTATAAGCAATTATGTAGTTTGTTCGCCAACCATAGTTTCAAGTAAGACTAGAATGTTCGGCTTGATAGTACGATTAATAAAATCTGCTTCATGTCTGAATTGGCATTTTTTGCACCTTGTACATACCAACAAATGATTTTCATAAAAGCATATTAAAAGTAGGAAAGTTCCAATGCATAGCTCGTTTAATTTGTGACATATGATCCAGAGGATCGGTCGGAAATATAGCCTTAGGAAAGAAGCGATAATGCTTAATTCCACTCACTAGTACAGGTTCTTCAAAAATAATGATCAACTTATACAACATAAACTCAAAGTGCCAATTAACTCACCCGTCCTTTTTTGTAAAATACAAGATAGAAGAATACAAGAATGTCGCTGAACAATCCAAAAGAACAAAATTACAGGCTGGCCCCGTAAGAATGCATGAGTGATGTAGGCACAACAAACTAGTCCACGACAAACTTGGAATGAGTCTGTCAGTTCAAGCCAAACACAGAGCAAAAAGCATAGACTCCAACAACCTGTACCAGTAAGGAAAACCTTGCAACAATACACAGCAGCCAAAAAACTAAAAACACCTGGGCGGAACCAAACCATCTCAAAGAGAACACACTACAGGCAGTGATTAATACAGTTCATATCCTAATGGACTAGATTAACACACTCAGGATTTTGAGCATTGGTTGTAACAGAATACCACTGAAACATATTCGTAAAGCTTCCGATTCTATAAGAAGCCCATCGTTTTATCTTCCACAATACTAGAAATACATAAGCTGGAGCTAGAAGTAAATGATCGTAACTATTAAGGAGGTAAAAAGCCAGTGAGAAATCTATCTCCACAGAATGCGAAATGGATTCAAAGAACATGAGAATATAGCTAGAGCCATCATCCACCAATTTAACTAACTAGAGGTACGATTTATGCAACTAGAAATAGAGCGGAACATGAGACAAGAAACAAACAGTAAGGGAGGTGTTAGACGATCCTAGCTCTACCAATGTAACCTCTTTGACCACTATAAGATCCAAAATAGTCCATACCCCCGTGAACAGGTCAATTGAAAGAAGTAAGAGGACATAATCCACACAGAGATTCTAGCATAACAGTGGAATAAGGAAAGCCATGCCGTAATTGCGCAACTCCATACATGCGGTTAAAAGACTGAATAAAAAGGACTCACAAAACCAGCACAATAAATAACATTGAATATAGCTGACAGTAAACTTACAGACAGGGCCCATACCTCTCAAATTAAAACCAGAGCAGTTGAGATTCAGGCCTGGAGATTTGGAAATCACGAGAGGAATTTCGAACCAGAGACAACAGCAGCAAAATAGGCATACAAAGGTCAAAATCAAACAAACAATTAATCTTGAGGAATTATTCATTTGGTTTCGTAGTAGAATTAATTTTTCCTGGTGAAAGAGTCAGTAGAAAGACAAAATTAGGAACTTGGGAGGCAGTGTAAGAACTTACTTGGACTTCGTAGAGGAGGAAGGGTGCCACTTTGTTCATCCGAAGCCGCCCCAACGTCGTGATTATCTGCTTGATCACGATCTCATGAGCAAATATCACAAACTTTACAGACATTGCCGCCTCCATCGCACCCCAAAATTGAAGGGGTTTTAGGGTTTGCAGAGAAATTATGCAATTGGTAGTCCCAAATCTCACTTCAGCGAGCGAAAATCTACTTCTAGTTCCCACATTGCTGAACAAAGATTGAGAATCGTGCAAATTTGATCTAGAGCCACGGTGTTTGCACTCAAAGCAACAGATTGACACACAAAGAGAGGTGGCTTAGAAGGAGACATAGAGGGTAGGGAAAATTCATAGAAGAGGAGAGATGTGCAAGAACAAAATGTAGAAAATGAACATTGAAAGCCACTGAAACAAGTAGGTACTATCATAGATCTAATTGGCTTCAGGGGCGGAGGCAGAATGATTAGATCAGGTGGCTTCTTCATCAGCAACGGTAAGGTTTGAAGGCAGGGAGGGTTCAAGAAGAAGATCTAGAGACTCTCTCTCATGCTTTTTCTCTCTCTAGAGATTTCGATATAGACGACTTTGAGATGTGATTTTTGCTGAAAAATGTCTGAGATGTGGTTTTTACTGAAAAAACAATGTCATTTATCCAAGTAATTGTTTTTATTCAATCATGATTTGTAAACAATGTGTCTAGGAGTGCTTTCAAAAATTTAGCAGCTTTGGCTTGGCTCATATTATGGTAAGGTAGAACAAAGTTGAATGCAACAGTAATAGAAAACTTTTCTTCCTTCCCGCCTACTGAGGGGGGGGGGGGGGGGAAGAAACCAAACAAAACACAAATACAAGCCTTAAAATTGACCTACTATTTTATGCTTGATGAATCGACACTAAAAAAAAAGAGACATATGGTTTGTATTTGAATCAAAGATATAGTATTTTTGCAATACCTTTTGCCAATTTGATGCTCAAAATAAATGTTAAATTATGATTATTTAATTGCTAATTTCTTGTAGGTTAGCAGTAAAAGTTGAAAGTGGAAGAAAATACGACGAAAAATGCTAAAATGAAGAATTTGGCCTCAACATTTTCAACGATTCAAGCCATAAAGACTCGTAGCTAGGGGTGTTCATAGTTCGGGTATTTGAACTAAACAAGATTTCAGTTCGAGTATATGAAATTTCAGGTCGGTAAAACGGTGAACCGTATCCAACCGAAATATTGTGGTAATTGAAATTCGGGTATCCAATACTTTTGATTTGGATTTTCGATTGCCTAATAATGTATTTTTTCTAAAATCTTTTTTCCTATTTTGCCTAATAATTTTGTTGTATTCATAATATAATTATTTCTATTTAATTTATGCTATAAAAAGTTATTATATTATGTCAAGTCGCACTTGAAATTATTATATAATATGACAATATCGCTTGATATCTTACCACCATTCATATTTTAATTAGTTCACACCTCCATAAGGCATGAACTTACTACCATCACATTTATGTCCAATCCATTCAAACAAAACAATGCAACGAAGTCAAAGTACTTGTCTTCTTCGAATTTGAGAATATTTGACTTACACAGTGTTTAGGGAATGGATAATATAAAAAAGTTTGGAATTTTTTTTTAAAAAGTTTCGGATTTTTGAATACCCGAGTCCTCAAAACGTCCGAATCGTACCTGAACCATTAACGCAAAAAAAAAATATTGGTTTAGGTATCCGAACCAAAATTTTTAAATATTACGGTTCGAACTGAGATTTTGGATCGATTAGCGGGTTTTTGGTCCGGATTATTACTTACGGATATTTTTGAACACTCCTACAATCCTAGCCTAGCAAGAGGAAAAAAAAAAGTAAAAAAAAAGGCAGCCCGATGCACAAGCATTTCGCGTTCACGCGGGGTCCGGGGAAGGGCCGCACCCCAAGGGGTGAATTGTATGCAACCTAACCTGACTTTGTCAGTGGCTGATTTCACGGCTCAAACTCGTGATCGTTTGATCACACGGAGACAACTTTAAAATCGAAAACAAAAATTAATAATAAAAACCCAAAAATCCCCCCTTGTCTTCTCTCTCATCTTCCTGGTCCTCCGTCCTTGTCTTCCACCTAATTTCTGCCAGTGCCATTTTCATCTCCATCTCCACGATCTACAACATCTCGCAGTATCATCAGCCAAGAACCTTCGTCATCCATGCTCACCTTCACCATGCTCTTCGCCAACACTAGATTCCCACTACAGTATCACCATCATCACTGCACTCTTGTACACGAAATCCTTTTCCCAACCAACTTCTTATCACATGCAGTTCGCCATCTTTACTATTCATCTTTCAACGGAGCCCAAATCGAAAGACCAACAATTGAGACCAATCCTGTAAATTGAAGCAAGCAACAATGATTTGGAATTATCTTAGTTTAGTATCGAGTAACTTTAGGTTAGATTTTAGGGTTAAGGTGTTTCCTAGTTCCCATGTTTTTAGCTTTCAAATATGAATTTAATGGATTAAATTTCATCTACTATAGTTCGATTTTGCTAATTCGAAATTTAATGTTGTTATGGTTGCTTGAAATTTCACAAATGCTTTGTTCAGAATTTAAGGTTTTTGATCTTCGATTCAGTCGTTGTTCTTGGTATCAATCTCCGCCTTTTTCAGACCTCCGTGTGCCACCATTAATGGAGCTCGGTAGTATCTCCTTCTTCTTATAATTTAGATTTCAATGATCGCTTCAATCTGTAATAGCGGTAGTATTCACGAATGATTTTAATCCCTCCTTTTGCGCCTTAGTTTTGGTTCTTCTCTTTCTACCCTGCTTTTACGTCTGTGACTCTGTGTTTTTGAGGACTAGTTCGTGTCTGTTTTTCTGGGTTATTAATAGCTAATTAGTATGCTTTCCCGTGCAGTGCACGAACAATTTTTGAATTCTTGTGCATAATAACGTATGTTTAAAATAATAAATTATATAATATTTCATGTGATGTAAATAAAATCTTTAAGTTATCTGTTTAAATTAATAGTTTTCTAATATAGTTACGATATAGTAGAAATTATAAGATTTTTTATGTATACAAATAGATTATGATTGACTTATTTGAATATGTACATACATATTATATTAATGAATTTGATATCTAGTTCCTTGGATATTGTTAGAATTTATACTTTGAGAAAAAAAACATTATATAAAATTATTGTACACTTTCACATATCATAATAAGCATAAAGATATGTGCTGAAGGGTATATAATCTTACCTCACAAAAACGTTGAAAAATATAGTGACTTTTGGTAATAATAGTGCTTGACTTTTGATATAATGCATTATTAACATATAATGAATTATTTTCTAACAATAGGGATGATAACTTTTGTTTTAAAAAAGAGGCAAATTATGTAAGAATGACATGTGTCAAAATTTAGAATGTTTTGTTTTATTTTCACATAACCATGCGATGCATGGAAAAATTTTGAGTTTTTGTAATTGTAATAACTATATATAAAAAGTATAGTAAATTTTGTTCATAATTCATGTAATTTTTGGAAAAATTATTAGCGCATTTGGTAAAAAGTACAATGAGTTTTTAAAGTTAAGTGGAAAACTCCATTCCCATAATTATTTGCAAGCGGAAAAAAATAAAAATTAATTTATAATATCTTAAACTAATTTTGGATTTCCATTTATTTTTTTAAAGTTAATCGCTTACAATAGTTTTATCTAATTCATAATAATGATGATGATGATGATGATGATAATGATGATGATATAGTAATACTAAAAAAATCTTTTATAGTTATATTTCTTAACAATTGCTTGTTCATAGTAAATAGGATATGTAACTATCATCATAGTGTATCCAATATCTATATTCATAATAGTGAATATGTTAGCAACAACAATATTTAAAAAAAGTTAAACCAGAGAGAAATAAAATCCATTTACATTTAAGTAAATGCTGATGGGTACATTAATAGTTAAAGGAAGAGTCACAGGAAATTTGAAGCAGTTATCAAGCTAGAAAATTTAACAAAACTATCTAAACTCATACTAATCGTAAAATTATACACCTGGAGCAGAAGCAAGGCCACTTCTATTGTTTCATGTTGTAATGCGCATTTTTCACTAAAAAGGTGAAAGAAATCAAGTACGTTTATTGCCCGTTCTTTTCGAAAACTTACATGTTTTTCAAATTATACAGAGTTCATGTAATATTCATGTAATGAATTATTTTGAAACAATGTTATATCACTTAAATAAGTGGCCGCAATTACTTAACAAACATCACAGCTCACGCCCTTTGGTTTATCTATGGGGCTACAGCTCAAATTTTCTGATCAGCCTGGGAGGTCACTTATCTTAATGATTGCTTCAGACGTCAATATGGGTTACTTTTAGATAATAATCGACAAAGTGGTTTTAGTCACACTTTCTCTCTCTCCTCTTTTCGAATTAAAACATTTTAAAATCTGGGCGCCCAACTAAACTGAACAAGAAGTTTATTTTTGCAACATAGGGATATACTATTGAGTCTAGACTCACTATTCGAAATATTTTGCGTTTTTTTATTTTAGGTAAGGGATCAATAAATAGCCATCCTTCTAACAAACCAGAAACTAGCAAGAAGTAGATGAGAGACTTGGTATTTTTTCTGAAGGTTAGCTAACTAGGTGTTCACACTGATTTTCAAGCTAGCACTCTTAAAGACATCGCTTTTGTAAATTTTTTGGATAAATTGTTTACTGATGTGTTCAACAACTCTTAACTAAGTTGTTGTTTCTATTACAAAATCAAATAATGTGATGCATGTCCTCTCTTATCCTTAATTTTGGTAGACTTTGTGATTGGGAAATGATATATGAAGTAACATAGTTCACGGAAGCCATGTCCGATTCAGGATGACAGTAATGCATCCAATCAAGGGGCTTCCACTGCCATTATAAACAATAAATAGTTAGACTAAGATAATTAGGGAATAGAGGGCTTTACATGCAATGTATTCTGTCCTTAACAATTGATAATGTCATTGAATTCTGCCTCTTTGAATGCTATTATATTGGGGACTAGCCAAAGAACTAATATGAACTTGAAGTACTTTTTCTATCCGCTTTATAACATATATAGTCAACATTATAGTATCTTACAAGTTCAAAGTCACCACCCCTTGAAAACCATACACTAAGGTCTTTGTTACTAGCAAGATATTTGAATATTCTTTTCACAACCTTGACTTGAGATTTCTTAGGGGTATCTTGGAGTCTTATACACAAGCATACACTAAACATTATATCAAATCTACTTGCTAGATATAAAAGAGAACCAATCATATCTCTATGTAGCTTTCCCAGGATTGGCTTACCACCTTGATCCATGTCAAGCTTTGTGCAAAAGGCCATCGGAGTTTTGGCATGCTTTGAAGTTTTAAGGCCATACTTTTGAAGTTCCTTAACATAATTGCTTGCATTGATGAAAATGCCATCTTGGAAAGAAACGGTATAGTGCCACGTTAATGGTTAAATGGTTTTAAGATTAATAAATTTAGGTCACCACATTTCCTTTCACATACAAAACAATTTGCATGTATATAACTGTGAAGCACAAATGAAATTTCTTAAGCCAATAAATCTTGATCAATTGGTTATAACAGAAGTTCTTAGTTATACTCCCTACCTTTGAGATTGAAATTGATGAGGAGTAAATTATTACTTTAGGCCATAAAATGATGGGAGATGACTCGTCAAAGCCTTACGTACACATTGGTCAACATGTGGTTTGATCAAAGCTTTGTCCAACTTGGGCTCGACTATAATCGTTGGTTATTTTAGTCTAACTGTAACACCCCAAATGTGGCTTAAAAGGATCAAAGTGACTGCTTATATCACCAAAGGTGGACATTTTTTTCGGAAAACCCACTATTAAGAACCCCATAGTTAAGCGTGCTTGATGGGGAGCAATCTTGGGATGGATGACCTCCTAAGAAGTTTCCTATGCAGCGTGTGAGTAAGGATGAAGCACGTCGAAAAGGCTTATGGTGATTTGTGAGGCCAGTCAACGATCCTTGAAGCTGTTATTGGTAATACATGCGCCCGAGAGAGGTCGGGGCGTTACACTAACCATGTGGAATTTTGGCTTAAATTTGCTCGGTTGTGCTAGTTTATTTATTTTGGAAGGAAGATATGCACTATTCTATAGTTATACATATAATTTAAATATTAAAGATATAAATGATATGGCTTGCCCATCTAGATAAACTTTTAAGATTAAAATGCATTTTTAAACTGATGACATGACTATTCGAATAATATAAAAAACACATAATGTCGAGGTCTTGATTTGGACTGGTTAGATTTACTTTTGACCAAACTTAACTTAGTGCTTAGTCAGCAAGGTGAAGCCTAGCGAAGCTCAAACTAGGGCTTTCACCTTTATTCGAGTACACCGATATTCATTGTAACAAGGAAATTACTTGGTGCATTGGGGCTTTAATCTTCATTGGACATTAGACCAAACTTTGTGATTGCCCTTAACTTTAGACCTTTGTAGTTGGACACTAAGTTGGTGGGGTGTGGGACACTTACCATCGAAAAATGTGGTGTGTTTTCTCCATATAATGTAGGTAATTTCATTAAAATTTTTAGATCTACCAATACCCTTTGATTTATGATCTTCAAGGATGACAGTATGTTATAAAACTTCTACTTGATTACAATGCAACTATCATATTCGTACATATGGAGAAGAAAATATAACTATGAGTAAGTTTTTAAGCTCAGTTACCCGTACTTTTCCCATCATATGTGCAATTTTGTATTTGATAAAATCTAGCATTTATAGTAGATTGCTTATGGTACATTATTTTTGGGTTTTTTGCATAAAGAGGAACATTCGAGGGGTCATTTGGTTCAAAAAAGTTGGAGTGTAATGTAGTCATAGTGCGATAATTTCAAATTTTTTTTTTAACAACAAAGGGGGATAGATTCATATATCAATCAAGTCCACATACAAAGGTCAATCATCAACTACGAGATATAGAATTGACTCAGGACTTTCTCTAACCAGAGTCTCTCATTCATCTCCAAATGTTGAAGACAAGCAAAAGTATGGGGCACCCGATGTATTCCCATATGAAAAAAGACCAAGAAATAAAATCAAAAGAGTTCAACAACATCAAGATTTCATGAAAAAAACGAAAATATTATTGGGAGGGCTTCCACTACATTCCACAATCACCCTTCGATATCAAGCTTCTTGTTCAAAGCAAAAAGGTAGGCTTTTGCTTCCTGCACCGATGGATCCGTAAAATTAATGCCCAGATAAACACCCATGGCAACAACCACTCCTTCAAAATCTCTAATCACAAATCCATATCCAATTCACCGTGTTGAAATGATCTTCCAAAGACCCCTGGTAGTGGTTGTCAATGTTAACAAAGGGTATGAGCTGCAGATTGAAGGATTACCTATGCCTCAACCTAAACCTTTTAACAAAAACAAAAGCTCAACAACCCAAAATGAAATGATTCCTCACATTCCATACCTCCCACAAGATAGCCCAGACATCTTGAATTTGGTTGTTTCTAGCACTTCACAAAGAATAGTCAGTCATTGTCCTGGAGTACCCCCTAACATCAACGTAAATGGATTCATCAAAGCTACATCCAAATTTCATGAGCCAATTGGCACAAGAAAAAAATATGTTCGTTAAACTATTCAATAGCACTACATACATCACAGTTCATGTTGACATCTTAGAGCCTCTTTGCCCAATTCACTTTGGAAGCAATGGCCGAATCACATAATTTCCATCCAAACATTTTGATTCTAGGATGGGGACTGTAAGTTACGCAAACATTTTCACAAAGCATTACTATCACATGACGTTGATGCTTTATAAACAACATTTTTTGGCGTCCTTGATCATGTGTTTGAATGATTTAACAAAACAATTACCAATGCATTAAAATACCAAGCACTTTTATCAGGGGGCCACATTGAGATATAGGGATTTCTAGAATTAACTGTGAATCACAAGGTAAAAAGATATCATTTAGAATTTTAGAGTGCCAACAACCTAAATCAGAATTAATGAGGTCAAATACATTTGTACTTTTCCATCAGGCTTTATAGATGAAACCACCCGAAACAATGTAGTTCTCGATATTCATTCAATAATCCCAATGTTCAAAGAGTCAGCCCTGCCAACCATCCACCAAGACCCCATCTCAATAACCTTCATCGACCTTAGAATACTTCTCCGGATACAACTTGATTGGCAATCAAATGTTGCCTCCATTATGTCACAATTTGGAAAGTATATTGCTTTCAGTATTCTAACAACCAAAGAATTAGAAAATTATAGCAATCGCCAAAATTGTTTTGATAACATGGCCTTTTTAAAATTATCCAAGTCATATAACCCCAAACCCCTATCATCCTTGCAATCATACAATTTATTCTCATCAACCCAATAGATCCTCCTTTTGTTGGTATCGTTTCCCCACCATAAATGAGTAGTAATGGATTGAATATGATTGACATAAATTAACAGGCCATTTAAAAACATTCATTGCATAGGTGGCGATTGCTTGGGCCACGATCTTTATTAGCACTTCCCTTCCCATTGACGAAATCAATCTCTCCATCCAGTTAGTCTATCATTTAGTCACTTTGTCTTTAATAGAGACAAAAGGTTTGTTGTTTTGAATGACAAACAAAAGTAAGAAGTCCGTAACACATGCCATATGAGTCCACTTCTTGATTGCCAAGAACTTTAATAATTTGCACACAGACAAGAGAATGTACACCATTTACAAAATAGACGTTAAATTTTGCAAATATTCACTTTTTAACCAGATGCCTGCTCATAACGAGAAATTATGTCTTTGATACTAAGAGCTTGATTAGTGTCTACCTTACAGAAAAACTAAGTCATGGGCAAAGAGCAAGTGAGAAACAGGGGGTGCATCCGCAACAACTTTTTGACCCGCAATACGTTCTTCCCTGTCAGTTTGATGGCCAGCCACGAAAGGTCGTAGAGCAAAACAAAAAGAAGCACGGACATAGAGGGGCATCTTGATAAAAGTCCATGGGAAGGTTTGACACATCTGTTTCCCTGTAGTGACGAATGATATGATTGTGCTTTCAACACAGTTCGTCACTAAGCCAACGCAATCAACCCTAAAACCCATTTTAAGCATGATTCTGAGCAAAAAGGACCACTTAACCCAGTCATAAGCCTTTACCGTATCAAGTTTTAAAGCCATGTTGTCATTCATTCCCAAAGACCCTCATATAGAATGAAAAATCTCAAAAGCCTCTAAAATATTATCTGTAGTCAATCTTCCCAGAGTAAAAACACTTTGATTTTTAGAAATAATATCTAGGAGGATGAGTTTCAATATGTTTACAATAACTTTAGTGACCATCTTAGAGACCACATTACATAAGCTGATGAGTCTTTTTTAGTTGGGATTAGAGTAACGTTTGTGTGGTTCAGATTACTCAACATAGGGCCACCATTGAAGATTTCGAGCATAACTGTACACATATCTTTCCCCACCACTCCCAACAATTTTTGATAAGCTAGCGAAAGAGTTAAAGCTATCCAGACCGGGAGCCTTACCTGGTTGCAATTATTTCTAGGATTTGAAGACCTCCCCTTCATTATAAGCAACACAAAGAATAGAGTTCATAGCATCAAAGACCTTTCTCTCCATATTGTCCAACATGCCATCAATGTCCGTTGGATTTTTCAAGTTGAATACGTTGGAGAAGAATCTAAAACAACATTCACAATCGCTGCTTCTTTGCTTCTGAGCTCGTCTGCTTCATCTTTGAGGAAAATAATTTGGTTGGTAGCCCTTCTAACCTGAAACCAACAGGAATTGGAATTGTTGTACTGTAGGAAATTAGTCTTAGCCCTTTCCACCATAGTACTTCCTCCTCGTGCCGCCAATCCCATAACTTCTCAAGAGTTTCAGCCTACCTTTCTACATCATGAGTTAGCTTTAGGGAATTTTCTAGCTCTTTAATCTTCACACACACATTGCTAAAGTGATATATGTTCCAATTAAACAGTGCCTTAGAACATGCCTCAAATTTGATTAGTAAATTTTTCATTGCAGTAGGACATTGATTACTTTCCCAAGATGAAGTTGTCACAGAAGTACATTTTTTCAAACTAAAATTGCCTCCCCCTCCTCCTTTGAAATCTTAGAAAAACAGGTAAATGCTGAGATTCTCTGGTTAAGATGCAGAACCATAATTTTGGAAAACAAACACAACTAGTTAGAAGTTGCGCAAGAATGATTGAGCCTTTATTCAGCTAGCTCATCACTTCCCAACCTATTGGACGAAATGAACTTATAATCTTCAATCCCAAGATCAAATACATCGTAATTACAAAATGCTTTTGTAGAAGATATCTAAAGTCTCCTGAGGGCTTCAAAGGACCATCTGATTTCTCATAGTTTTTGAAAATTTTGTTCACATCCACTCCTATAAGCCAACCCATGGTTGAATGATATCTAAGATCCTCAATCATAGCACAAGTATACCATTTGTTATAATCTTTCTGCCAGCCCATATACTCTTGTAAACCTCCACAGAGGTCCCTCAACTGCCTATTTTACATGAGCATCAATATGGTTAGAGGTATACAATCTCAAAGTCACATCAATACCCTTTTATCAGCATAAAGCAATTCCACCTGAATGAGTCCTTGCATCCGCTGCTATAGCATAGTAATTTCTCGAGCTAGTAATTAAGGCATCCATCTCACCTTTGCTGAGTTTAACTTCAAACAAGAAAATTACTTTTGGCTCCCTCCTCCTTAATTGACTGTGGAGGTCAGAAAACCACCCAAGGTTGTCTAGTCTTCAACAATGGAAGCAAATGATGCTCATTTTGCTTAGGGACGTTGCCTTGCAACCTTCGCCACTGATTCTTTAGGTGCAGTAGTACTAGCATCATATTTCACAAGTCAAACTTTCCCCTCTGCCTCTCCTTTCCCATCATTCACAAACTTCTTCTCTCTTTGATATCACCCCTAACAATCACATGAACGTGATCATCTAGTTGCACAATATACTTGTTGGCTTGATCAAATGTCAGTTGAATCTTCACTCTTCCCCCCACCCCCCTGAAAGCTCTAGAAGTCTTTGTTTTTCATGCATAAGATGCTCCATAGTTTCCTTTATCTTTTATTTGATTGGTGAAGCACAAATCCAAGGATAAAATTGAAGCCCAGTTTCAACTAGGTCGACATCAACAAATTAGCATCTATGATAAACATGCTCCAAGACACCACGAGCACAACAGAATTTGGTAATTTTATATATTTAGTCTTTATCCAAGTTGGATTCCCATCCATTTTGATCATCACCCCTCTATGAAAAGGTTTTGAGATATCATATTGTACTTTGATCTTTATTGAGTTTGAAGGAATTAGCTAATCATATATATAGTAGTCAACTTCCATAAATTGACCAATTTTTATTCCCCTTAACCCTTGCAAAATTCTTATTTTTTCCGTTCATTGGAAGGTCACAAATCCTAACCTAGAAATGTGCTGCAGTGAAAGTAATTTTGGAAGGTTGTTCATTCACCTCCTCTACTAAAAAGTGCATCACCAAGTAAGTTCGTATTAGCCATTGAAAAAAATGGAATGCAAAAAGATTTTTCTATCAAGTTCTAAAATCATCATGACCTAAGCGATTTCCAAATGTTGCATATCGTGTGCTTTAACACCTCAACATCAAAGGAGTTAGAAGTGAACAATTTTCCCACCGGACAAAGCTTAACTTGAGAAGATACTTCCTCTGGTTGCTCCTCATTGAACTCCAGCACTCTCCCTTCCTCCTCTGTTAAATTCATTGTATATCAACCACATGTAATAGCCTCAATCATGGCTCCTGTAACTTTGGACACAAGAAATCACAATAATAAGAACCAAAGAGAAAGCGGAATCAACAAAAAATTTATATAGCCGATAGACAGAGGCTGAAAATTAATTAACAAAATCCGCATGCAACAAACTCTCACTCAAAATTGGAAAGTTAGAATTCCTAATTAACCTTGAAAATTGTCATTTGAGGAGAGAAAAGAACGGTTATTGTTTGGGTAGTTACGAATTTAGTATCCCTTGTTTGGCTTAGTTTAGAATGAGAATTTTCTTCTAATAGTCTGGGTTTTTATAAACCAATTATGAGGAAGACTATACTTGAAGGTTTGAGTGATACTTTAAGTATGTGACTTTAAAATGACTCTTGATTCAGATATCAAGTATGATAATCTGCAATTTTACGACTAAACAAATAACGAAGCAGTTATCAGACCACCTCTAGGTTGTAAAGCATGTAATAATTTTACTCAATCCTTGCCTTAGAATTACTAACTCTTAGGTACCTAAGTTCTGTGGTAACTATTTTTAGGTCTCTGTCTTTTTTTAAACTAATTCTATGGTTCCCTATGTTTGCAGACAATATATTCTTAGGTCTTTTTTATTAATATTTTGGCTCAAAACTCCTAGAAATTTTCAAATTTGACCCAAATGGGGTTTAAAATGCAAATACTTAAATTAATGGATTTTTTTAAAAAATATGTCTGTTTTCAACAATTAAATTTCTTATAGTTACTTCACTGGTGTTAGTTATCATAATCTACTACTTATATCATAAATATTATATTTTCTATGATTAGAGGCCCACTATGCTTAGCGGAATAATTAAAGTTTAATTAGAGAGCTTGGACCATTACCTGAACATAGTCAACGTTGAACTCCGACATTCCTCTGGCTTCTAGTATACCGAGATTCCTGATCTCAACTACACCTTTCTTAGATCAGGCATAACATAGATTCATTTCAATTCGTTCCTTAGACCATAATCACTAATCAAGTTTTTTATATTTTAAGGGATAGTCAAACTTTAATTAAGAAATTATAATATTTAAGGTATAAGATTTGATTGAGTAACATTCCTCACTGAAAAACTTCATTTATTGAATGTTTGAAAGGGAAAATGTTACAATGGAAAAATTAAAGAGTGACTTAAGTTGCTAAGACCATTAGAGATGCTTGCTCATAGAGAAATGGAAAACCTACCAACTTCTCTTTTGTTCAAGTATGCTCAAATGATCGCGTCCCTTCTTAGCCCTTAACTTCTCCTTTTATAGAGGAGATGGAATACATATGATGCCCTAACAGCCACAGTGCATATTGATATTTTCACATAACTACAATTGTGTTGACATGGCTACAATATTACTTTGCTAACTTGCACTCGACAAAATAGTACAATAATGGAGTAACAACTTTTCAGAGCCTTTAATATTAACAAGACTAGTCATCTATATTGACATTTTTCAGACCTTCATCTCCAATAATATTTTTCAGTCCATCATTATCTAGATAATTATTAAAATCTTCATGATGCTAAAGATCTTCTAGATCTCATTTTTAAAATAATCCATAAAGATATCTTTTTCCTTTTTTTGATAAGAATTTTTCAATTCCAACATCAAAGAGATAATCAAAGAAATCTTTTGAAGTAGCTTCCTCCATCTTCATATATTTGTTAAGCTCATTATGATAAACGAAAGTAGAGTTTCCGCAATGCATTAATGTTCTTCCTTGTTCAATTAATGCCCACATTTGATGATAAATGTTGTAAAATGTGATGGCTCTTGCTAAAGGAGGACCCCTAACTAATTCTTATTGCCCTGTAAACCATTCTTGTCACTGATTATTGGAATCATCTAAATCAACTATTTGAACAAGATAATGGTTGGTTTGGCTTTTCCATTTTCATACTCAATTATTGCACAATGTATCTCCACGCATAGGCATTTATTGTGTGGAATTTTTGTTGGACCATTAGGAGATGTGAGAATCCAACGGATCATTCCGAGCATGCATTGTTGAAATTTAGTTAGACTTGAGAAAAATTGATACTTTGAATCAAGGATTTCCATCAGGTAAACTACTATTCCATATTCCCAGGCTTTCACGACAAGGTCATCTGGAAAGATTGAATTTGCTGGAAAGTTAACACTACCAACTCCAAATATATAAGAAAAGTAGATTGTAGTACTCCATGATTCCCAAATATCGTAAAAATAATTATGATAGTAGTTGATGAGGCTGCATACCACTTGTTGAACCTTTTTTTTTTGGGACGTGAGAACTTATTTTTGCTTGGATATTATAAGGACAACTTAGATAATTAATTTGTAACTGTAGAATGCTAAATCTTTGGGCTATTAGGTAGCAGAAAACAGTAGACCAAATCATGATATATTTTTTTGCATCAAATTTCAAAATATCTATGAGGATTTTATTAGAAAAAGGATCCAATTCTAGTAGTAATGACATTTCATTTTAGATTTCCTCCTTTTCTTGCAGGAGTTTTGTGATGATGATCACAAAATGACGAGTTCTCAAATTAACTATCTGCCAGCAAGTTCTTGATCCCTATATAAGTTCAACAGAGAATGAAAACTGGTTAAGCTATAGTTGCTAACGCAGGAGTCACCCATGCACTTGCATATTTGATAAATTCTTTTTCACAAAAACAAGTATTCATCTCCAATCAATTCGAATAAGAAAAAGTTCTAGGGATAAAAAGATTAAGAACTTTTTGATTCTCATTATGACTATAAGGATTTCTTTTTCCATCATAAGATAGTTGCATTTTGCTTTATTAAAACTTCCACTGCAATATTTGTAGAGTTTTTCTCTGCCTTTAATTTTCAGTACTTCACTCCCATGTTCATTACTGGCATTTGTCTCAAGAATTAAATCATATCCTTCATTAGAAAAATTAAGAACATGAAAATTTTCACAGATCTTTTTTAAACTTTGAACAATCTTTGAATTGCTAGTGGTCAATAACCAACTTACTTCTTTCTTGACTTTTTGCTACAATGGTTTTCTCAATTTAGCCAGATCATTAATGAAATCTAACGCATAGATAAGACATCTAATAAATCTCTTTAGTTTCTTTTTATCTTCAATGTTTTCAAGAAACCTTCTATTTTTTGCAAAATATACTTTTGTAGGACAATTTGTCCAACTTTTATCTCTAGATCTAAAAACTCAATTTCTTGCTCAGCATAGGTATATTTGTTCTTATCAAGGATAATACCATGTTCAATGCACCCTTGGGTGATAGCTAGGACATTATCTTTGTGTTGTTCTATGGTCTTTGAAAAGACAATGATATTATCAATGTAAACCAAATGATAGGGATTAAGGTCCTTGAAGATGTTATCCATTCTTCTTTGGAATATTTGAGGTGCATTTTTTAGACCAAATGATATTACTATCCATTCATAATGTCCTTGAGGGGGACTAAAGGTGGTCTTCGTCCATTTTTATCTGCCAATATCTATTTTTGCAATTCATTTTTGAGAACTAAGAGACTCCTTTAATTCTACTAAACATGACTATTTTGTTAGGAATATAACAACCATCAAAGACAGTATTATCATTAATCTTTTTGTAGTTGATTACCATTCTTTCTTTTGCTCTTTTTTCCTTAGCGTAATTTATTGCCATAAAAATGGAACTGGTGTGAGGACTCTCACTATTCCTACTTAATCATTTGTCCAGAAGTTATTTGATTTGCTGATTAAATTCTTAGATATCCTGGTGAATATACAATATTGTTTGACTCGGATAATATTATTGAGATTTAATAAAGTAATCTTTGTAAATATCTTATCTTTATCCCAAAATTTTAAAGGATTATCAGAGTACAGTTCTTTGCATAATTGCTTTTGTTGCTCAACAATCTGATCTTTAATAAATAACTTAAGTAACAAAATTGTTAATGCTATCTCACATTGTGCAAGGAATACATTCTCACCACACAGGTTGTGTATGAATTCAATCTTCTGATGAGTGTAAGCCTTAATTTTTTAATAGGAATTGAGTGACCATTAATTGTAAATATTATTTGGTTTATGATCTGTATGCATGGAGAATATAGTCTCTGAAAATTATTTCTAATGATTATATCATGAGAGGGTTGATTAGTAGCTCATAGAACTGGTATAGTGCATCAGACTCCTCTTAATTTTGTGGATAACCCTTCTATGACTTCTTTGTGGCTCATAATGCTATTATCGGTTATCCTTGCTTGTAAAGAATTCTTGGCTTTTTCACATATATTCTGGAAATAAAGATCTTTTTTCAAAGCATACAGAACAAACACTATCTAGGTAGGCACATGATTCATATTAACTATATCCATCCAAGCATACATTTATTGGGATATAAATGCTATTAGGATTTATATTGGTGATTTCATAGCACTCCATAGTCATATTTTTGACTAATTCATCTTCATAAACTGGCTCACTAACAGTTCTTGTTTTGTACTCAATGGAATTTCTATCTAAACCCATACTTCGGTCTACACTATATGTTGCGTGTTCAAAATTCATTCTACTCATTTCACTAGTCATACTAATTGTATCATTTTTCTTAAGCTCTTCTTTAGCTGATGAAGATCCTTCTCCCCAGTCTAATCTTGCACTCATGCTTATTAATAATTGGGGTTTTATGTTAACTTCACTATTCTAATCAATTTTTATCACATTTTCCTTATTGATTTTTATAGGATTGGTAAAGCTAGATGTTCATGACCTATCAATCTTTATCTCGTACGGATCAAAATTTATCCTTTAAATTTTCTTCATTCGAGTAGGACTCTCAAAATTTTCTGCCTCTATCATTGTTACCATAATCTTCAGATCTATAGTATTATCTAATTTGTAGATAATTTTTCAAAATATTCTTACTGGATAACCTCGTCTTTTCGTATCTATCCCAACTATTTTTGTCTTAAGAGATAAGAAGTTTTTAGCAAATTTATCTTTTAGACTTCGATAATATCCAGGTCAACAATTAAATCCTACTGAACCATTACATAAATTAGTCTTAATTCCTTTGATAAATTTGGTATGCTTGATATCATAGAGTAGAGCATAAAGATCACTATCTTTGCCATAATACTGTAATGGAGTGCTTTGACCTTAGACACTTTCGAGATGGATGTATCCATACTTTCTTTGTTATGCTTAAGAATATTTTTTCAATTGATGAGATTAAATTTTTACTTCATACTCATAGTCTTTTATTTCTAGATTTCCTTTCATCATTTCATATACGTACTTACTATTTAATTGAAAGATGAATTTTTTATAAATCATATCTTTATGAATTATGGGAAGGACTCAATCTCTCTTGACATTTCATTCTCATTATCCACAACAAATTCTTTTTCTTGAATGTCACCAAGACTAATAGAACTATTTTCTATCATATGACTGGTCTCTTTATAATCACTTTCTTCATATTCGTCTTCTAGTACCATCTAATACATATATGGGTTGATCTCAAGCATCAGATTCAAGGGTGATTTTGAACAATAAATTAAAGGTGCATCTAATGCATTTTAGGAGCTTTTATTTCATCTTTTGGGAGGCCCAAGGTGTCCTCTAAAGGTCCCTTGAGTCATTTTGGGGATAAATGCATAAGGAGAATCAAGCATGGGCAGAATATACAAATTCAAGCAACTCGGTAGTTTTGGAACAATCAGCTAGTCCAACTTTGAGGCAACTTTCATCTATACTCCACATGATTTAGCAAAGGTTTATCTGGCCTAAATTTAATTTTAGGAAGATATGTTTCATATGAATCAAGTTTCAAGTGGATTGGAGGTCATTTGGTCGTTCAAATCAGCCATTAAATCCAAGCTATACATGCTGCCCAGTTTGGTCAGAAT
Source organism: Selenicereus undatus (assembly GCA_017589665.1). Classification (NCBI taxonomy): domain Eukaryota; kingdom Viridiplantae; phylum Streptophyta; class Magnoliopsida; order Caryophyllales; family Cactaceae; genus Selenicereus; species Selenicereus undatus. The sequence continues at coordinate 18,567,787 of JACYFF010031959.1, forward strand.
GTACCCGGTTTTGCAAGCCTAATTACCCAAGCTTAAAGGGGACTTAAACGGATGAAAAATTACTTTTTGGAACCCTTAATATGTCAGAATCAAGGGAATATAAAGATTTCTAGGTTAGGTATTTAACAAATAAGTCAATGGGAGACTTTTTCTAGAAGCAGCAGAAACTGTCCCAATTATATATAGCTGTACCTTTTTCCTCATATCTCTAAAACGGCTGCTCCAAATGGCGTGAAACATGAGGCCCCTGAAATCTGACTTCAAGAGCTTTCCAAAAAGTCATTTTTCAGATAATTTGGACAACAAACCTAGGAGATATATCTGATTGTAGTTGAAGCTAGAATTTTGAAAAGCTGCTGACATAAAACAAAACCACTTTTCAGCTTTTGTACTTCTACTTTTTGGTCCCCCATGCCTATGAACGTCCATGTACTTGTGTCCCCTCTCATTTTCAGCTTGTTAAAGGCCCTACCACTATAAAAGGGAGCCTTGGGCTGCATTAGAAGGGTGGTTGAATGTGTATTCAGATTTGAATTGTGAAAACTCTCTCAAAATCTTTCTAAAATTCCTAGTGTTGCATCTTGGGTGTTGGCAACTTCAAGTGGGTCTCTAGGGCTTCTTAATTCAACTAAGAAGGTGATTTTAGTTGAAGGAAGAAGATTGCCCAAGTGTGCAAACCATGGTAGATTATACATCACCCTTGCTAGTCAACTTATTCTATCTTAGTTCTTGTTTTCCTTTTCATCTTTTCTACCCAATTGCATTCTTGATTCACTTTTGCAAATCTTTGCCTTAGTGAAACTTGAATACATCACCAAGTGTGCAAACCAAGGTGGGTTTACATCACCCTTGCTAGGTCACTTGATTTATCTTGGTTCTTGATTGCATTTTCATCTTTCTTCCCATTGTATATGTTTTTGTGAGTTTAGACCCCCAAAAAATATACATCAATTGATATCAGAGCTTTGGTTACCCTCTTGGCCAAGCTTCCATCAACCAAACACATCCCCAAACACACAAAAAAAAACCCAAAAAAAAAAAATACAAGAACCACAAAATCATCCCAAACACTTACCCACAAACTCCCAACCGTGCCAAACCAGAAACTTCGCACGGCCACCCCGTGTCACCTTGGCACGACCGTGCTCCTTGCTTCTAGCCTCGAAACACCACACTTCCCACTCTACTACAACCATGTTTCTTCCCTTAGCCTACATACATCACTAGACCTCATCCATCATGCCATCATCAATGAGCTTGGAGAAAGAGCTAGCTTTGATTGATATTGGATATGCTTGCTTCGCAATTCCAAAATTTCATGGCCAAGAGGACGAGTTCACAGGTTGGTTATCTAAGGTGGAACGAGTTTTTGCTTGTTGTATCCTTAATGACCAAGAGAAGTTCAAAGTGGTTATTTCAAGATTGAGAGGTTGTGCACTTCAATGGTGGGAGAACTACAAGTGTAAGAGGAAGAAGAGAGGGAAAAGTAAGGTCAACACATGGGATAAGTTGAGAGGTAAACTAGAGTATGCTTTTGCTCCAACCTCTTACTTACACAAACATTTTCTTCTTTCCTTTGATTGAAATGGCCTTGATTCCTCTTCTAAAGACATTCCGTCCAACAAGGGGAGCCCCATGAGTACTTGTACCCCAAATTCTACTTCCTTCTTTTGTTTAGAGAAACCCAACCCCAACAAGGATGAAAAGATCCTTGGGGAGGAAGCCTCGAACCTAGTTGACCTACCTCCCGTTTTTGATGACTATGGTGATGATGTTGAACTTGAGGGACAAGAAGACCATTCATGCCCTTTTCCACTTGTACTAGATCACCATTTATATGAGGGAATAGCATGTGTTACTCACCTTGATCCTTGTCATGATAATCCCATTATTTCATCATCCCCACAATTGGAACTAAAGACAGCCCAACTCATCACCATGGGGAGACAAATGGGAAACACAAGTGAGGAACAACCAAGAGGGCAAGAAAAAAAAAGAGAGGGAAACACAATGAATGTGCCAAGATCGTTTTCATTGGTGTTTCGTTTTAGAACAATCACCATGGGGGCCAAGGAAGCACTTAGTTGGGTGTTCAGCCTAAGAAGGAGAAGCAAGTACCGTCCCAAGTTTGGGAGCACCATCCCAAGTTTCTCATGCTTCAACCATCAGATTCGAGGACGAATCTCCTTCAACAAGGGGAGTATAATGTATATATGGGTTGATCTCAAGCATCAGATTCGAGGGTGATTTTGAACAATAAATTAAAGGTGCATCTAATGCATTTTAGGAGCTTTTATTTCATCTTTTGGGAGGCCCAAGGTGTCCTCTAAAGGTCCCTTGAGTCATTTTGGGGATAAATGCATAAGGAGAATCAAGCATGGGCAGAATATACAAATTCAAGCAACTCGGTAGTTTTGGAACAATCAGCTAGTCCAACTTTGAGGCAACTTTCATCTATACTCCACATGATTTAGCAAAGGTTTATCTGGCCTAAATTTAAGTTTATGAAGATATATTTCATATGAATCAAGTTTCAAGTGGATTGGAGGTCATTTGGTCATTCAAATCAGCCATTAAATCCAAGCTATACATGCTGCCCAGTTTGGTCAGAATGTACCTGGTTTTGCAAGCCTAATTACCCAAGCTTAAAGGGGACTTAAAGGGATGAAAAATTTCTTTTTGGAAACCTTAATATGTCAGAATCAAGGGAATATAAAGAGTTCTAGGTTAGGTATTTAACAAATAATTCAATGGGAGACTTTTTCTAGAAGCAGCAGAAACTATCCCAGTTATATATAGTTGTACCTTTCTCCTCATATCTCTAAAACGGATGCTCCAAATGGAGTGAAACATGAGGCCCCTGAAATCGGACTTCAAGATCTTTCCAAAAGGTCCTTTTTCAAATAATTTGGCCAACAAACCTAGGAGATATATCTGATTATAGTTGAAGCTAGAATTTTGAAAAGCTGCTGACATAAAGCAAAACCACTTTTCAGCTTTTGTACTTCTACTTTTTGGTCCCCCATGCCTATGAACGTCCATGTACTTGTGTCCCCTCTCATTTTCATCTTGTTAAAGGCCCTCCCACTATAAAAGGGAGCCTTGGGCTGCATTAGAAGGGTGGTTGAATGTGTATTCAGATTTGAGTTGTGAAAACTCTCTCAAACTCTCTCTAAAATTCCTAGTGTTGCATCTTGGGTGTTGGCAACTCCAAGTGGGTCTCTAGGGCTTCTTAATTCAACTAAGAAGGTGATTTTAGTTGAACGAAGAAGATTTCCCAAGTGTGCAAACCAAGGTGGATTGTACATCACCCTTGCTAGTCTACTTGTTCTATCTTAGTTCTTGTTTTCCTTTTCATCTTTTCTACCCAATTGCATTCTTGATTCACTTTTGCAAATCTTTGCCATAGTGAAGCTTGAATACATCACTATGTGTGCAAACCAAGGTGGGTTTACATCACCCTTACTAGTCCACTTGATTTATCTTGGTTCTTGATTGCATTTTCATCTTTCTTCCCATTGTATATGTTTTTGTGAGTTTAGACCCCCAAAAAATATAGATCACCATCTCAACTATTCCTTGTTTTTTTTCAGGGTTGGGTCTAGTGCTTATTCTTCGCTAAGCTCAAAATAATCTAGACTATCCAAGGTTTCAATAAACTTGTTGTTCTTCCTATTTTTGCATTCGTTTACATAATGGCCTACTTCAATAATCTAGACTAACAGTTGTTTTTTCTGATAGGACAATAAGCGGCTTTCCTAAAAAATCTTCATTTCTTAGGGCTTAGTTTGTTATAATATTTTCTTTTATAGTTCTCACCTCTTTGCTTGTTAAAGCTCTTTTTCTTTTAAAATTTTCTTTTTCTTCTCCTTTTAGATTCCTTTCCCCACTGGTGAGGAAAATCCTAATAGGCTAAATAGAGTTTCCTCATTTTCTTTTGCTTTTGGAAATCAAGGCAGTAATCATTAATCAATTTTCTTAAATAAGAGATTCTTGAACAAAAGGTATTAATAACATTTGCTTTTTCAAGCCATGCAACGTACTTTTTATTAATTATGAAATTTATTAGATATCACAACTTGTCATAGAATATATCAAGATTAGTTTCGCTATACCAAATTTCGTAATAATATTGACTAAATTCAACAATATAATTTTTCAAATATCTCATATCCCACAACTCTACGTTATTAGTCTTTCTTTACAACTCTCTAGCTTTTTCTTCAAAATTAAGTTTAGGTCCAATAAATTCAGTTTTGATTTCCTTGCATAGGTTTTTGAACATTAAAATTGGTGTTTCCAATAGGAGTGGCTCCTCAAAGACCTAAATTGATTACTTCCTGATAAGGATGGATAGCCAGAGGTTTTGTAAGGATTGCAAGGTGATTCCTAGTGAGTGTCTAGGAACTCAGCATAGATTGCTAGTGTTGGATGTGGAGTTCAAATGTTCAAAGTGGAAGAAGAGGAGAGTCGGAGACCCTAAAGTTAAGTGGTGGACCCTTACGAAGGATAATGTCGTGTTATTATCATAGAGGATTGCTGAAGAGGGAGCCTGGAGGCGAGTAGAGGATGCGATAAAATATGGGAAGCGATGGCAGATTGTATTCAAAGGTGGGCTATAGAAATCCTCGGTACGTCTAGAAGAGGTGGCTACAAGATGAAGGGTGCCTGGTGGTGGAACGAGGAGGTTAAGGAGAGAGTCAAGGAGGAAAAAGAGGCATACGCTAATTTCTTGAACAGTAGAGTGGTTGGAGAGAGAGAGAGAGAGAGAGAGAGAGAGAGAGAGAGAGAGAGAGATTAGTAGAATTAGATATAAGGCTGCGAAGAAGGTCGCCAAGAAAGCTGTGACGGTAGCTAAGAGCTTGGCTTGTGATAGGCTATACCATAGACTAGCAACCAAGGAAGGGGGGAAGGAAGTCTTCAAACTGGCAAGGGTTAGGGATAGAAGAAGGAGGGATTTAGTTGTCGTGGGGTGCATCAAGGATGAAAATGGTAAGGTGTTGTCTGATGATGCAGAAATCAAGGAGAGATGGTAAAGGTACTTTTCCAAACTCCTCAATGGTGAAGTGGTGGAAGACTCTCGTGGTAGGGTTAGACATAGTAGCGACAGACGACTGGATTCGCAAGTGTGTGGTCATATCAGCAAGGACGAGATTAAAGAGGCTTTAAAGAATATGACCAACGGGAAGGCAGAGGGTCCAGATCAGATACCAGTAGAAGTGTGAAAGTATTTGGGTGAAGAAGGATTATAGTGGATAACGGAACTTTTCAATATCATGTTTAGGACTGCTAAGATGCCCAAAGAGTAGAGGTCCAGCACAGTCATCCCCCTGTACAAGAACAAATGCGATATTCAAGATTGTAACAATTTTAGGGGTATAAAGTTGTTCAGTCATTCTATGAAGTCATGGAAAAGGGTGATTGAGAGAAGGTTGCGGAAGGTTGTTACGGTTTCAGATAATCAATTTGGTTTTATGCCAGGCAGGTCGACCACGGAGGCGATTTACCCCCTTAGAAGACTCATGGGTTTGTACAGAGATAGAAAGACGAACCTTCATATGGTGTTCATTGACCTGAAAAAAGCATATGCTCGAGTTCCGCGTGAAGTGGTATGGAGATGTTTGAAGAAGAAATAAGTGTCACCCTTGTATATCTGAGTTATTAAGGAAATGTATGAGGAAGGTAGGACGAGTCTTAGGACGCCAGGAGGGTTTTCACAAATGACTTCTTCGTTGGTATGGGCTTGCATTAGGGTTCAGCCTTAAGCCCTTTTCTTTTCACTATAGTTATGGATGTACTTACTAGAGGAATTCAAGATGAGCTACCATGGTGTATGTTATTTGCAGATGATATTGTTCTTATAGATGAGACTAGGCAATCACAAGTTGGAGCGATGGAGGCATACTCTAGAATTTAGAGGTTTTAGAGTGAGCAGATCGAAAACAAAATACCTTCATTACTGTTTCAGTGGAAACGTATATGAGGGGGAAGAAGTCGCCTTGGATAGGAGGTCGATCACTAAGGTTGACAAGTTTAAATATCTAGGCTCGATCATTCAACAAAATGGGGATATTGACGAAGACATTAGCCAGCATATAAAAGTGGACTGGCAAAAAGGAAAATGTGCCTCAGGTGTGCTGTGTGATAAGAGGGTGCCCCTAGGCTTAAAAGGAAAAGTCTATCGCATGGTAGTTATGCCAACTGTTATTTATCGATCGGAATATTGGCCTTTAAGAAAGACGCAGGTTCAAAGGTTGTTGGTAGTAGAGATGAAGATGATTCGGTAGATGTGTAGATATTCAAGAATAGACAGAATTAGGAATGGAGTTATCCGGGACTTAGTTAAATTATCCCCCATCGAAGATAAGATGAGAGAAACGAGACTCCGATGGTTTGGCCATGTGAAAAGGAGGAGTGTGGAGGCTCCAATGAGGAGATGTGAGGTGATCAGCATCCCCGAAGGTAAAAAAGGGAAGGGACGACCTAGGAAGAGTTTGAAAGAGATGATTAAAGAGGACTTGAAAGTTGTCGGTTTGATGGAGGACCTGGCTTAGGATAGGAAGCTTCAGCGGGATAGGATTAGGATCTTAGATCATAGAGAGCCCACCCCATAGCCGTTGTTGGGTGCAAGGGCTTAGTGTTGGTAGTGGTTCTTTTCGCATGACTTGTTTATTTGCAGGTACTACTTCCTTTTGGGAGGAGTCATCGTTTGCTTACCTGCGGGCTACCAAGGTATGTCACCTTCCTCTGATAGATTTTTATTTTGCTACATAGCTCCAGCCACTTGCCTTTTTCATATCGTGGTCATTCTTGGATATGTGACCCTTCAATGTTTTCACAAAAGTTTTTTTTCACAAAATTCTTTTTTTGTGGGTCTCTTGGAATCAGCATCTCTATGGGTAGAAATGTCGGTAAGGATAAGGTTGCCTACAGCTGGATATCCCCAGACATCGCGAATGTGGGACCCACACTGAGAGGTGGTGTTGTTGTTGTTGTTGCAGTTGGTGTTTCCATTATTCCTAGTAAATTTTTACCATCCCCATTTAAAGAACCATACCAGTCAACTATAGTGCCAGAAAAGTTATGCTCAATATAGTTTAGGAAATTTGCAGCCATACATGTAGTATTTAGGTTTAGGACACTATTCATGCCTCTTTTCCAACACTAAAATAGTTTTTCTCTCTTACGAGCTCCATTGATATTTAAGATGTTTCCTGTTTGACTAATCGAGGTAAGACCATTTTCTTCAAATGTCATGGTTTTTCTTGAGATAAACCCAAAGAAAAAAATCATTGTACATCCACTGGAACATATCTAGGTCTCATAAAATAGGTATTTCTTCTAAAAGGTTCACCAAATTTCTTAGGTCTACGAACTATGTTGTTAATTAGATTGGACTCAATTTCATCTATGTTAAGCTCTTCTCCAATTTCATTAATCTCATCATTAAATATCATTTTACTATATTTTTCAATCCAGTTTTCTTCTAATTTCTTCTAAAGGTACACCATTAATATCCTCTAGTTTAATTAGGTTCATTTATTGCTATATTTCTTTTTTTAACTGAACATTATTTGTCTCTTCATTATCATTAGATAATACTTCTTGTTTATACACTATTGTGCCCATGATTTTGTTTATTGTACCCATGATTTTGTTTAATTCTTCTGAATTTTGTTCTTTATCAAACATATTTTGTAACTCTTCAAGATTAAACTGGTTATACTTCATTATCTTCTTCTTTCTCTATCTTTCATATGATTTTTAGGTTGATTTTTCTCATACTTCTTTTTGAATTTTTATATCATGCAAAGGAAATGAATTTTTGTTTTTTGGTTTTTGAAAAGGATATTCATTCTGAAATAGAATACCAATACTTAGGTTATATTTCCCGCTATGTGTAACTTTGTTGATTAAAGAAAGATGGATTACTGACATTTGTTTCTTTATATCCTCAACTTTAGTCTTGATTTTTGCTAATTATGCTTTTAATTCTAAAACCATATCAATGATATAGCTTAGTTGCGGTGCTACTGAAGTGGTTCCTTCTCGTGAATACACAATATGAGAATAATTAGAAGCAGGACAAGAGGGCCCCAAATATTGCTTATAAGAGAAATTACGCATGCACAAAATAAAAATTTTTGAAAGTAATTTTTTAAGGATTTGGGTAAAATATGCAAATATGAAAAGTTATGGATGATTTTTATAAACTAAAATAGTAGCTTGGACTTGAAAATGGTTCGCATAAAATTTTGAGAGTCCTTTTTACTAGTTACCTCATAAGTTAAGTTACCTTATAATTAGTTTTAAAAATCAGGGCTCCCTAAAATAGTTTACAGTAAGATAGTATTTGGTTGGAAGAAAAATAGTTTTCTCTGAAAATCATTTTCTATTGAAAATGTTTTTCCACAAAAAATTAATTTTTATGTCATATTTTCCGTTGTTTGGTGCAAAATAAATCATTTTCTAAGAAAACAAAGAAAATGCCAACTAAATTGTTTAAATTGCGAAAAATATTGATGAATGGTCGTCGTAGTTGATATAAATGTTGACCAAATGAAGGAAGTTGAGCTTAAAATTCGTATTTGAGTTTTTTTTCAATACTTCATCTTGGATAATCAAGTTTCAATCTAAATCAATGAAATTATTTTAGTGATGAAAAATATCAACTGAATTTTTTAAGTGGCGAAAAATATTGATTGAATTATTGTGGCAAGGAAAAATGCTGACCAAATAAAGGAATTTCACGCCCAAATTCTGGATTTTAGCCTATTTTAATTTTTCCTACCCGATGATCAAGTTTTGATCCAAACTATTAAAATTGGTCTAGTAGTGAAAGCAAAAAATATCAATTGAATTGTCGTTGTGGAACACAATATCAAGCAAATGAAACAATATCAAGCTCAAAATCTGAATTTGAGCCTATTTTAATATTCTCTACCTAATGATCAAATTTCGATCCAAATGATTGAAATTGTTTTACTGGCGAGTTGATTGAACAATTCTACTAGAAAAAATATCAACTAAATTGTCGTGATGGAGATAAATATCTTTCAAATGAAAGAAATTTGAACTGAAAATTTAGATTTGAGTTTATTTTAATCTTTCTCATTGGATAGTCATGTTTTGATCCAAACTGTTGAAATCGAATGTTGCATATAAATTTAGATAACCATATCATCAAAGAGTTGACGGAAGAAAATCAACTTTCTATCTTCTCAAAAAGGAAATCATTTTCCTCAATTGGGGGAAAAATCATTTTCCTTAGAAAATAGTTTTTCATCCTTTATTTTGCCAAACAACGAAAAATTGAAAAACTATTTTCCCCCAACCAAACACTACCTAAATGTTTTCCTATATTTTTCTTGTATTTTATTTCAAGTTATGATATTGATTTTGTCAAGTATTTACATTTTTAATGAGAAAATTATTTGCTTTTCTTCTGATTGGCAGCATAGTTTGATTTGTTCACAAAATAAATGCATGAGCTCACAAAATTAACGATGTCACATCATGTACTACCATAAGAGACTTAAAATTGTTATGCTAAAAAGAATTAGAAACAACGAGTATTTACACCATAATTATTTGGTGGGAAAATAACCAAATTAATACTAGGAAGACAAACTGTTGTAATGAAAGTTCGCTGACAACTCTTCCTTCTTCAAAAAACAAAGCATAAAATAATATACAAAAATGTACACAACAATCCAAATCGATCATAGCAAATTTTTAAACAATTTGCACTACAAATATCCTTTTTTTCCAAAAACAATAAAACTTTGTCACTAAAAATACTTATATGTCTTGTATATTGATAACTATAGATTTTATTTTGAATTTGAAATCTTATTAAAACTAACGCAAAAAAATGTGAAGATAAAAGGTTAATATACATGGGAAAATTACTATAAATATACGTTTAAATTTTAAAAGACAATCCCAAAAAATTAAATATTTAAAAGGAAAGTGGTTTAAGATACTCCAAACTATTAGGAACATATTCAAAAATAATCCAAAGTACAGTAGTTTGCATGATATATACACCTTACAATCTTTTACGTAGTGCAACCATTTTGGTATAGCTTAGATTATTAGTAAAATGATGGCATGGTTCAAGTATTGGTACATTTGGACCTATTTTGAATATTATATAGATAGTATTTTGGATATAATTTATTTATTTCACAGATGATTTAGATATTTAATTTCATGTAAGACATCATTTTAAATATTTAATTTTATTTTTACCATATTGATTTAAAATAAAAGTGTGAATGTTTAAAATTGTGCTTATTAGTATTAATACGTGTGCCATGTACAACGTGTTTGACAGCTGAATCTTAACTTTGAGAAAATAGATACATATTACATACCATGCAAATGGTTTGAAATTTTTGCATATATGGTTTAAATACTCTAGTTTGAATTATTGTAAACATTCAACCTATAGTTTAGATTATCTTCCTATTTAAAATAATGCATCATATTAATGAACTACATGTGAAATTGTTGCACTTAGAGTATGATACACTCATAAGTGATGCGAGCCAAAATCCAATATGTCAATGGCTTAATTCACCTTAGAAATACTAATTCCTTGACTGTCCATCTTATACAGAAAGGGGATCAATATAAAAGGAAACACATAAGAGGCTTCGATGGTTTTCTAACGTGAGTTTTCTGCACAAAAATCCTACGGCTTTAGGTTGTGGAATTGTGAAGGCTCTCCGTATAGTGAGTTCCTTCATCAATCAGTGATTCAAAGCTAAGATGCGTTCGTCTTTTGCTGTAGGATTAAGATAATTCGTTTATGCTTAATTAGTTATATTAATTTCTTCATTGGTATCAGAGCTAATCAGCTTGTTTCCTAATTGAATTCACTCTCGTAATTCGTGCCTAAAGCATGAAAATAGGCACATGAGTGTCTTTCATTTGTGTTTTGTTGCTTAACAAACTTGAAACTTCATACCATTATTTCATATGCAAATCCTTGATGAATGTTTGTGAAATTTTGGACACGGATAGAGTTTGGTGAGAGCTTTAATTTGATATATTATATGTATGTTTTGGCTGAGGCTTGTGCAAGCATTTGTAGTTTGAAATTCTAGGGTTTTCGTATGTTAAACTCTAAATTTGATTTCTTGAATCAAAGATTTTAATCAATTTTCTTGCAAATTGATGCATGGATTGCCTTGCCTAATAGATTTAGACCAAAATCCCTCTAAAATTGGCTACAATTCATTGAAATTTTGCTGGAATGTGGTGAACGATCATCGAAAATTTCAAGGGTTAGGGTTCGTGTTTTTCAAACCCTTTTCCAATCTTTTTTGATCAATTTTGGCCATTATTTATTGAAATTGGTTTGTGTTTTTTATTGCACATCAAATTTTAAATAAAAGCCCTTAACTCATATCGATTCTTGACCAAAGATGTGTTCGGAATTGAACAAAATGTTGCCACATTGTTCTAGGGTTAGGGCTCAATAAAACAACTCGCCTTTTTTACCAATCTTTGGGAAAATTCGTTAAAAATTGATATGATATTCTTGTTTCTAATAAGATTCTTAGCAAAAGCCTTTAAAGAATTTTGCAATATGTGCCGAAATTTGCTAGAATTTTGTGCATTATTGTCGAAAACACCTAGGGTTGGGGTTTATATATTTTGAACTCTATTTTAATCATTTTTTGTCATTTTTCAAAATTGAATTGTGGGGTCATGTTCTCCAATCAATTTTGACCCAAAGCCCTCTATGAATGTCGAGAATTGACCTTTTTTGTCCAGAATTTGCGAAAGTTTTGTCGTCGGTAACTGCACATATCTCGGGCATTAGCACTCAATTTTTGGCTTGTTTTTGCCGGGTTTTGTAAATTGACGGTCCAACATGAATTCCAGTAATTTGATTGGATCAATTTGAGGGAAATAAGGTGTTTTTGGCATTGGATTGGGCGACGGGTTGTCGTGACCTATTTCTTATGTTGTACAGGTCGTGAGGCATGGCTGGAATATGGGGTGAGCCCCATCATGTGCAAGGCACGTGATAGCCATTGCTTGACTTCTTTTTTAAAAAATAAATTCCTTTTTCTAAAAATTTTAGACATACAGTTGACCAAAATGGTTGACCGGTTGATCACTGGAGTTGATTAAGCATAAAATATTTGAGAAAGTATGTGAGCATATGAACTTATATAGTTTGATAAGAATTTTTCATGAGATTTCTCAAATATTCTCCTTTTGTGAGTATATATTTATACTTGATATCATTTTTAGAATGAAATATTATGTGATTCCTAGAGAATCTTTTGATTTTGAGCATATTTCATTTCTACTGAATTTCATAAGAGATATGAGCATATTTGTTTAATATCATTGAGATTATTTTTAGTGAAACTAATCTGCATGTATTTTTCGCTCGTTTTGATATATAATAAGTCTATATGTCCAATTGAAATTCATGAAAGGTATCTTGCATATTATGAGAATATGTTTCATATATTGTAACCTTCAAATTGCATATTAAATTTATGTGCGTACCCTCCCTACATAAGTTAAGATTAGGACATTGAAATTTTTCAAAAAATATATTTTTTTAAAATTTTGTTAAATATGCAAATTTTGCCTAAAATGTTAAATTCGTTTTTCATATACTTATGGATATATGTTGAACTTTCTCAAAACATTCTTGAGGTTGGCATATCCTCTTGGATTGGAAATTTACAAATTTCTTTTAGAATATTTCAATGTGTAAGTGTTATGGTAACTTGAAATAAAACGATAAAGTTAAGTATACCAAAACATTCATTCCTACGACAATGATTGGGAACTGTATGTGAACTCACGACTCTAGGGTCTATGTTTATGTATATTAACTCTGTCAGTTATTACCAAGTTACGTGGATATATGTATGCTAAAATATTATACATATGTGTGCTTTTGTACTGATTGTAAAACTTTTGTATTTTATAAACATCATGTCAGCTAGGTTTAACAATTATAACAATAACCCTTCTGTCTCCATGAGGGAGCACTTGAGGCACATGTCAAACATGATTAGTGAATTGGCTGAAATGGGTGCTAGGAATTGACTGATGAGCAACAAGTTCATACCGAGATTCATTTCTTGCCTAATGACTAGGTTCATATTAAGATACCCTATGTCAAGTATATTCTTACTTTTGAGGACATTAGGCGACGACTTGAGTTAGAGGAAGCGTGGCAAGAGACCCCTAAAATGACAAATGCATAAGTGCATATGTAAACCTCTAATTCAAAGAATGGTTCTACAAGGAAGAACCAAGGAAACTGGGTTGGCAAGGCTCAGTCACATGAGGGAACTAAGTATGACCAACAAAGCAAAGAAAAATGTGTCAGGAAGAAGGATTTAATGCAAGCTAAGTGCCTCAATTGTGACCAAATGCCTCAGCATGCTCGTGATTCACTAAGCCCAAGAAGGTACTTAGTAATATCTCTTGGTGACTTTTGGGTGTTGTATTCTTCTTTCTGAAGCTAATACTATGTGGATTGCACGTTCAACAGTCCAAACCAAAGACCTACAGATCATAAAGCTTTACTGGGGTTCTAATGGATCCTCACATGGTTCGATGAGGACACATGTGGAGAAAACAACAAGGTAGTTGTTGGAGGAATTGGAGCATACAAGCTAGTCCTACATATCGGCTGATACCCAATCCTATGTGACATCCTACTTGCACCTAAGATTCATTGGAATAATGTTGATACATTGGTTTTTTTAACTATGTTCATGGCATTGAAGCCCAATTAGTTTTTTTTTTTAAGAACACCTTTTTTCTTTTTTGAAGAACACCTTTAGCTTTGGTGCTATTTTACTAGAAATGTTTGGTTGTAATGGATTCGATATTTATTCCATTAATCTAAGTGTTTATTTTTCCGTATTCATATAATTATGATGATGTGAACTGTTTATTTGTCATGCTAGACTAGGCCATATAGGTCAATATGCAAAAGCTAACAAAATAAGATTGTTAGCAAACATAGGTGGACTAGCCCACTTGAGGACATAGTCTAGTAGGAAAAGCAATGAGAAAACCATTTAATTTTAGAAAGGTTACTAAAAGCCTTATTCCATTGTAATTAATTCATTTGAACATTTATGGTCCAATGAATGTGATAATAAGGCATAGAGCTTCTATGTTGCATCACATTTTACTTGACGGTCTTGTTTATTTGACCTCATATGAGTCTAAAGCAATTAGTTGCTTTAAAAAACATGTGAGCTTGGTTGAAAGTCAATTAAATCTAAAAGGTTAAGGCCTCAAAGACCAAATCATTACGAAAATATTTGTTGTCATTGTTTTAATGGATATTGTTGATAAAGGGAATAGCTTATTAGGTAAATATCCCTAAGAGTCTACAACAAAGTGTTACTGCGGAAAAAGAAACTAGAACGCTCCTGACATGGCAGGATCAACAATTGCACAAAATTTATGAGTCTTCTGTTTAGCAGATCATCTTTTGTTGCAATCTAGGATCTTGACCTTGTACTTGTAGTAAGTTGCTATCACTTTATATGAGTCATGGATTAAAGTCCAGTATGAGAGTCTTTGGACCTCAGCCTCAGGGGAATATGACCATGAATACAACCCCTTATATGGAATTGTCAAAGCGTGAAGAAAGGGTGTCTTTATGGGATAACCTTGAAAACTTTTTTGCTCATTGGGTCGTAAGATAGTGGGAGTGCAACTAAAATTTAAATAATATATCACATTCTAAAGAATAGATTTCCTAAAAAGGGTGAGATTGGTTAAGACTTATCTCTATTAACTCTCCAAATGAAATCGGATCCATTCATACAAGGGAAAGGATTTTAATTGATGATAAATAAGTTTATCATCAAGGTCCAACTTTATCATCAAGAGCAAATGAAAGGGATCCTATTCTTGCTCCAAGTGGGGGCAAATTCTATTCTTATTCCACATAGGAGCAAGATGATTGGTCTTGGTTTAATTGAGAGTAAAATTGATCCTAAGAGAAATGATTTGAGATTATATGAATCTCTATTGACACATAGTTGTCAGAAAATATTCCTTCATGCCATTTAGGTAATGGGGTACATGAAACTTTCATGACATTCCTATATAATGAAAATGAGCAAACATGCCTTTTTCGACCCTTCTAAGGACAAGTGGACTGAGGCAATAGAAATAAAATTGAGGAAATGAAGGTTTTTTAAGAACATATTGGTTCTTAAATTGTAAGGTTAATGACACAGTTAGCATTATGCTCAGCTTATTGCGAAAGCGTACACACAATATGATAGGATCAGCTACAAAGAGTTTTTCCCTCTTATTGTGTTATTTATCTTAATTTCACCCCTCTTTAGCTATTATTACTAGTTTGGATCTAAAGCAACAACATGTGGATGTGGAAATACTAATCCCAAAAGGGATCTAAGTGAAGTTCCATTGAAAGGGATCACAAACAAGAGGTTTGCGGACATGTGAAGTCAATTGTGACCTTAAAGTCTCTTCAATAGATTGGTATGTTTGTTTTTCAAAGTGTGGTTATCTCTAGTGGCTATGTTGTGATTGATACTAAAGGGTCCAAAAGTAACTTTGTGGTCAAGTCATTATATGTGGATGAGTTACTAGTAGCTAGAAATGGTGTAGAGTTACTAAATAAGGTAAAAAGTCTTGTCATTATCTAACTTTGAGATTATTAATATGGGAAAAGTAGCATATGCTTTTGAAATAAAGTTTTTAAGAGAATATTCAAAGAGTTTATTTTTTTTCCTAAAGAGAATGACATCAAAAGGTCTTTGAATAATCTAATACGCACAACTATGATCCTATTAGTACTCACATCAATAAGGGGGAGGCCTTACAGTAAAATGTGTCCACACTCTACTATAAAATGACTAATAAGCAGAACTTTGTTTGTTAGGTGTGGTTAGAAGTCTAATGCATAATGTGGTGCATATTAGACGTGGTATCTTTACATAGATATCAATTAGACCTGAGACTAGTATATTGGCAGACAATTAAGTCATGAGGTACCTAAAAAAAACCCCCTGATAATGTGCTTTGGTACATAGGCAATAACTTGCATACAAAAGGGTGCAATGGCCTTGGCTGTGGTAAGTTTAGATGAGAAGTGAGCCTCAAATACGTCTTCCAACTTAGCAAAGGTGCCAATGTGGCAAGAACCAGTCATACGTTGTCTTGTTATAAGAAGAGTTTGTGGCTTTATCCTTAAAAGCACAAGAGTCTATTTGCACTAAAGAGGTACTTGGATTATTTGGTTGGTGGACCAAATAGTATTGTCTTGTAATGATTTACTAGCGCAAGTTGTGATCACATGCACTAATAACCACAAGTATTATCATAAGACCAAACGGATTGGACATAAAGTTCAATTTTTGTAAATGACATGGTGGGACATCAAGAGAGTGAACGTAAAGTATTTTCCTGCGAAGGAAATGGTTGTAGAGCTATTAAGCTAGCCCTGGTAAAGGGATGTGCTGGTTGAGCATATAAAAGCTTATTGTTAGAATAATGGGTTGAATATGGTACTGGATATCTCAGCAAATCGAGAACGTATACACTTTCCTTAAGATTTATTTATTGTACCGTACATAATCTTAGGGATAAGATGCTGAGTAAGGCAAGCATGGACGTTCAAGGTTTTCTCAATGTCAAACTAAAGAGAGTGTTGCAGTCACTCACAAAGAAAATCTATGTTGCATGTGTTGGTTTCTCTTTCTTCCTATACCTAGGCCTCTTAATCTGAAGAGGCACCAAATATGCACTTGTTGGGAGGTGTCATTTGAAGGAAAAACCGTTGGAGGCTTTATCCATCAATCCGGATGGATAAACAGTTAGAAACCTTAGACCACGGACTTTGGTAGACACCACAGGCGGTCTGTGGTTTACGCTGCCTAGAACAAAACTTGCCATCATAAGCAAAGGACATCCACAGGTCATGGCATTTACCACAGGAAGATCGCGGTGATCTCCTGCTCCCTGGCCTATTTCTGGATCTTGAAAATCTCCAACATTCCCCCACCATTTCAAGAAGGGAAATACACACAGAGCAACATCCGAGAAAACTCAAAGATTCATGCATAATAAAAGTATCTTGCGATTTAAACTTTGATTTAGTGAATGTAATTACAACTAACCTGGATGTAATAGTAGACAAGTCCTTGAACTATACATCCTTTCTTATCAATTGGATACATTTCGCACATAAATCTCAATCCATACTTTAAAATTTGACGCTATTATTTGACCATGTGTCCATATCCTTCATGAGTGTATTAAGCCAAGCCCTTTAGCTCTTTAAAGTGACTTCACACTCACTTAGGTAAACCTTAGAAATTTGCTCCTATAACACAAGTCATTCAATTGACGTCTATTAAGAGTATAACTCACCCTCTTATAAACATTACAGTTTACAAGCACTTTTACCTTGGGATGAATTATGCTAGTGCTATCCATTACTATATAATGTTGTCATTCATTGAACTCAAGACTTGACTTCATATCACAAATTAAGTTGACGCTTCATTATTAGCAATTAAAGATATGGGCTTAAGTCCCATCCCCCTTGATGTTTTCAACACCAAGTCCTTTACTAGACCCTTGGTTAAAGGATCTGCAAGATTTTCACTTGGTTACACAAAGTCGACAGTGATCACTCCATCCTTGATCAACTGATGAACATAGGCATGTCTAAGTCCAATGTGCCTTGATTTTCCATTATAAACATGACTATAAGCCTTGGATAACGTTGATTTGCTATCACAATGGATTGAGAGTGGCGACATTGGCTTCGGCCACAACGACACTTCCAATAACAAGTTTCTTAGCCACTTTTCCTGTTTGCTTGTGGCAGCTAAGGCCACAAACTCAGCAGCCATGGTGGAATCTGTTGTACAGGTTTGTTTCTTGGATGCCCAAGATATAGCCTCACCACCCAGCAAGTACACCCAACCTGATGTGGAGGTATAATCATCTCTATCATTTACCCAATTTGCATCTGAGTATCCTTCTAAGATCAAAGGATAATCTGAATAACGTAGACCATAGTCTTGAGTATTCTTTAAATACTTTAAGACTCTTCGTACTGCATGCCAATGAATTTTACTGGGGTTACTAGTATATCAACTTAACTTTCCAACAACGAATTCAATATCCACCCTTGTGCTTGTCATGGCATACATCAAGCACTCTATGACCTTTGCATAATCAAGTTGTGCAATAGGTCTCCCACTGTTTCGAGTCAACTTATAAGTTGAATCAAATGGAGTGGATACCAGAAGGCAATCTGGATAATTGCACTTCCCAAGTACTTGCTCCATATAATAAGAGTGTGTCAACCAAATATCACCACTATTTCTAATGATCCTGATGCCAAGTATAATGCCAGCCTTTCCCATATCTTTCATGGAGAACTTGGAAGATAGAAAATTCTTGGTTTTATCTGCTTCCTCTAAGTCAATCCCAAAAATCAGCATGTCATCAACATACAGACATATAATCACATCCTTTTCATGTTCAAACTTGGAATACACACATTTGTCAGATTCATTAATCCTAAAGCCAAACGAAAGCACAACTTCATCAAATTTTTGATGCCACTGTTTAGGTGTTTGCTTCAAGCCATATAGTGATCTTATGAGTTTGCATAATTTTCTTTCTTAGCCTGAAATTACAAAACTTCATATTATTTCACATACACCTCTTCTTCTAATTCATCATTTAAGAATGTAGTTTTCACATCCATTTGGTGGATCAGTAGCTTTTAAATTATAGCAAGAACGACAAGGACTCTGATAGTTGTAATCCTAGCTACAGGTGCATATGTATCAAAGTAGTCAATACCATGTCTTTGATTAAAATCTCTTATTACCAAGCAAGCTTTAAATCTTTCCATGGTACCATCCACTCTCCTTTTTCTTTTAAAGATTCACTTAGATGTTGTACATTTATATCCAAGGGGTAAATCCACTAAGACCCAAGTGTTTTTCTCTATTATTGAGTCCATTTCATCTTAAACTGCTTCTTTTCAAAAAGGAGCATCTTATAATTCCATAGCCTTTTTAAAAGAGGTAGGATTTGAATCAATACCATAAACATAGGGAATTTTATTTTCAATCGATTCCCTGGTTGCTTTTACCAAGTAGACAAAGAAATCCGGTCCAAAGAATTTCTCCTTTCTAATCCGCTTACTTCTTCTTACTTCTACTATGTTTCCATGGTCTTGACCATTACTTAGAGCCACAGTAGTTGGAATAAGGTTATTGGGTTTAGGAATTGAAGAAAATCTGCTTTCATAAAAAATTGCATCTATTAATTCAATCACAGTGTTCGCCGTGATTGAGTCATTCGGTTCAATGACCATAAACCTATAGGATTTGCTATGTTCAGCATAACCTATAAAGATGCACTCAATTCCTCTTTTTCCCAATTTTCTCTTCTTGATGTTCGGGACTCTTACAATAGCCCTACAACCCCAAACTTTGAAATAACTCAGGTTTGGTTTTTTCTTATTCCACAACTCATACGGGGTAGTAGAGTTCCTTTTGTTAGGAACCCTAACAAGGATATAACATACTGTGAGCATTGCTTCACCCCAAAAACCTTCACTTAAACCGGAATTAGAAAGCATAACGTTTACCGTTTCAGTTAAGGTTCGGTTTTTCCTTTCCGCTACACCATTTTGTTGTGGTGTGTAAGGTGCTGTGACCTCGTGAACTATACCAGTTGATTGGAAAAAAACTTGGATCATAATATTTACCACCCATATCCGATCTTAGTCTTTTAATGAAGGTTTCACAATGCAACTCATATTCATTCTTAAAAATCCTAAACTTATCTAGTGCTTCACTTTTAACATGTAGAAGATACACTTGGCAATATCTTGAGAAATCATCAATGAATGTGACATGTATTTCTTTCCTCCAAAAGAAGGAGTGGTACAAAAATTACCTAAATCACTATGAGTTAATTCAAGCAATTTGGTGATCCTTTGAGCATTAGGAAAAGAACTCTTAGTAATCTTTGTTAACATGCAAGTCTTACACCTCTCTATGTTTTCATCCATGTTTGGAATTAACTCAAGTCTAGACGTCTCTTTCAACCTCTTATAATTCACATGTCCAAGACGGTTATACCATAGAGAAGAAACAGAATGAACAAGCATGTAAGCAGAATTGTTCACTTTATTACTACTAGAAGGAGTGATTACACTCAATTTAAACATTTCACCCCCAGCATACCCCTTCCCTACAAAGACATCACCCTTGGACAAAAGGACAGCCCGGTGCACAAGCATCCCGCATTCACACAAGGTGCGGGAAAGGGCCGCACATCCAGTGCATAGTAAACGTCGTTCAACGCAAGAGTTTTGCTGGAAATGAAGACTAGTTCTACTTGGCCTATTCCTTTGACATCAACAGTTGAGGTGTTGCCCATGTAGAGCATTTTTCCATCCTCGGCTAGTATAAGAGTCTTGAAGAAGGAGCGATCTTTGTACACATGCTTGGAGGCAGCCGAATCAACCCACCAACCATTCTCACTTTGGACAACATTGATTTGATCAAAGACCATAGCCACAAAGGTGTCCTTTGTCTTGGCCTTTTGGTTGTTCAAGCCATGTTTGCGCTTTCAAATAGTGTAGTCTCTCTTCTTATGGCCTGGTTTGTTGCTCTCCCCATAAATCACTTTTGCCTTCTTGTTACCCTTGTTGTTGTTGTCTTTGTATGGCATTTCTTGGTTCTTTTCTGTCCTTGACTTGATTCGTCACCTTCGATTACATGAACCTTGGAGACATGCTCTTTAGTGTCATCCTACGTACGAAACTCTTCCTCGATTCGAAGATGGTTGACCAAGTCCTCAAGAAACATATCCTCTTTCTTATGCTTTAGGGTTATTTTAGTGTCTTTTCATAAAGGGGGAAGTTTGTCTACTATAGAAGAAACTATTACAGACTCATCCATATGCATTTTGCGTTACTTAAAGTGACTTAAAATACGTTGAATTTCATGTAATTGGTCAAGAACAGAGCGTTCTTCTACCATCTTGTAATTGTTAAACTGACTTACTAAGAAATTCTTACTTGATGCATCTTCCGTCATGTACTTGTTCTCCAACGCCTCCCAAAGTTCCTTAACAGACTCAACCCCTCGACAGATGTCAAACAACGCATCCGACATGTTGTTCAAATATGACTACGACAGATGTAGTCATCGTTCTTGAACTTGAATCTTTGGTGAATTTGCTCCAAAAACTCATTTTTTGTTTCCATAGGGTAGGGAGTATTCAGCACATACACCACCTTTAGCGTAGCGAGGAGGAAATGCATCTTCTTTTGCCAACGTCGAAAACCAATGCCCTTGAACTTGTCCAATATCTGAAAATTGGATGTCATCTCATGAAGTGTTGCCATTGTAAATAAGTCTTAAGATCGTTAGAATAATGGGTTGAATATGGTAATCGATATCACAGCAAATCAAGAATGTATACACTTTCCTTAAAACTTATTTACTGTACCATAAATAATCTTATGGATAAGATGCTGATTAAGGAAAGTAAGAATGTTCAAGGTTTTCTCAATATCAAATCAAAGAGAGTGTTGTAGTCACTCACAAAGAAAATTTATATTGCGTGTGTTGGTTTCTCTTTCTTCTTATACCTAGGCCTTTTAATATGAAGAGGCATCAGATATGCACCTATTGGCAGGTGTCATTTGAGGGAAAAACTGTTGGAGGTTTTATCCATCAACCCGAATAGATAAACAGTTAGAAACCGTAGACCATGGACCGTGGTAGATACCACGGGCGGTCCATGGTCTACGCTGCCCATAACAAAACTGGTCATTAGGAGCAAAGGAGATCCATGGGTTGTGGTATTCACCATGGGTAGACCGTGGTGATCTTCCACTCCCTGACCTGTTTCTGGACATTGAAAATCTCCAACACTTATGACGACTATGCCTTGGCATGTTGTTCATCAATTGTTTCCCCAATGTTCACAAAGTGATTGTCTGATATTATGAAATTCAAATAAGTTAGCTTGCATATACTTAATTGCATGTTTGAATATGCATTCTTATTCATCGATGCTTGTTCTGCATTCTTGAATATAAAAAGTATGTCATGTAAACTTGATATTAGCTCCCTCACATAGGTAAGCGCCTCCATCGATTTGAGTATCGATGAGAGATGAGACAAGATTTTAAGTAAAATTACCAGACGGATAATCATGAGAACCTATCAACTTAAAATCATGAATGTCACCTTGATAATGACAAAAGGTCATTACGACATATAGGTAAAAATGAATTTTGCCTAGTCTACCTCAAAGAAGCCAAATGTGAGTTCAAGTTAATAAGTAGATTTGAAAACTCAATTTGAACAATATGGTGTCCAATATCATCTGTACAACATTAAAGAATCAAAAAGATATACGCTCCATGGGAAAGGAGAAAATGCTGTAGCACATGTTTCACAGCATGTGTGCAAGAAATGACCAATCAGGTTAATATGAGTTAGATTTCTACTTCTCTTTGTGTGAGAACCTATAAGGTTATGGTCTTATATTTGTACCCTCAGGACTCCAATCAATGGCTTGATATTTGATTTAATGTTCGTTATCTTAGCGTGTTGCCAAAAGATAATGAGTGATTCGGTTTGGCAGGACATGTCTAGAAAAATGAGTTGGATTTGATCGAGATTCTCGTAAGAAGAAGAAGATCATTCACGAAATCTCATTAATTTTTATTCACCGGTGCACCAGTTATGATAAATATGGGTCATAATTGTGAATATGAAATATGATGGTTTGAAGAGATCAAAGTGAGACATTTTAATGAGACTGAAATGATCTAGGATACTTGTATACTTCTAACTACGCACGTGTGGTTCTCGACGAAAGGCTATATGTTTCTAACAAATGTGTAGCATAGATTTCTCATAAGTGTACTCGCTGCACGACCTATTTGCCCGGTATGAAGATTGTGTAGAAATAAAGAAAAATAAGTTTTTTCTTAAGGTGAAAATAAGCACTCTGTTATATGTGAGTGCGCGATGTTAGACTGAGGGTATAATACACCTATAAGGGGTGCGAGCCCTATAAACTTAGTAAGTCGATGACTTAAGCCACGTCAGAAACCCTAGTTCCTTGGCTATCCATCTAATATAAAAAAGGGAACAGTCTAAGAGGAAACACGTTAGAAGCATTAAGGGTTCTCTAACTTGAGTTTTCCGCACAAAAACCCTAGGGCTCTTAGGCTGCTGGAATGTGAAGGTTCTCCATTAAGTAGGGATCAGCAGGATCGAGTACCCAGTAAATTTTTAGGAACCGGAACTGGGAACCAAACTCAATTGGAACAGGGTCCTTAAATTTGGACCTGGTCCCAAACCCGGTTGGAACCGGGTCCTAGAATTTGGACCCAATTAGGATCAGGTTCGGTTCCGCATGCCCGATTCCTAAGTAATATTTTTTATTTTTCTCTCATTTTTCCCAAAAGAATAGAGAAAGGGTGGGATTGAAGGAATTTGAGAACTCATTTATGAAGCTAAATTTCTAAAAACCAAATTAAAAGGCTAAATTAAATATGCAATAAGCAGTAAGGAATATTCACGTATTTTAAAGTAAACTCAAAGAATTAGAGATAATGTTAATTAAAAATCCATAAATCAAAATTACAAAACAAACGAGAAACCTAAAAATTATTTTAATACACTTGAAATAAAGAGAAAAAGAGAGAAAAACTGTCAAAATAATATAAATGCAAATACTTAGTAAGTAACAATGCTTATGAGGATAAGAACTAAAGCTTGAAGAAAGAATTCTATGACGGCGTCATAGAATAAATGGTAAGTTGAGGATAAATTGAAAACAAAGAAAAAAGCACCCGGTTAAAATAGGTAATTAGGAGTTGGGTCTCGGTACAAAGCTCTATAACTTGAGGAATAAGGGCTTACTTCTTTTTTTTTTCCTGAAAATTCTTTAAATTTTGAGCAGGTACCAGGTACTGGGTCCAGGTCCGGTTCCAAACTTTCAGGACCCGGAACCAAACCCGAATATAATCTAGTCCTAAACTTTGGAACTGGTCTAGGAACCAATCTAACCGAGTTCAGGTCCTTACCTGCCGGGTCCAAACCGATTCTGAGTCCGGAACTGGGTACCCAGTTTTTTTGCTCATCCCTACCGTATAATTAGTTTCTTCCTCAACCAATGATTCAAAACCAATGTTCGATCATATTCTGCTGCAGAATTGAGGTCATTCATTTATGCTTAATTCATTATATTAATTCCTTCATAAATCATGTCTAAAACATGAAATATAACATCCGAGTGCAAGGAAAATATTTATCGCATTAACATCTTACGCGGCGGAATATCAGTTCTCGTTGAATTGAGATGTACTACACAAATGAGCTAAAGCCTAAAAGTTGTCATACATTGTGGAAATTTCTACAAGAGTATTTTACGCATTTGGCAATGCTTAGAATAATTACAAAACTATTTTCCTCTTCGAAAACTTCAATAATAAAAATATTTTAATAGTCTTTCTTCCCAAAAAAAAAAAAAGAAACAAACAAAACATCAATGAATGTCAATTGGTTCAACTAATAAAGTACTTGAAAATTGTTGAAAAATAGCTGCGTTCAAATCTCACATGCATCGGCCTTGCACCTCCCTTTACACAAAAACAAAACAAATAAAGCAATAAAGTCATCAGAAATATCATTTGAACAAAACTAATGTGTGATTTGAGACAATCACATATAAATTTGTTACTTCCTAGCACGTAAACCGTGACTCACCTCTCTACACCCGGCTATCATAAGAAACCTCGTAATTGCCTCCGTTTGTCTGTGATGTTGAACCTCAAACAGTGATTGATGACCACTAGAGCCCATCCGGTAAAATCTGGGAATGTGAAATACATGATTCGTGCCTAGAATTGATACACTCAGCACTTACACTTCACCAAAAAATGTCATTGCTATTTTTCTGAACCCGGAGATAAAATCCCGGTGAATGCCAAGGGTTAAAAGGCAAACCTAGAAAAAATCCTGAGGAAACTAGTATTTCCTGCTGATCATCTGCTATCAAATCACTTCAACGATCCAATAGCGAGATATAGGTCGACAAAATTTATACATTACACTGTTTCAGAGCAGACTCCTAAACTCCATCATTTGGTCTTAGGCATATCTACCAGGAACTTGTCTTCCGGTTGCCTTTGCCATAAATAATTGGCAGCTTCGATCCACCGGGGATGAACGAGAAACTTGCCCTCCTGGACTGCCCAACGGGATTTCTCGGTTCCAGCATCTGTTGCCACAACATGTGTGACATGAGAGTCCAGCTCAGTTGAGCATGTAGCTCCCAACTGTTCTGCGATCCTCCACAGATGGTGGTTAGCGGCTTGGAATTTGGTTGGAAATACTCTACTGAAGACGATCTTACAGTCCTTCAAGACTTCCCTTCGAATTGATTTCAGTACCTGCATGACCAATTTTCATGATTCTCATTCCATATCATAGAAAGCCTAAAGAGTAAATTTGGAAAAAAGAAAGAATGTCAGATTAAAAAAAAATTCAGTTTATCAGGACTATTGCACACTAAACAGTGCCATTGAATCCTCTCGAACAGAATCTTGTTCCACATTAGTGGTGCAAATCAGTCTGATAAAAGTAAAATGCAGAACTTCAATACATAACACATTATTCATGCAAAACTACAATATGATGACGGAAGCCCACTAAATTCAGATGTAGACAATCTTACTCTGGCGAGCATAAGACATTATCTATATGCAAGATACCATACGTTTAATTCAAGGACTCATACAGTCACACACCACATAATTTAACAACTAGCTATTCATGTCGATTCTTTGAGCTAAACTTACATAATTTAATGGACTAACAATGTCTTCGGGATGCCTCGTCATTGCCCTAAAAGCACAACATGTGTGCATGTGTGTGTTTATTCTTTCGTCTTCCTTCTTTTCTTTGCTTTTTTTTTTTTCGTGTGGTCAGAAAGGTGATGCCTGTATATTGTTATATTGTCAATAAACATTATAGAGCTACCTAACTGCTAAGTTACACATGGAATGGACCCACAGCTCTAGATAAATGTACACAGTTGCACATATACATATAGATGTATATACACATATATACGTCCACATATATGTTTACCTCCATACACATTTACACACACACACACACACTGTTTGCTACAAAACTTGCAAAGTTTTCCTCTTTTTCAATGTGCCACAAGAATCATGAATGTGAATGACTACACTAGAAAGAAACAATGCATTAAATGATGGTTCCCATAAAAGTAAAAATAAAAATCTCACAAACTTTAACAGCTTGTACAGGATGGAGATTGGAGGGCTTATGTAGTATAACTTGCAGCCATGGTTTTTGCATAGTATAGCCACACCTCAGAATCTTAGATGCGTTTTGAATTGATTAACTTGCAAATAGCAACCTAATATGCTTTAAGAGACAAAGCATCTTTCTTAAGCCAACAGTCCTCATGCAAATCTAATTTTGGCCCCACTCTCCAACTTATAACAGGAGAACTATCTTCAACCACCCTAGGAAGTGCATCCAAGGACATGAAGGATCCAAGAAACCACTCCAAACTCATGAATGGAAGTGCAACACAATAAAAGAAGTTCCAACCTCCTTAAATACATTCATCCCAGATTCTTTTTCCCCTTAGGAAACACCCACTTGGACATATTCCTAAAATTAAATCAGGCCTATGCAGTCGAAGTATTTAAAACAAATCTTAGGCTATAGGGAACAAATTGGTAGTCACTCAGCAAGTTCATCAAGTGAGAGAACTCAAAGAAAAAGAAAACAACTCAAAGTAGTCCCATTCAATAACTCTCCACTTTTTACATTTGAAAGCCAACCTACATAATTTAACATTCTTAAAACAAGACATCTCACTTGAAAATGTAGGAGACATCCTAATTCATTGTTGCGAAAATAGATGCCCACCCAAAATAATTAGACATGGGGATATGGGATGTAAGAGAGAATCATATAGTGATGTCATCAAAAAGGTCTTCGATGAGAAACCCAAACAACAAAAAAAAGAAAAGAGACGCCCTTGCAACCACAAAACAAAAGCTTATACCAGTGGAAAATTGCATAGCATAGACTACTGAACCGTCCCCCCCCCCCCCCCACCCCAACCAAAAAAAAAAAACATGAGCACAGAAGTGAAAAATCAGGAGTTTTACCTGCCTCACATCCCTCGTAGCAAAGTCACCTTCATGCTCCTATCAAAAAATTCCAACTCAATAAGCACATCCAAGCAAAGAGTAGTTACTGTATGTCCAAGATGTAAAAGGAAGAGAACTAACTGGATCAAAAAACTTGCTGTGTATTCTTTTGAGGACCCCCAACACCGTTGCAAGTGCTCCATCTGATTCATTTTCATCACTCTTGAGCTCAGAAAGAGACTTGCAACTGAACCCAAATTGGCGACAACTTGATGAAAAGAAGTGATATCTTTCCATTAGTATCAAGTTGTCCTTATGCCTTTGCCAGACCTATCATGGTACAAGATGTGAAACATAATCAATCCTTCGGCTTTTAAGTTGGCACACGCAATGCAAGCCTATGTATGCCTCCACCCTTTTGTTAATGAAATATATTCATTCTTTTCCTGATCCCCAAAAAAAAAAAAATTAAAGCACATGCCTGCAAAGAGCTTAATAAATAAACTTTCTTATAGGCATCAAAATGAAGATACACGGTTGACGATCACCAAACCAGTGCTCAAGTATGCTTTTCAAGTATGCCTCCACGTGACTCCACTTTACAAAGTTCTCAAAAAATAAAGTTTGAAATCATGAATAGACCTAGCCTTGCCCTCAAAACTCCGGCTATTCCTCTCCTTCCAGCTGCTCCACCAAATAGCAAACAACATCAACTTCCAAACTCCTAGCACCTAACCCTTCTTCAACCTTCTTTTCCACGCCACCAAAACATCTCTTATAGTTTGAGGTTGCACCCAACTAATCCCATCAATGGTAATGACGAATGTCATAAAGAAAGAGACCCAACAACAATGGACAAATGCCTACAGCAAATTATAGTATTTACAGAAAATGAGCTTCAAAAATGTCTGAGATGTATTACACACACAAGGGACAAGATATTCCATGTGCTTTTAAACAGATGAAACTAGAAGGACTGAATCAGATGAAAGCTTTGTATATACAATGGAAAAATGCCAACAGCAAATCCCTTGATGAACTAATATGTATATACAAGTGCAATTCACAGTAAACATTTTAAATTCAGAAACAAAATCAAACAAATACACCAAACCTATGAGCACACACAAGATATGTGCATCTTATTTTACATTTTCCCCCTACAATCCTTACTTTTATCCTCTTTTGGAGCTGGAGGCAGGGATTACGCACTAAACATGATTAAATCACATAATTAATGCACCCTGGCTATTATATTGTGAGGCAGTTCCACTAGGCTAAAGCAAGTTGTCCCCATTGTTCCACCAGCTACTTTGTAACCGATATGTCAGAATAGCTGAACCTAATGCCATCGCAATTGGTCAGTGCTTATCACAGCAACTGCTACAGGGACCAAATCTATATCTTCACGTGTCTTTAAGAAATAGCTTATCTCTAACAGGATGGCACCCACACACACACACACAACAACCAGCATGAACAGAATGATTTACACCAGACTTTACATTTAGAGATTGAATACAATCTTATGAAACAGGAATATGATGCATGAAACCGCACTGGTCCGCACAGGCTTTCTAACTCAAAGGATATAGGGATGAACATGAAACTTTTTTTTTTTTGGGAAAGGAAAGGGATGAACATGAAACATTAAGCAAGCTTAGGCAAAAACATCTCCGTTCCTCCGGCAGAAAAATTATCAATTGATATGCAAACACTCGTTGAGCAGCCAAAAGTTGCATATTAACAATTTTGTTTTTGTTTCCATGTTTTCAAATTTGTTGCTTCAAGCTTAAAAGAAATCACTTCCATGGACACATAAAGCACTTCACATTCTGTATGGATGTCGTAAAACTGGCATCCAATTTTCTAGATGCAAGGCCAAACCATCATTTCAAGCAGACAGTCTCCAAAAAGAGAATTGTGTAAAACACACCAATTGATAGCAGCAATGCTAAAATGGGATAGTGAATAGTAAACAGTTAGCAGCATTTTGCTCCACAGGAGATTGATGGCACTACATAAGATACGAAGCATATAATTACACGTATTAATGGGAATATAAAATTCACCTTATTCAAGCCCATTAAGCAAATGCAAACTGTTAATCAAGTGCAAGTTCATGTTGATCATAACATGACTATTGGTGCCAAGGTAAATGCTTCGATCTAGGCTTTGGAGAAGCAGCTAACTTCGAATCAATCCTAGAGATTCTTTGACTGAGCTAAATGCAAAAATGGGTAATATTTCAATTCTATGAGCATATGTTGATTTTCAAAGAGTTCCTCTGGTTCCATAGGTGGATCCCTCATCGGAACATAATTAAGCGTTCTCCACGATAAATTAAATTTAATGATGCAATTGACTGCAAGTCGAAAATTGAGAAATGTAACTAGCGCAGTAAGCATTCTGAAGCAGTACATTAGAGAACAGTACACAAGATTACGTGACTGGAAAAGCAAGCAATCTTTAATGTCAGTTACATTCCTCAAGCATAATTTTGGAACAGTAACATTAAACTTTTTGAAAAGATTTGTCGGTGTAACGATTATGCAATTGGATCAATCAATACTTGGTTATTACATCCATCGTAATCGGCCGTGAGTAAGGCAAAGGCTTTGGAGTCATTCTCCAATGTTCCTTTGTATAATTGACCAATGATTTCCGTCGATTCTCCAGCTTTCTTTAGTTTATTTCACTCGATATTCTAAACACAAGAGGTAAATTTGAAAGCTTAAAGCAAACTGCAACTGTTCTACTTCTATCCCCAATTCTGTACCAGGCCCCTGCACCCCGCACCTAGAATTACATTTCTGTGGGTCAAAAGAAGCATGATTCCTAGATCCTACCCTTAGTTTAAAAAAGCCCACCTGAGCCCCCTCGTCGTAAGGCTACCAGGTTAGCGCCTCGAAGGGGATGAGGTGCACCTCAAGAATTCAAGGCTATATCTACCCCCTCTTTCTTCTTTTTCTTAGCGTTGCCCTTATCTTTTTTCTTCTTTTCCTTCCTTGGGAGCTAAAAGGTGATCTAAAGTTATACCGTAAGTGAGTGCATTGGGAACAATGATGATAAGATAACATATCAAAAGGTTATTTGCGGTGTTAATAGTCATATTGATGTCTAATCACTTTTTAATGCATTTATCTAACTTATTTCTGCAAAATATGCTTTGTGAAAGGCCTTCAAAAAAAATTAGCACAGAAGTGCACCTCGCATCCATGATGCGTGCGCCTTCGCCTCGCGCTATGGGACCCTATGCGCCTCAGTACGCCTCGCGCCAAACTAAGATCCTAACTGAATCCGATGATAATTCCCACTTTTTATGGAAAGCAGACCAAGGCCATGGTTAACATCAGGGAGCCACAAGAAGACAAATAAGAAACGCAAATGCCTTCAGACCAATAATTACCAATGTGATGAAAATCAGGAACACAGTCAAAGACATCTTACAATAAGCAAGACCACAGGTGACACAAACAAATGTTTGATAAAAGCCAGGATATCAAAGTTTAACATGTTGTGAGTACCTCATGTTAATAAAGGAAGTGTCGAACATACTTACAGCTTCTGTATCATCAAGTATGAGAACAGCACTTTCTAGACCCAATACCACGTCGAGCCCCTTCTGATGCCTTTGAGTGCAATCTGCCTGGGAAATTACTCTCGAATTGAAATACAAACTTGATGGATCAAGAAGCTTTGCCATTTCCAGTGCGTAGGCCCGTTCACCCATGGTATATATATACATCTCAAACAGGTTGCCGGCTTCTTGCAGAAACATACGAACAAATGGTCTCAGTTTAGTCATCATACGCATCATATCTAGTCTGAATAAGCTGCCTTTAGAAATATCTGCAAGTTTTAAAGCAATCATGTCAGATGAGGCTGCATTGAAGCAAATGTGAATGGTCAGCTGCAAAGATGGTTTTAGACAAGATTAGAACGGGTGGCACTCGTGGAAGGCACCAAGGTGAGAGAGAGATAACTGAACAAATGTGAAACAAGGTTTATATAATGAAACACTCAAGATAAAAACATTAAAACTCGTTTGCTATGTAATTACACTCAGTACAAGAATCACAACCCACAAAGCAACTGCCAAATCAAAGTAATGTTCCAAGCATACATATTTAAAGAAAAAGAAATCCAAAACTGTAGCAGGTCCAGAGATTAGATTCAGTTTCCCCGCCAAATAACAAAATCCAGCTACAAGAGCACATAAAAGAGAGACTTATTCTGCTACAATTATCAGAGATTATGAAAAATATTGTGCTTCCATGAGAGGGATATCATGTTAAAACCACACATTAATATAAAGTCACCTCTTGCGCAAGTTACAGATGTCAACTGACAACAAAATGAAGTCATACTACATTAAAAAAATGCCACAAAAGATTATATAAAACAACTTAATCCATCATTATTCCCTAAATATGACTCTCTGTTTTCTTTTTCTTTTGTTTTTTTCTTTAAACATGGCAAACATAAAAGAGCACCACAGCCGAATCTTCATTTAAATGAGATCATTGCGTTGTACCAGCACAAGCACATAAGACAAAAATCCACCAACCTTGAAGGGAGTCTGTTTGACACTTTAAATATTCTTCCTCCAAAGTTACATCTTCTAGCCTCGTTGAATTAAGCAATGTATGGTCCAAATCAAGAACTAGATAAAGTTTCTTATGCTGTAGCAAGCTCTTCACATCAGCATTGCGCAGCCGAGAAATTTCATCATTACCAAGCCTCAAGTCCTGCAAAGGCAATTGCAAATGATCAGGGAAAAAACACCATCCACTCAAGTAGGAACATTCACAAAAGAAGCTTTAAAATTTTGTCATCAACGAACTCACGAACCCACATACGACAAATATTTAGAAGCTGATGTCAACAATAAATAATTTCCTGTGCAAATGAAGTCAGCCAATGGCAGACTACAACTATGTGACTTTCATAAGCCATTAACTATTTAATTACAACAGATATACCTTATGAATATATCCAAATGCAACTCCAACTCCTTCATCTGATCTCTTTCCACAACGTATACATAAGTCCCTCAAAAACCCAGGGTGTGGACATGAATCCTCCATTGCAGCATCTAAGCATAATAAGTGATTAGTTCGAACCCACGTATTTCTATTCAAGCATAACAAGTTGGAAGAAGCAAATATAAGCAAGATTTAGAGCATTAGACAAGAGGAGATCATAAATTATAACTTATAAGAACAAGGCCTAGTTCATTTCACCTTCATTCCTACAGATTTCATATTTGAAGACTTCTGTAGATTTCTAAATACTTCCCACATATTTCTCCAGATTTTAAAGATTTCTCCATATCTTCAAATATTCTAAATGAAACACAATGGAAAGGAGTTGGAATCCCAAACAGAAAGACTGGGCTCTTTTGGGGGGGGGGGGTCAGTACAAAATTACAGTCCAAAATAATCCCAAGATATTGCTGCGAAAAACATAAGAACAAAAAAATAGATGCACAGTCAAAAATAAAAAAGAGGGGAGAGCGGATCTGAATTATTAAAAATCTCCTAAAACATATACCAGGTCAATCAAATAAGTATAGCTTCACATCAGATAAAATGTTTAACTTGGAAACAACACCTGAGTTCTTCTTGGGTGAGCCAAATGAAGTTGAACTTTGTGCTTCATCTATGCTGGCCATTTCCTCCAGCTTGCGTCTTTTAATCCTACAGAGAAAAGTATCACAAATTATATGAAAGGATACGAAATAACATCAAAATACCAATAGTAATCAGCTTTATTTACCATAATCATACAGACACTATGATAATAGGCTGTGCAAAATTTATTTGTTAAAGAATAAGATTTAGAAAACATGAAAGCCAAATCTTACACCTTTGGTGATATGCGGTTCAAAGAACCACAAAGGACAGAAGCCAGACATATGATTAGTCCTTACAAGCAAACATCAACACATTCAGGCCTTAAATCTCACCTATTACAGTGCAAAATTTTCGCTGGATTTGTAACACAAGGCTCACAGTTAAATCCTAAAATGTAACATCAAATCCTCTAAACAAGAATAAGGCCCTACTGACTAGTACCTATTACTTAGATCAAGCAATCTTTCTCAACGGAAACATTAGTGTCTATTTATCAAATTAAATAATTAATACAAAGAAGAGGGAGAAATAAAGACACCAACATATACAGCAATACCTTTCATGTTCATCAATATCATCCTCATCAACATCCTGATCTGTGGATACATCAGACGAGCCAGAGTCCAATTCAGCTTCCAGTAATGCTGTAAAGTCATCACTGCTTGATGAATTAAGGGGAGAATCAGTTGCAACATTCATCTGTGAATTTCATAAATCATAGCAATGGTCAGCTTAAACCAGTAAGTATGCCAAGCAGTTCACCAGGCATTCCTCAAAGGCCAAAGCATACCCCACAGCAAAGTGCAATCAATAACAAAAAGAGTATACAACCAGGAATTACTAAATCCAATTTGAATAACATAACAGAACACTGACACGATGAACACCTAACGAAATCAAAACTTGTTCAAACCTAGGGCTGTCAAAGTCTGACCCAACACGTTAACCTGACCCGAACCCGACCCGAATTTACTGAGAGAAACACAAACCCGACCTGAACCGAACCGATTTCGACCCGAAGTCGACACGATTTGACCGTTTAGTGTGAAAACTTGTTGTTTTTCAGTCTTGAGCAAATCTAAGCTATTTTCAAGGCCGACACGAAATTGACCCGTTTATTAAATGGGTCGACCTGACCTGACCTATTTGACAACCCTATTCAAACGCTACAAAACGACTGGGGGTGTGCAGGAAGCCATTTTCAGTTAAAAGCAAAGCACAAGGGCAAGCTCAAGCGAAGACTGATTACTCACCAATTTCAGACAACAACTAAAACAATAATCCCAAAAATTCATAACCTATAATGAGTTCCTAACTAATAAATTAGGTAACCCACATCTTCAAATAAGCTGAAATCACTGACGTTAAAGCCTAATTCCATTGTGGTTCTTATTTAACCCAATGTCAAAAACTTGTAATGACAATTCAAGCAGAAACCATCCTCACATTCAAATCCATCCAACTCGTCTATCACATGACCCTAAAGTTTAGTGTGGCTGCACCCATCGGATCATTAGCTTCCCAGGAAGTGAATGGGGCCATGGAAGGCCAAACACCACCAAATTAACATGGCTTGGGACTGCCAAAGCCATGGGGCTGGACCAATGGACCGACCTATAGCTAGCACTATCCTCCTAACCCAAAAATATCTCGAATCAAAATCTATTTTCAGGCCTGTGATGAAATAGTTCATCCACTGCCCAAAATTATTGAAGAATAGCAATTTCAACCATAGGAAAATTCGCAAATATTGACTAAATGTAAAATACAAATCCTGCTTTTCTTAGCATATTTTAGATATGCTGACACCAAAAGGATGAGTATGTAACTCAATTTCAGGTATTGGCGTGATTTAATCAAATAAAGTCAGTCGACACTTTTGGTGGTTTAGAAAAACTATAACGCCTTTGAAGCATGTTGCCAACCCAAACAAAGAAGATTCAGTACACTTTCCAAGTTTTATGCTTTAAAGCTTAAGCAACTTACAACTTATCAAAATAGTAAGAGGGTTCGCAGCTTTATTTTCACAAGTGTTGGCACATTGGCACCGAAAGTCAACTAAATGAGATGAATAGTAGCTTATGAACGTGAATATAACCTTTAAGCCCATCATCTTGAACAGCCCACATATCAAACACTAGCTTAGTGATGGCTGGGTACATTTAGCATGAAACAAGGAGGGGCTCACACCGATTGAGCTTCATAGTTTGTAGATTATTTGTAAGGTGTCCTTCTGTATGCTGATAATCATTTGAAAAGGTTTGGGCTGTTGCAATTAGACACAAGCATAGCACGCGTAGAATTTTGAAGCTGGCACAAAAATCAGCAAGGTTGAACCAAGCCAAGCTGCTGCTCGGTTCACGGCCCTGCTCCAAAAATTGGACCATTTACTGAACTGGCCAGCACCAGGCCCTCCTGCCTCTACCACGGTACACACATGTTGCAGACTTGCAGTCACACATAGACACACACACCAGTAATTTCCCGCCAATTCCCAGGGTCATAGTCTAGCCTAGAAGTGAGATTTGCCTGCTGTCCCCAGTTGCACAATTTGATTTGAACATACGAAATCATGATACAACATATAAAATAGAAAGCCTTCACAATCGCTCATCAAGGCTCGATTCCCCGGTCTACCTCAGTCAATCACCACCCTAAATTGTAACCTCCATATCAATCATCCAACAACCACAAATTCAACCCAAAATGACTTTCTTTTTCTACAATTCACCACTCTTCACATACCCCTAACTAACCAATTTAATTAAAATGTTTATGACTAAAATAAAGAAAATTTCAAATTTTAGTAGTAGGTTAGAAATTAAAGACGACCCACCTGAATTCCACGCTAAATGACACAAAATTTGAGTTGGAATGGGGCGATTTCGGGGTCGGTTTGCTCTCCTTTTTGCTCTTCACCGTTCCTCCTCCTTCTTGGCCTAGGTACTGCCACAGTGCCACTCGCCCTCCTTCTTCCCAAGCCGCTGCGGCCGGTCTGCTTAGGTCCTCTTCATCTTCCTCTCGCTACCTCACACTCTCTTCTGCTCTCTCTTTGTTTTATTCTCCTTGTCTCTCTTAATGAATAGAGATTAGACATGTCGGTTCAGGCGGGTTAAATACGGATAAGGTGTATTTAGATTTAGGTAAAATATAGATTCGGTGTATTTCATATTTGGGTAAAATACGAGCACATATATTTCGATGTTACGAGTTTTCGGTCAACCTAACATATTGGAGCACCTTTTTAGTAAATTATTTCTTTTTTTGTCAAAATCAAAATCTCAGCATATTTATTATTTAAAATTGTCTCTATTTGATGAACAAGCACCGTAATTGTAATTTCTTAACGAATATCAAAAATATTCAAACTTTTCAATATGATATATGAAAGTCATGTACGGATAGACAATGCGCTGCGTTTGGATGGGTTGACATGTACATTAAAACATTAATAATAGATCGGGTCATTTATAGGTCGACCCATCTAAAGCGTATTAACAGATCAGAGCAATTTGACCCATTAATAACCCATTTAACAATTCGATGCCTTGTTAATTAACCTACGATTTCCTAATTAAGTATGTTTTATCAGTGGGTCGCTCCTACAATGATTATAAATTGGTTCATTGCCCATCATTGATATCAAATTGGAGGCCAATTTGAAGGAGACCAAACAAAAGAATATTATAAATGTACAAGATATTATAATTATTTATTAATTATAACATCAAAAGTTTAGATTATTATAGAGTAATATTATTTAAAATTGGATTAGACGTATTCATTTCACTAAGAATATAATGGTATGACTTGCATATTTTTAATACTTATCTTATTCTAAATTGATTTTCTTAAAATCCCCAAGCTTTAAAAGAAAAAAAAGGGGAAATTATTAGTAGTTAAATAATGGGTTATTATTTGATTGTGTGAGAAAGAAAAAAAAATACACATAGTCGAGACATAATAATAACATCCATGCACCCATGAAAAAAAAAATAAAAAAAAATAAAAAAAAATAAAGAAAACAAAAAGACTACGACGCCGGGTTGGCACACTTGAACAAGTAGTATTTTATCTAATAATTGGTGTGACCTTAAAGTAAATTTTTTAGCATGTTGTTCACAAAAAAGGGGAGGTCGTAGTTTAAAGATTATTTTTATGGATCCCAAGTATCCTTTTAATTGGGTTGAGAAAATTAATGAATGAAAATTATTAAGATTTGTTTATAGCATCGTACGATATGACCTTAGTTTGATATCAAAGAGCGTATGCACCTTTAGGTTGCAAAGCCACTAAGTTTGATTTTTAGGTGTTGGACTTGAGTAAACTAGCATATAAAGGGACGAGGCATTATGTATGTCCAGAGTGAGGATTTATCAGCAGATTCCGACTAAAGTTTAAATTTCCACCTAACGGCATATTCCGCAGTGGCAGATTCCACAGAGTGACAGTTTCCACTCAGGAAGGTGGCAGTGTTTTACCCTGACGAAGATCTAAATTTTCCCATCACTTAGACGTTAGTCCTCCCGAGTAGGCAGTCTGTTGGTCAAGGTCATTTTCAATCTCTCTTTCACTTGTACGAGAATTAACTTTGGTGAATAATGAGTACTTAACAAGTTTCTAGTCCGGAAGAAGTTTGGATTGTGAAAAAGAGTTTATTCATGTCAAGAATGTGCGCATGTCCTTTCTTTTAGCTTCTTAGGTCTAATTATGTTGTTCATCGGATTTTTAATAATGCATTATCGGTGCTCAGGAAAGAAAGATTGGTGATGATTTGAAAAAAAAAATTATGTATATGCGATAATATTGCTGTTAATAATACTACTGGTACTATGACTTGTTGTGTATGAAAACTATTTTGGTTTTGGGATGCGAGAACTCTCACTGAGTTGTGGTTGTTCACCCCTTCCAAAATTTTCCCTTTTAGATTCGCAGCAAGATTAAGGTAGGTGGCAAGATGTGTCTTTTGAAGGCTGATGCTTGGATTTGAAGGTGTACCTTTTGTAACTTGTATGCATTGCCTTTATGTATTTGGAATGTATTATGACACTAGTAAGACGTAACATTTTGGTGCATGTAATAAGTGCTCTGAATTGGCCTCGGTGGCCTTCCACTAAGATTTATATATTTTGTTATATTGTTTGTGACGAGGGTTTTGAGGACCCCATTGTGGTATAAGATCGTGAGGGTCTAAGGTTTAATTCTTCTAGACTTCATAGACA
Organism: Selenicereus undatus; assembly: GCA_017589665.1. Classification (NCBI taxonomy): domain Eukaryota; kingdom Viridiplantae; phylum Streptophyta; class Magnoliopsida; order Caryophyllales; family Cactaceae; genus Selenicereus; species Selenicereus undatus. The sequence continues at coordinate 18,605,898 of JACYFF010031959.1, forward strand.
GAGCATGAAACTCTTTGTTTTAAAAAAAAAATTCTGCTATTAAAGAAGAAATGTCGTATAATTAGCCTTAAGAGTCCTTTCAAAAGACTTGACGATGTAATGGTCTTACCATGGGGTAGGGGCGTTACATTGGGTGGTATCAGAGTTTAGGTTTGCATGGTTTGATGAAAATGTACATATGCTTGAATGTGTGTGACAAGCTGTGAGTGCTGCATGTGAAAGAAAAAAAAAAGGGATGATAAATTGTTTTGAGTAAGGGGATTCATGTTAAGTGTACTATGTGTAGGTGATTGGATGGAGCCAGCCCAACCAAGTTATTTTAGCTACCAATCCTTCAAGTTCCTTGATTTTAAGAAAGCATGGTGGAATGCGGCGTTCTTTTGGTTGATCCTATGTCGGTATAATGCACAAGACCATCATGAGCTTCCTCACACTGAGTGGGTTCGAGTATTCTTGAGTCTTCTTCCTATTGGTGGAAAATGGCGAGAGCTTCGTCGCCAACTTTTGGCTAAACTTCCAAGTGAGGGGGAATGGTGCCCTTATACTTTCTTAGAGTTAGTACAATTCCTTAAGCGTGTAGAACGTAAGATTGGAGACTCAGATTGGGAGAAATTATGCCTTATGAATAGAGGATATCGAGCTAAGAAGTGGGTAGAGGAAGACTTGATAGGAGATATTTTGCTTTTAGAGCTTAGTGATGATGTGGATCGCCTTACCCTAGAAAAGAATCACATGAGATCCTTCATTAACCATACCACAGAGAGAGATGGACATGATCTAAGTTGCAAGCTTAGGCGCATGGTTGATGTTTAGCAAAGGGCCATGACTATTCCTCGAGACCAACCAGAGTACTTATTAGAAGCTTGGGTGGAGAACAATGATGTTAGAGGACATGTTGAGAGGAACCCCACCCTCGATTTTAGTGCCTCAGACACCGACTTTGCTGATCCGAAATATTCGAGCATAGAGTTTCATGCCTTAGATGACATCTCTAATTCTGAGGCTACAGATGATGACTTGGAGGGGGAATTCGATGATGATGAGCTTGGAGAGTTCACTGCTTAGGAGCCTGAGTGGTTTGATGAGGATGACCCTGAGGGAGACTTTGAGCTTGATTAGGATTCTGATGATGACCCCGAGATGAGTGACTCTTAGAGTCGTGCTGACTCAGGAGAGTACCCTAAGGATGATGATGGTTCTGAGGAGGATTAGCTACTTACCCTTCCTTACTTTTGTGTAGTACCTAATAGTTTTATTTTGTAAGCTTGTATGATCATCTTATTATGTGTATTTTGTATGCTAGTGGAACTAGATGCACTAACTATTAGAATGTAAAAGGGTAGCAAGTACTTGTAAGCACCTACTTGGCTTATTGGTGACCATAAAGTCACAAATTTTGTACCTAGAATGTGAATGAACTATGTGACCCATTACTATGTACACTTGGCTTATGAGCCGTAAATATTTTGGAAGGAATGTAAGAAGTGAAATGTGTTTTAGCTTCCAGCTAAGTTGTGCAATTGGTTATTACTATTTGTAAATATCATGCAATACATGCTTATTTGGAACTATTAGGAATGGAACCCCTGTTATTAAGTTGGTAATAGGATTAATGATACCCAAAATTGTATAGATATATCCATAAGTTCTAATAAGAGAGCCCGATACCGTATGATTACTAATTAATTACGGTGACCTAATTCTCGATAGATGCCTCCGTGAGTCATACTGCCACGAATAACTGCCATGGAAGTATTATGCAACTTTTAGAAACTAAAGCCACCTAAGTTTGAGGGAGGTCCTGATCCTCTAGTTTATGAGGATTGGATTTGTAAGATTGAAGATTTGCTTGAGGTGATGGAATGTCCACCACAATTTCAGGTACGGCTGGCTTCCCACCAATTTGAAAAGAAAGCAAACTTTTGGTGGGCTACCGTCAAGCCCCAAGCTAGACAACCACAACTGACGTGGCAACAATTCAAGGACTTATTGGATAAAAAGTATTACCCTAATGATGTGAAGTGGGCTAAGGAACAAGAGTTCCTTCATCTTAAGCAAGGAAAAACCATGTCGGTCATGGAGTACGCAGCTAAGTTCAATGAACTTAGTTGATTTGCTCCAACTCAAGTGGCAACAGAATAGGCTAGAATGAATATATTTGAGCACGGGCTTGACCATAGCATCAAGGGCAAGTTTGCAGCTATCACGTTCACTAGCTTTCAAGATATGTATCAACAGGCCTTGAAGGTAGAAAGAGTGAATAAAGAAGCAGATGCTGAGTATAAAGCTCGGATGCAGGGTAAGAGAAAGATGGGAGTGGGAAACTCCCAAGGTGGACGCTTTAACAAGAACCCTTTTCCTTTTAAGAACAACGGCGAAGGAAGTTAAGGCAAACCTTACTGCCATAAGTGCAAGAGGCACCACTATGGCACGTGCAACTTCCCTGCTGGGGCGTGCTTTGGGTGTGGCGAAATAGGGCATATGATCGCCCAATGCCCTAAGGTTTATCCAGCAGCTCAAGGAGCACAAAGAGGAGCAGGAGCTCGTCCACCAGCGTTGGCATCTTCGACCCAATCTAGGGGTCCGCGATCTAATTACGGAGGACGGGACAAGAAGCCTCAGAATCAAGCTCAGGTTTTTGCCATGATCGCAGAGGAGGAAGACCCTAATACTGTGATTTCAGGTACACTCTTATTAGAGAATGTTTATGTTCATGCCTTGTTTGACCCGGGAGCCACACACTCTTTTGTGACCCCTAAGGTGGCTTCCCAGTTATCATGTGTACCTATAGAAATGGACTACGAGCTATGTGTTTCTACTCCGGTCGGACTAGTTGTCTCCTCTGATGTCATGCTTAAGGATTGTCCGATCATAATTAACGAAAAAAAGTTTCCCGCTAATCTAGTTCGTTTGGAAGTAAAGGACTTCGACGTCATACTAGAGATGGACTAGTTAGCTAGGCATCGGGTCTCAGTCGATTGCCATAAAAAGGAAGTTTCCATCAAGCCGCTAGATGGTGAGGAATTAGTTTATCATGGCAACGGAATACGAAAGCCGACTCCAATCATTTTTGCGATGCAAGCGCGCAAATTTCTAAGAAAAGGATGCCAAGGCTACCTGTGCGCAGTCCAACAAATTAACCCCGAGGAGCCCAAACTCGACGCAATCCCTATTGCTCATGAGTTTCCAGAAGTGTTTGTCGAAGTTCCAGGACTACCACCTGACCATGAGATAGAGTTTATAATTGATCTCGTACCTGGGACTACACCGATCTCTAAAGCACCATATCGAATGGCACCAGTTGAGTTGGCTGAGCTTAAGCTACAACTCCAAGAGATGCTTGACAAGGGGCAAATACGCCCAAGTGTCTCACCATGGGGCCCCCGATTCTATTTGTGAAGAAAAAGGATGGTCGTTTCCGGCTATGCATTGATTACCGGGAGCTTAACAAGGTGACAATCAAGAACAAGTACCCTCTTCCACGAATAGAGGATTTGTTCGACCAACTTGCATGTTCTGCTGTTTTTTCTAAGATCGACTTAAAGACGAGTTACCACCAGCTGAAAATCAAGACGGAAGATGTCCCCAAGATAGCATTTAGGACTCGATATGGCCATTATGAATTCCTTGTATTGCCTTTTGGTTTCACTAATGCCCCCGCAGTATTTATAGATCTCATGAATCAAGTTTTTAGGTCGTATCTAGACAAGTTTGTCGTAATTTTCATTGACGACATCTTGATCTATTCAAGGAGTGAAAAGGAGCATGATAAGCATCTCAGAATTGTCTTGGAGACCCTTAAAGAGCATCAATTGTACGCTAAACTCAAAAAGTGTGAATTTTGGCTCGACAAGGTCAATTTCCTTGGTCATGTAATTTCAAAGGAGGATATTTCGGTTGCCCCAATGAAAATAGAGGCTATAGTGAACTGGCCAAGACCGACCAACATAACTGAGGTGCGAGGCTTCTTAGGATTGGCCGGCTACTACAGAAGGTTCGTTGAAGGTTTCTCCAAAATTTCTTTGCCAATCACAAGACTTATTCGAAAGCCCATGAAATTTGAATGGTCGGACGAATGTGAAAGGAGCTTCCAAGAATTGAAAACAAGACTAGTCACTGCACCTATCCTAGCAATGCCCGATGGCAGTGAAGGGTTTGTCATTTACAGTGATGCATCTAAGAAGGGGCTCGGATGTGTGCTTATGCAAATTGGAAGAGCCATCGCCTATGCATCACGACAACTCAAGCCGTACGAAGAGAACTATCCAACACATGATTTAGAGTTAGCCGCCGTGGTATTTGCGCTAAAGATATAGAGGCACTATCTTTATAGCACCAAATGTGAGATCTACACAGATCATAAGAGCCTGAAATACTTGTTTACTCAAAAGGAGCTGAATATGAGGCAAAGACAGTGGTTAGAGCTGATAAAGGACTATGACTTAGAAATTCACTACCACCCTGGGAAGGCAAACGTGGTAACAGATGTCCTTAGTCGAAAGTCGATTGGCTATATGGCATGCCTCCTTACTTCGAATAAGAAGTTGTTGAAGGAGTTGGAGGACTTACAAATCGAAGTGGTGTTGCCTTCAAAGACAAGCATGATAACTGCTCTACAAATTACCTCTCCACTTGTTGAGAAAATAAAAAGCACCCAGTTTTAGGATCCGAAATTGGTAAAAATGAAGGAAAGTGTAGAGAAGGAGAAGATAAAAGATTTTGAACTAGTTAATGGTGTGCTTAGGTTCAGAGGGAGATTATGCATACCTAATGTGGAAGAAATTAGAAAGGATCTGCTTCGTGAAGCACACTACTCAGTATATGCTAGTCACCCTGGTGGTACTAAGATGTACCATGACCTTAAGAAAAATTATTGGTGGAATGGAATGAAAAGAGATGTGGCTAAGGTTGTGTCCCAGCAACTCACATGCCAACGTGTGAAGGCTGAGCACCAAAAACTAGGAGGACTTCTCCAACCTTTATCGATTCCGGAATGGAAGTGGGAGCACATAAGCATGGACTTTGTCATAGGTCTACCAAAAACAGTACAGCAACATGATTCGATGTGGGTAATTGTTGACAGATTGACTAAATCCACTCATTTTCTAGCAGTCAAGATCACCTATACCTTAGAGAAGTTAGCAGAACTATACATTCAACAAATTGTACGACTTCATGGTGCACCACTAAGTATCGTCTCAGATCGTGATTCCAAGTTCATGTCGAAGTTTTGGAGAGGCTTTCAGGAGGCGATGGGAACAAAACTCAATGTCAGCACATCTTTTCATCCTCAAACTGACGGACAGACAAAGAAAACCATCCAAACAATGGAGGATATGTTGCGAGCAGGTGCTTTGGACTTCAAGGGAGGCTGGGATCTCTACTTACCGCTCATTGAATTTGCATACAATAATAGCTACCAAGCGAGCATTAAGATGGCACCATACGAGACACTCTATGGACGACGTTGTAGATCACCTTTTTGCTGGCACGAAGTTGGGGAAAGAAGAATCTCAAAGGTCGAGTTGATTGATGAAGTGGTCGACAAGGTCAAGATTATCAGAGAAAGACTTCAAGCAACCCAGAGTAGACAAAAGAGCTATGCAGACTTAAAGAGAAGACCCCTAGAATTCGAAGAAGGAGACCATGTCTTCATTAAGGTATCCCCGCTTAAAGGGAGTGTTCAATTCGGCCAAAGAGGGAAACTGAATCCCAGATACATAGGACCATTTCAGATAGTCGAGATAATAGGTCCCGTAGCATATAGAATAGCACTTCCTCTTTCTTTGCAAGGGATACATGAGGTGTTTCATGCGTCAAATCTGAGGAAGTACATGTCGGATCCTGATCACATCATTTAGTACGAACCAATAGATATTAGAGGTGACCTTAGCTTTCCTGAAGAATCGATTCAGATACTTGAACGACAAGAGCGTCGACTAAGGACAAAGACAATTCCTTATGTCAAAATCCTATGGAAACTTCACAAGGTCGCAAAGGCGACATGAGAGCCAGAACATGAGATGCAGGAGAAGTATCCTAACCTTTTTGAAGCAGGTACGTAAGTTTAGGGGATGAAACTCTTTTTAAGGGGGGTGGAGAATGTGAGGATTAGGAATAATATATGTTAATCAAGTTGCTTAATAAAAATTCTACTAATCTACTAACATATGTTTTTTTATTTTATTTAGGGAAGCATGGGCTATCAAACATAGGGTAAGGCTTGGTCATCCCTATCCATACACCTATTCTACTACCCCCATGCCCTATTGCTTTTTTCCATTTGGACAAGCAAGAAGGACATGCTAAAAAAAAAATGATGATGAAGAGTTGGGGGTGGCCGGCTAGTGATAGTCAAAAAGGGGGGGGGGGAGGGGTTAATTTTTGGTTGCTTTTCATACTCTTCATCTTTCCTCTAGCATTTTTCCACTTTACCAAGCAAGAAAAACTAGAGAGAGAAAGAAAAGAGTGGTTAGTGGTAATTTTACTCAACCAACTTGCTTTGAAATAAGATCAAAGGGCTAAAAGGAGATTAAGAAGCTACTTTAAGGTGTGGGTTCTCTTAATCCCTTATATAAAAATTAGTTTTAAAGTTAAAATGTTTTATTATGATGCATGATTATGTTATTGATTTACAAGAGTTAGAATGTCTCTTTACATGATTAGTTTATTTTAAGAGTGATATTTTTAAGTTATGCATGCCATGTCTTGCTAAGATATATATATCATGATTGTTGAGATATATTCTTTAAAGTTGCTTTCCTAAGTTATCTTGTATAAATGATGATATTAGTAAATATTTTAGTTAATGGTTGTGAAAAGTAGATTTGGCATGATGTTATGAATGATGAATTAGAATGATAAAGTTACTTGTTTTTCTTACTAGACATGTAGGTTATGATTTTGCAATGTTAAAAAAAAAAAGTACATGAAATATTGTTGAGTTATATGTTATGGTATGATTTTTGCAATGGATTCTTGTGTGGGTTGTGATATTAAGAGATATTTTAGAAGTTGATTGAATTAGTGAGGTTTGACATGGTTATCCTTTTGAATGAGTTAAATAGTTAAAGTATACTCTTGAAAATTTGTTAAATATGTGTAAAGAAAATGATAGTTAACATTGCGATAAAATTATGTATGTGTTCTTGATGTGGTGGCGGCATAATATTATGCTTGAAAAAAAAATTGAGAATGAAATCCCTAAGCTTTAAAAGAAAAAAAGGGAAATTATTAGTAGTTAAATAATGGATTATTATTTGATTGTGTGAGAAAGAAAAAAAAATACACATAGTCGAGGCATAATAATAACATCCATGCACCCATGAAAAAAATAATAATAAAGAAAACAAAAAGACTACGAAGTCGGGTTGGCACACTTGAGCAAGTAGTATTTTATCTAATAATTGGTGTGACCTTAAAGTAAATTTTTTAGCATGTTGTTCACAAAAAAGGGGAGGTCGTAGTTTAAATATTATTTTTATGGATCCCAAGTATCCTTTTAATTGGGTTGAGAAAATTAATGAACGAAAATTATTAAGATTTGTTCATAGCATCGTACGACATGACCTTAGTTTGATATCAAAGAGCGTATGCACACTACAAGAAAAAGGGATGTTTATAGCATTTATTTTTTGGCAACTTTAAAAAGTGTCATACTTACAAACATTGTGGGCGTGTAAATAAGGCAGATTTTTATGACATTATTGTATTACATAAATAACTAGGTAAAAAATGCCACAAAATTCCCGCTAAAGCTCCTAATTAGTGAGACATTTAACAAAATGAAAACAAAATATGTAATCTTCCACGCCCCGAGTGAGATAACCGAGCCCTAGTTTGCGCGTCTTCTCTGCTTCTCCATCTCTCTGCGCAAACTACACGATATCAATTCTCTGCTTCTGTTGCCTCCATTGTTGCGTTCTGGGCATCTCCGTGTTGAACAATTGGTGGCCTTCTCTCTCCTCATCAGTTGTCTCTTGATTCAATCGCCTCCTTGTATTCGGTTTGGGTTTTCGGTCAAGCCTCAATTCTTTCAGAAACATTAATTCGGTTCTAAGGTTAGTCTTTTAATTCGTTTAAGTCTTCTATCAAGTAGCAATTTTAGTCTGTATTTTGCCCAATTTGTGTAATTCGAAGCATATAGAGTTGCCATGAAATTGGATCTTGATAACCCTAGTTTGTGCACTTGTTTCTGGGTTTATTTGGGTTCTGCTTTAACAGTCTTTTGATTCGAAGCATATGGCTGTGTGCACTTGTTTCTAGGTGTATTTTGGTTCTGCTTTAACAGTTTTTTCGGTTCGACGCATATGGCTGTGTGGACTTGTTTCTGGGTTTATTTAGGTTATGCATTAACAGTCTTTTAATTTGAAGCATATGGCTTTGTGCATTTGTTTCTGGGTATATTACGTGTTTCTGGGATTATGTGGCTTCTGCTGAATATGGAGTATGGGTTTATTTGACCCCTTTTCATGGTTGAATTCATTCATTTTAATCTGGGTTCTGCTGAATAGGAAACTAGTTCAAAACTACAAATTATTTCATTCTATTTGGATATTGGTCAGTTCAATAATTATTAAGTTTGTGGAAATGATATATTGAACCTTGCCGCGCATTATTGAGAATTTGATTTGTGGATGAAGAGATTGTAAGATCTATCATGTTCGAGGAGTGAAACAATCATCCTATGGGCATAATACATGGACAAGTATTTTGTGGCCATAAGTTGAAGACAACCTTTGGTTCATAAAAGTTGAATACAAGTAAATAAAAAGTTAGGATTGGTTTTGGACTCACTATTTTTCAAAAAGAAGATATATTAAGTCTTTGCCTTGTCTATACTATTATTGCTAATGCTTGCTAATCTAAGATGAATTAATGAGTGTAGAGTTTATTAAATCTATAGGAATTTTCAATTAATGAGTAGTAGTGCTATTTGTATGGCATCTGATTAATTGTTTGCATATCTAGTTTGTTTGTAAAGAATATACAATAAAGATGTGTTGAGCTTCAGTTTTGATTTGGTTTGTCTTCTGCTCATAAGTCATGCTGGGTTCTGACTTTGTTTTTTTAATTTAAAAGCATTATAGTCTTTGGGCACACTGAGAGTCCTATTTGGCCTTGGTGTTCAATGATTGCAATGAATTCATTTCCACACTTAAACCAAACTATGTTTGATTTATATATTCTCATAGCCATTTCCACACTTAAATCAAATTTTATCTGATTTTAATCCGTATGTATAGGACATTAGTATTTTTTTTGTTGTGTTGATTGTCCATATGTGTTCTGTTATTAGTGATGTCTTACTTTTGTGTTAATTTGCCTGACTATTTTTCCTAGGCGAATGCATTTGTCATTATAATTAGTATGTCTTTTCAATTTTCTAACTTAAAAGATATTTTTCGTGTAAATTTGCAAGTGTCTATTAGGTCCATAAAGCCATGAATAGGGATTGGATTGACCAACCTGGTTCGCAAGCTTATATAGATGGCGTAAAGTACTTTATTGACTTTGCCGGTAAACATGGCATGCGAAATGGAAAGATATGTTGTCCATGTAAAAAGTGTCACTTGCGTTTTTATAAAGCTATAGAAGAAGTTCAAGAGCATATTTTGTATAATGGTTTTTTCAAGGATTACAAGGTATGGACTCATCATGGCAAGTCAAAGTTTATACCAACTCCTTCCCATACCCATTCTGATCATGGGCGTACCAGTATGAGGGATGAGGACCACGATGATATTAGGGGAATGATTCGTGACGCTTTTGGACGTTGTACTCCTATGTCTAGTAGTGAGCCTCTTGGGAGGCAAAGAGAGGCAGAAGGTAATGACATGTTTGATGATCATATGCCTTCTCTATTTATGTCCTTTGAGGAGTTAGAAGAACCTAATCAATTTTCTTCTAGTGAGGAAGAAATTGAGTTCAAGAAGCTAATTGAAGATTGTGAGAAAGATTTATACACAGGTTGCACTCGTTTCTTAAAATTGTCTTTCATCTTGCACTTATTTCATCTTAAGTGTATGTATGGGTGGTCCGCAACATCATTTTCGATGTTATTAAAACTTTTGAATGAAGCATTTCC
>JACYFF010031959.1:18716433-18728097 GCA_017589665.1 Selenicereus undatus
AAACTAAAAATTAAAAATTAAAAATCAAAAAAATGTAAAATAAAAAATAACAAACAAAAATTTCACAAAATTTGGATAACTTCATAAATTATCACACATTAATGACGTTCTCATTGTTTTCATCCATTTCAACCCACCACATAAAAAATATACCAAGTTCACTCAACATTAACTCACTTCAGCCTACTTCAACCTATTTCAACTCACTTCCAAAAAAAAAATACCAACTTCAACCTACCTTAACCCACCTCAACCAACTTCAACCTACTTCACTCTTTTACCTACCTAATTTACCCACGAAAACAACATGCTCTAAATCTCACATGATACTTTACAAATTATTAAAATTATGAAGGGGTGGGTTGAAGTGGGTTGAAGTTGGTTGAAGTGGGTTGAAGTAGGTTGAGATAGGTTGAAGTGGGTTGAAGTTGGTATTTTTTTTTCAAGTAGGTTAAAGTAGGTTGAAATGGGTTGAAGTAGGTTGAAGTGGGTAAAAACGGATTGACCCACGAAAAGAACAGGCCCTTTTAGTATTTCTCTATTTATGTGGGATGTCATGCTAATCATCCGAAGCCCCCATTTTATAGGGAGTCAACACCCTTGGCTATGCTTAGGAAGTCGACAATTTGCTTTGCAAATGTCACACAAACTCCATCACAATCTTCCTTTTTCAAATACCATTAATTGTACGTAATGGTAGAAGAATGTGGTGTACATATTAAATGACCTGCTAATTTTTTCTTCATCTATGCTTTAGGCATAGCATGCAAAAGAAGACTTCACCTTTTGATCCAATTCGATGCAACAACAAGATGACTTTGGTGATTTTTTTTTTTTAAATTGATGTATGGTCCCACCAATTACGGAGGGAATCCAACACTCTTTGCATAGTGTTGACAAGATTGATGTATGTATGCGGCATTAGCCTCAATGGCGTTGGTCTCTTAGATGATGTTCACTCCGTTGTAGTCTCAAAGAACAAGAAGATGTCTCATACGGTAGTTTCGAAGCGTATTTTTTCCATGTCTGTCTTCTCCAAAGGATTTAAAGGGTTCTGGGAGCGATCGAGGAAGCAAAGGGTAAAAATTTGTACTCTAAAATAGCCAATTTTTAGAAATGATTTGCACAATAGTTATCTAGTGGTGATGAGCATTACATCTATCTTTGTATTGTGAACTAGTTAGGCCCAACAAGTGAAAGAGATCATTCTGAAAAAGACTTCAAAGATACAATATAAGGTAGTAGATACAAGGGTATCATTGTTGTTAGCATAACGTATCTTAGTGTCATATTTGTATGTTACTTTGCTGCTGATTTTTTACTGTTTAGGCGGCAGTTTTTCTTATCTAGATTGTGATTGTGATAGCTTTCTAGCTAGAGTCTGGTGCTTATAGGGTATATATTTGCACATTTTTTGCCTTTTGGCAACTATTGTAAAAAAAAAACAAAAAACAAAAGGTATGCCTACTATTAGTTAGATTTGAACTTAGTAACACTAAATGGGCAAAGAAGGCAGTAACCAGAAACACAACACTACAAATAACCAGTGTAGACAAGGTAGGCTAAAAGTGGTTGCCAACAAGAACCACTGGACATTTGTCAGCTAATGACATTTTCTCCTTTATTTGACCCCATGCATTTTTAATCCATAGAATTCCTTCATTATTCTCCCATGTCAATACACTGACTTACCGTTTACATCCCCTAGTTGGACATGAAGCAGTCTCCTTATCTCATACGCTTAATCCCTTATTTTTATATCATGTTTGTGCTCTTCTCTATCTCCTATAAAGACCCTTAGACTTCAAAAGGGGACAACAACTCATTTGCAAAAGCTCATTTTCTTATATTCTTTACGGCGTACTATACCATTATCAATATCGTTGCTTAGACGTGTATACACTTATTTGCTCCTATCCTAAAAAGAGCACAACACCTCTAAAGAAATCAAGACTCAAAAATATAAAGCTAAATTAAATTTGGATCACATGATCAAAATTGCTTAAGAAGACTTGTCAAATTAGACCAAAAGAAAGTTCTTAAAGTTAAAACACAAAACTAAATTTTCAATGATACTATTATACTATGCCAATATCAATATCGATATTATTATACTATGCCAATATCAATATCGTTACTTAGATGCGTATACATTTATTTGCTCCTATTCTTAAAAGAGCACAACATCTCTAAAGAAATCAAGACTAAAAAAAATAAGGGTAAATCAAATTCAGACCACAAGATCAAAATTGCTCAAGAAGACTTATCAAATTAGACCAAAGGTCAGTTCTTAAAGCTAAAATACAAAATTAAATTTCAAATGATAATATTAATCTCTGATGTTATTATTACCAAATGATCACTTTAAAATTTGTTTATTTTTATAATTCAGAATTCTTATAGATGAGAAATAATCCTCATATTTCTTTCGGTGCCCCCTAATCTAATTCAAAAAATGATAATTAAGTGGCTTGCCGCCATAATCAAGAACCACGTATTCACAAGGCCGAGTAAGAAAACGTTGGAAATTCGAAAATTTAAATAGCGGGGCCCGCCGCCCACGCGAAACGGCGGAGAAACGGAGCCAAAGTCTGAATTAGATTCTCCTCCCAGCACCTCTTCTTTCTTGTTGCTCTGCCAAGACTTGATAGAAGTTTCCAGTACTCTCTCTTTCCCCTCCCCCAATTCGCCCTAATCTTACGAAATGGGAAACCCTAATTTCTGCTTCAAGTGAATGTTCATTCATTATTAACGGAGGTAACTTGATTTAATTGTGCTTGTTTCGCCATATTTTCTTAATTTTAGCTTATCAGTATTCTATCTCTTATTCTTCTGTTTCTTTGCCTGCCGATAATTGTTGAATTTTGAATTCCTAATAAGAAAGCTCACTCTCGAAGTTCTGCTGCTTAATTCAGTTCAGTGATGCGATTTTTGTTGTTTTGTTTTTGCGCAAACAATTTAATGATGCATGTATTGTATTACATTACAATTTGCGTGGGTGTGATTTGAAAATTGATGAAATCCTGCTGTTCCGGTGAAATTAGGGTTTTGGGGAAATTTTGGGGCTTTCAATTGATGATTATGTCTTTTTATTCGTTTATTTGCGTTCCAAAGTGTTACGGGTTAATTGCTGGGTATTACTAGTCAATAGTTGTTGCTGTTATCGTCTGTTTCAAAGGGGTAGGGGGTTCATCTTTTTGAGAATGTCAATACTTTTTAATTCAGAATAGCAGCATCCTTGACTTTTATATTTTAGGGGGTGTTTGGTAACAACAGCTGTTTGGGAAAAAATAGCTATTTGGGAGGCTTTTGGCTGTTTTGACCAAGTCAAATAGCTAAAGGGTGTTTGGTAAAGAGCTGTTTGCAATAGCTGTCTGGCTTCAAAAAGCTCTTTTTGAAAAAGCTATTCTTATTAGCCTTTTGAGAAGAGCTTTTTGTGGAAATGATATAATTGTCCATAAGTTTGAAAAAATTACACACATCACATTAAAAACTAATTCATAAATAAGGGTATAAATGAAATTTTACCAACATATTTTTTAAAAACAGCTAATTTTTATCAAACACTTTTTCTAAAAACAGCTAATTCAAACAACTAATATAAACAGCTAATTCAAACAGCTAACAGCTAACAGTTAATACAAACAGCTAATAGCTAACAGCTAACAGCTGTTTACCAAATAGGGCCTTAATCTTTTCGCTGGCTTATGGCATGCTCCCACCCGAGAAACAAAAGAAGTTGTTGCCTAATTCTAAATCCTTCCTATTCTTCTCGAGGAAAAAAAAAAATGCTGTCTTGTTCATTGATGTGGCCCTCACAATTTTTGTTTTTCCTCATTTCCTCCTCCCCTTTGGTGTTTGTTGAAAAATTTTATCCAGTTGCTCTTCATCATTGTCAGGGTTGACAAATAGAAATCTTGGAACAACTAAAATGGAAAACGGGAAGTTTGATCTGAAGGAGCCGCTATTGGGACCTCAGGAGAGTGTGACAATCGACATCCCTCCAGCAAGCCAGTATAGGGACAAGCAGATCAAGACATTGAAATTTAACATACGGGGCATTGAGTGTGCATCATGTGCAGTATCAATAGAATCAGTGCTTGGGAAGCTCAATGGAATAGAGAATGTTGCGGTGTCACCAATTGATGGACAAACTGTCGTCAAATACATACCTGGGATTATTGATGTTAGTTATAAACCTATTTATGCCACTTGGATTTTCCTTTTATACTTTCTTCTTGCTATTTTGTTTTGTTGCTCATGCTGAGAATACATGTTCTGTGTATGAAGCTCAGAGGTAAACTCTAGCTCACCATTCTTTAGGTCATTCCCACCATTATAAACTTTAATTTGCAGAAACTGTCTGCACCATTCATCTCCACAAAGTTGACCCTGGGAAGGCAAGTAGTCATAACCTTTTACACATATCCCAGCTTTTACAGAGGTCCAGAAGTAAGGGATGTACACCTTTAGTAAACTCGCTTTCTATCATCCCTTTGTCACATTGGCAGTTAGGAATCATCCTTTAGGACCTATCATGCATTGGGTGTATGACGAGGTTTTCAGATCCTTTAGGATCTTTGCTAGTATGCATTTTGGCCAGACCTGTGGTGTGTTGTTTATTGTGATGTGTTCTTGTAAGGATGTTTGCTTTCATGCTTGTAATAATCAATAGCATATGTATGTTGCTTCTTATGATTGTTCTCTCATTCTGCCCATAACCCCCTTGAAATCTGCGGAAAATTGGATTCTGCAATTTTATTTATTTTTTTTCACAGATCTCTTGAAATCAGCCTGCCTGTTGGCAGGTGTAAGGTTATGGGTTACCTATATTTGGATCTCCACACACACTTGCTTAGAAGGGGTTCACATTGGGTTTTGTTTTTTATCCTGTCAAACTACAGAAGTATTTTTATGATGCTGAACCCATCTGCTGGTGTTTTTCGCAGGCAAAAACAATAAAGGAAGCCATAGAAAATGGCAGTTTTGAGGTTGAGGCATTCCCAGAGCAAGACATAGCTGTATGCCGACTAAGAATAAAAGGAATGGCATGCACCAGCTGCTCTGAGTCTGTTGAGCGGGCCCTTGCAGCAGCTGATGGAGTAAAGAAAGCTGTGGTTGGTCTAGCTCTTGAGGAAGCTAAGGTCCACTTTGACCCAAATGTCACAACTCCCAAGAAGATCATTGAAGTAGTGGAAGATGCTGGCTTTGGAGGTGATCTTATAAGCTCTGGCAATGATGCAAACAAGCTACACTTGAAACTTGATGGAGTCCGTACCGCTGAAGATGCTGACATTATTAAATCTGCTCTTGAGTCAGTAATTGGTGCAAATCATGTTGAAATGGATATAGAAGCGGAAAGGGTTACTGTAAGCTATGATCCTGACATAACTGGTCCCAGGTCTTTGATACAACGCATAAGAGAGGCTGCTGTTGGCCAAGCTTCTTATGATGCAAGCATATATATTCCTCCAAGACAGAGAGAGTCTGATCAGCAGAATGAGATCCGAATGTATCGGGACCAGTTTTTGTGGAGCAGCGTATTTTCGGTTCCTGTGTTTCTATTCTCCATGGTATTTCCCATGCTACCTCCTTATGGGAACTGGTTAGACTACAAGATTCATAACATGCTTTCTATTGGGATGCTACTTAGGTGGATCCTTTGCACACCAGTGCAGTTCATAATTGGCCGAAGGTACTTTGATCCTCCAACAAGCTTAGAATTTTATGAGACATGGAGCACTGAAACGTGCACTTTGTCCCTGGTACATATAGCTGAATTTTTCATGTCCTTTCAAATGTTGTTAGGTTTTACATTGGGGCATACCATGCATTGAGGCGAAAATCTGCTAACATGGATGTTTTGGTTGCTGTGGGAACCAATGCTGCTTACTTCTACTCTTTATACATATTACTCAAAAGCTTGACTTCTGATAAATTTGAGGAGGAAGACTTTTTTGAGACTAGTGCCATGTTAGTATCATTCATACTCCTAGGGAAATATTTGGAGATAGTGGCCAAAGGGAAGACGTCAGATGCTTTAGCGAAGCTAAGTGAGCTTGCTCCTGAAACAGCATGCCTAGTAACGATTGATGATGATGGAAATATAATTTCTGAAACAGAAATCAGTACTCAACTTATACAGAGAAATGACCTGTTCAAGATTGTTCCTGGGGCCAAGGTCCCAGTTGATGGAATTGTTATTGATGGTCAAAGCTATGTGAATGAGAGTATGATCACGGGAGAAGCAAAGCCAGTTGCCAAAAAACCTGGCGATAAGGTAGGACTTCGTTGTTTTACTTTTCTATTCAGTACTCTTGTACCCAGAAATCCTCATAGCAAACACTCAAACAGTGACTTCGGTATGTTTTCATAAACAGGTGATTGGTGGAACCGTCAATGACAATGGCTGCATCATAGTGAAGGCCACACATGTTGGATCCGAGACAGCACTTTCTCAAATTGTCCAACTCGTAGAGGCCGCCCAGTTGGCCAGAGCCCCTGTTCAGAAGTTGGCTGACCAGATCTCAAGGCTTTTTGTGCCAACTGTAAGTTCATTTGTTACTTATCCTTATTCTACTTTCAACAGCAATAGTCTCAGTGTGGGTCTTCACAAAGCAGTATGGGGAACTTCATATATGTGCAGTCTTAGCCCTAACCAAAAAGGAGCCAGCTTCAAGAGATCCAGAATAATTAAGGGTGTTATAGATGAGTTTTAAAACACATTTAAAACAACTAGAATAAAGCTAAAAGGTGAGAAATCAGATCTCAGTCTACTTTATCCAGCTGGAAGTTCCTGCATTGAGGTTGAGATTCACCTTATTCATACATGTTACAGTGTATCAGCAAGATGATGTTCATGATTGGATAAAAGAATCAACAACACGAGTGAGTTAATTGAACAATAGGTCAATGACCACTACATGATATTTGATGTCAGAATTTGAAAAGCCTTCCAGAAATCTTGTTCTGTTGATTTTGGTGGGGAGGGGGTACTGTTGTAAAATGAACCAGTTTCCATTGTTATGCAAGCTTAGGAGGATCCTTTCTTTCTTTGTTAATTTTCGTGAGAGCCTTTAGCTTAGCAAGGGGCACTGGAACTAAGAGTTACTTAACTGAAAGGAGGCTCAGAAATTCTATCATCTCACTTCTGATCAGTCTACTTCATTGTTGTGTTCTTCATTCTGCAGACTGTGAGAGCATTGATAGCAGATTTATTGATTATCTGAAGGAACTGAAATTAGCTTTTGTGCTTAATCACATATCAGGTTGTTGCTGCAGCATTTATCACATGGCTGGCGTGGTTTGTTGCTGGAGTAGCTGGTCTTTATCCAAAACATTGGATTCCAAAAGGCATGGACAAATTTGAACTTGCTCTGCAGTTTGGAATATGTGTAGTTGTTGTTGCTTGTCCATGTGCATTGGGGCTGGCAACTCCCACTGCAGTCATGGTTGCCACAGGCAAGGGTGCTCAACTAGGCGTGCTCATCAAGGGTGGAGCAGCACTTGAGAAGGCACACAAGGTATGTCACCTGTGCAGCCCCTGTTGGCTTG
The DNA here is from genome assembly GCA_017589665.1 of Selenicereus undatus. Lineage (NCBI taxonomy): Eukaryota > Viridiplantae > Streptophyta > Magnoliopsida > Caryophyllales > Cactaceae > Selenicereus > Selenicereus undatus. The sequence continues at coordinate 18,723,988 of JACYFF010031959.1, forward strand.
GTTATGTTGCTTGTAATGACGCCTTGGGGGATGAGGGTTAGGAACTGGCCTAAAGAATAACTGGATTTTATTCAGTAGAATACACTATTCTGTCTTTATTGATACTGCTTCCATTTACGAATAACCCCTTTTACTCATATAGAGCCATACAAGCCATTTCATTCTGCAATTGTTTTGAAACTTTGTGAGGAAAGTAAACTGCTATTCTGAGAAGCTACTCTTTATAAATGGGTTTGCAGCAAATTCCGTTTCTGGTTCTATACGCTGGCTAAATATGTAATTATGGGCTTGATTCAAAGTCTTGCTGAAATTTCATCTTGGCAACCTGAGGTGGACGCTAGTAAGTATATACATACTGGCATGTCTATTCTTAGGACTTAATTCCTTTTCACATATAAATATCATTTTTTTAATATTTCTTAAGCATAATACACTTGTTCCTGATATGGGGATTGGGAAGAAGGTGATTTCCGCACCTTCTCCTTTTGATATATCAAAAAATTAAAAATTAAAAAATAGATGGTATGCAGATCTTATTAGTGCCATACTGCCATGCGTTTTCAGCATCAGTGTACCTCACAATGTTCTTAGGTTAATAAGATCCAAGGTACTGAAATTACATTTTCAGACAGCAGCCTTGATTTTGATATTATCCCTGTAGGTTAAAGCAGTTGTATTTGACAAGACAGGAACACTAACAGTTGGCAAACCAGTTGTTGTTAGTGTCGTTCTCTTCTCTGGAATGACAATGGAGGAACTCTGCGACATGGCAATTGCCTTAGAGGTAAGTTCATACATTTGATTGCTTCACCTTCTTGTATTCACTGATCCTGGATATGGACATATGAGATGAAAATATGAATCTTTCTCTAAATCGCTTCCTGTCAATAGCATATGAGATGGAGATGGTCATAAGTGTGGCAGCATTAGAACTGAACTTCTGCTGTTTCCTGTGATTTCTTCAGGCAAATAGTGAACACCCCCTGGCAAAAGCTGTTGTAGAACATGCTAAGAAGCTGCGTCAGAAATATGGGTCAATGGCAGACCATATCGAAGATGCTAAAGACTTTGAGGTGCACCCTGGAGCTGGGGTGAGTGGAAAAGTATGTAACAAAGTAGTTTTGGCAGGAAACAAGAGGCTCATGCAGGCGTATAACGTGCCGATCAGTCAAGAGGTGGAGGATCACATCTCAGGAGCGGAGAAGCTTGCTCGTACCTGTGTGCTAGTTGCCATTGATGGCAAGGTTGCTGGTGCTTTTGCAGTGACCGATCCAGTGAAGCCAGAGGCAGAGCGTGTGATTAAGTTTCTCCAGTCCATGAATATATCAAGCATCATGGTAACTGGTGACAACTGGGGTACAGCAACAGCCATTGCAAGAGAAGTCGGAATCGTTGAAGTTTATGCTGAAACAGATCCAATTGGAAAGGCAGATAAGATAAAAGAAATTCAGGTAAGATTAGTGCACAACTTAAATGTCATTCGAATAAGAGACTTTACAGTGTAAATCTCCTTTTGTTTTTTTCTTTCTGTTTACTTGTCTCCCCCCCCCCCCCCCCGCCCGCGGTCCTCACGGACCTCACCCACAGTCTTCATGTACATGTGATGCTGCAAATTCCAGTGGTCAATTATTGCCATTTGACAACAGCATTACAGAAAAAGGGCATCCTGTTGCTTGTCTGTTTGCTGTCATGAGATCTTGGGAAGTTTTCTCATTACAAGATGAAATTGGCAATTATCTTGGGGCAGAAGACAATCGAAAGTCGTACATTTCTTCTTTTTTTTTTGGGTGGGGTGATACTGCAGCTCAAGGCCTTGTGCAAATATATATCGTATGATTTCCCGCATAACCAGATGGAAAAATCAAATAGTTGCTGTCTAAACAATGTCATAACTATGCTGTTTCCAATGATCCAGATGAGAGGTTTGACGGTGGCAATGGTGGGTGATGGAATAAACGACTCTCCAGCACTAGCTGCAGCTGATGTTGGGATGGCAATAGGTGCAGGCACTGATGTTGCTATTGAGGCGGCTGACATAGTCTTGATCAAGAGCAACTTGGAAGATGTGGTGACAGCCATAGATCTCTCCAGGAAAACAATGTCCAGAATTCGGATCAATTATGTTTGGGCCCTTGGTTACAATGTGCTAGCCATGCCCATTGCTGCAGGAGTTTTGTTCCCTTTCACTGGGATTCGATTTCCACCTTGGGTTGCTGGGGCGTGTATGGCTGCCTCATCCATCAGCGTCGTCTGCTCTTCTCTCCTGTTGCAGTATTATAAGAAGCCTTTGCATGTTGAAAATGCATGAGGGTTGATTGATTCTATGTTTACCAAATTAATCCTGGCATCAGAAATTCAGAATCTAACTCAGGTTCTCATTTCCCAAGGTGTACACTCCACTCCAGTTCATGGCTACTATTTCTTCATCAGGAGGCGAGTGAAGTCATTTTACATTTTTTTGTGAAAGAAGGTAAAAAGGTCGATATAAACGGATTTTTGATATAGGTGGATAGTAACAATTCTTAGATATTGTACTGCTGTAGCTAATCGATACCTTGGGCCTAGTTATGCTTCCAATTATTTTTGTCATGTATGTTGGAAAATGGTATGATTTGAAATTTCCTTGTGAAAGTTATGGTAAGTATTTCTATCTGTGGGGGTTTTTTTTTATTTTTTTTATTTAGCACAAATTTCGCAGCATCCGATGACCTGAGTACTTCGACTAGGCTGGGTTTTTTAGGTGCTTAGGTTGCAATGTCCAGTAAGCCAAGACTCCAGAGGGATGGCTGACTCCTGTGGTAATCATGATTCATCTATACTATGAATTTGGCCTCTGACTCTAGTTCCAAAGTTGTAATTGGTAAAAACTTTATTTGTTAATTAAGGTAACTAAAACACGTATAGGTGTTAAAATTAATTAATAAATTTTATAATCATGATTATTGTTATTAAGGGGGCTATGTAAGGAAAACTTAACTCATACGTCCTCCCTCTTTGCTATTTCTAATTGACTTTTTTGGTCGAAAATTATATCATACTTCGTGGAGTATCTACTACATGGCCAAAATGCGTGCCCATGCAACTCAGTCTCTTAATTGGTGAAATTTGATGATACAACTGATGAATTCATGTATTATGATGAATTTTACAACAATCTAATGAATTTGGGTTACATGACGTATTTTGCGGCGGAATAATTTGTTTAAAATTCAACTCACTTAATCGCACTTTTTTTCTAATTTACTTGTACCTTAGTGAAATAATTAGTATAGACTGATGAATCACTATATTTTGGATGATAGATTTACAACAAAATTACAATAATTGTATAACTATCAATCTATAAAATTAACTATACTAGTCTGGACCCGTGCTATGCACGGTGTATGTTAAAATAGATATTTTGTGACATATATTATGCAAGTAATGAACCGATAGTCATTATAGGCATAGTTAATATTACAAATTAGAAAAGATGATAGAATAATCAATGAAAAATATATGTAGATAGCAACTTCGTATATAACCATTGGAATTAACAATTAAAAACCACATGACTTAGAAAAATGTCTATAATAGTATGACAGAAATAGTATGATAATAGTATGACTTAGAAAAACCACATGACTTCGTATATAATCCAAACTTCAAAAGGACTTAGGGCTTTGAACCTTTCAATAATCTAGGGTCATTTATATTGCATTTTTTAGGAAAATTCAAATGACATTGGGCCTAAAAAATACAAATACATAAATTTGAAGTCAACTAAAAGCATTTAAAAGTTCACATAATTTAAAAATACAATCTGCTCCCTACACTACTGGAAATAAATATCTAGAAAATTCATAGGGTTGTTGGATTATTAGTGTTCAAAATTTCCAAAATTTGAATTATTCACATCTAACAATCCATACAACCATGGTCGAAGGAAGTTACCCTCCCCTGAAACAATGGTAAAGGAGTGAGGAAATTTTAGGATAAGATAATTAAAATATAAATACTTATCCATATACTTGTGGGCGCAATGACATATAGCCTAGCCTAATCATACAAAAATATGTTCAAAAATAAGAGCATAAAAAAAATAATAGATACTAAATTTACATGGTT
>JACYFF010031959.1:18764281-18774303 GCA_017589665.1 Selenicereus undatus
ACACACACACACACACACATATATATATATATATATATATATATACTTATACGTACACCTATATGTGTTTCTACATATAAGTGTACTTATATGTGTGTGTATAAGTATACTTACATGTTAGTATATATAGACACATATACAAGTATATATGTACGTATACACACACATATATATACACTTATGTACACACATATATGTACACACACACACACATTTATATATATGTGCACTTCTATACACGCATGCTTATGTACACGCATTTATGTATACATACTAATACAATGCAATTTTTTATTATTTTTTTTGGAATTTTACGTGCAGGAACAATTCACATGGGATCCAGAGCATGAGGCACTAGTCAGAAAAGAATGGCAAAAAAATGTGCGTGTAAGGCTGACAGATATGGTGAACAGGGCTGCAAAGGAACCTCCTAAGAAGATCATTCCTTGGATGATGGATGATGTTCGCGCATCATTGAAGTACAATAAGGAAACTAATGAGGAGTTCAAGAAGCGATCTAAGCGGAACAGGAAGAACAAGACAGAGGGGCCTAAGGCTAAGAGTGGGCACAACCAGGGGTCAATATCGGCTACAATGTGGGCCAACAAATTGGTATGAATATATGAACTACATTACTTGAAAACGTGGTTTTCAACTTTGTAATGTCGCTAATGTAGAGAGAGACTTGTTGTATGATACGCGAAACAACTGCAAAGGAGACCTTCGGCTGTTGAGTTGTTTGTTGCCACTCATTCAAAGGTTGATGAGAATGGTCAGTGGATTTGGTGCGATGCTCACACACAGAGTATTTATGTAAGCACCGTAACAATAGTTTGTTTTAAAGTTAGACGACTAAAATCTGTACACAAGCTGCTTGTTTGACTTTTTCTCTTTCTTCTGCTGATGCAGGAAAATATAAGTAATTGAAAGCCGATACCGATGTGCAAGTCAGTTCAGCAGCAGATGACCACCTCTTCTTTACGGCTTCTGGTGGTTGGAGTGAGAATGGCACTATATACGGACTTGGAAGAGAGGGTCTTGCCATGTTTGAGAGACCAACCAAGTCTAGGTGCAGTAGCTGCAGCACTTCGTCGACATATTCTTCCCCGTTAGTTACCCAACTCCAGGATCAATTGCAGATGATGCAAAATGAGCTGCAGATGACCCAAGCTTGGCTACATTCGACAGGGGAGGAGCTAAGGAGTACTAGGAAGCACCTGGATGAGCAAAGAATTGGACTAATGGAGCTTAATGCTCGGTTTGATAGCTTCTCGGTGCTCCTTGGCCATCCCACACATGCCGACAACTCTTAGGCATCGTTATAGGTTTAGGTATGTACGGTTTTACCCCTTAGCTTAGTTGGATGCGTAATTGTAATTGCTTGGATGCTTGAATGTGGAACATTAGTCTCGGGACTTCATGTATGTTGGCAAAACTGTAGAAATTTTTGTGTAATTTGGGATTTGTGATGCCAAATGTGTGGCACGTACTTCGAGTTATTGTATTCAGGGGTGAATATGGATCGCATATGTAAATAGCATGTCATGTAAAATGTAGGCGGCAAGTTCACATGGGCAGAATTGTTGCAAAAGATATAGGCACATTAGGGACAAAAATTAAATTCACGGTCTCTGTTTGAGACTGAGGCAAAAGTTGCGGTCTCCAAATTGTCAAAAATGGGGCCGCAGTCTCTGACTGAGACCAAATTAAGAACCGCTCTCCAATAGAGATCGATAATAGTGGTCTCCGCTGGAGACCACTATGGTCGATCTCAAATGGAGACCATCCTATTTTGTTGTCAATCAAAGACCAAAGATTTTGGTCTCTAATTGAAACCAGAATTTTTGGTCTCTAATAGAGACCAAATTGGCCCAAACTCCAATTGAGTCCAACAACTTTGGTTTTAGAATTCGGTCTCAGGTTGAGATCGATGCGTGCAATTCAGTCTCAAAATTTGAATTGCTACCAAGTTTTTTAAGATCGATATTTTCCGGTCTCTGTTCTGTATCAAAATGGACCGGTTTGTTGTAGTTGCATCTACCATCTAGTCCGTCCTTTATTGTAATTAATTCTACTAATCCCTTGATTAACAAGTCATTCTGATCTCTCCATGGTGAGCGTGAACAACCGGAAGTATTGATTAGTACGTAGTAAACACAACAACATCAATATCAAGGCATTAATTAGTTGTCAAATGAGATGGTCTTTCCATATATATGGTCACCGCCACTAGCACTCCCCAAAATTCGTTAAAAACAATTACAATAAGGACCAATCTAAACCAATAAAAGAATGTACTTGACAAGATTCATAATGCTATTCTAAAAAGCTAATAAAAATATACTAAACATATTAAAGTAATGTTTGTCGATTGTTAGTTAAGGAAAACATTGTCAATTTAGTAAGGAATTATGAACTAGTACACATGTACTACGTACGAAGATTAACACGCGTTAAAGTAATTGTTGTAATTGTAATATGGTGATGAATACTCCATTCTGGTTAATATTATCGTCGTTATTGTAATCTTTAAATTGACATAAATTAATTTAACATGAATCTAAACATAGGGCCTTCATAGAGAGTTGATAAAGCGTGACAATATACAACAATGGTATATGTTTGAATTTTTGACCCAAATCAACATATCATTCCGAAGCACAAAAATAACCGATTATTAAACAAATCCATTTGTTCTAGCCCAATCAGAGGCGGGGTTATCTGGGTGCAAGGGGTGTCACTTGAAACCCCAGGTTTTTTGCGAGGAAAAAATTTATATATTAAAGATTCTGGGAAATAATAAAGTATTATAACATAATTGCTATGAGCATCACTAAACGCTTAGTAGCTTCTTGGTGTCAGTACCTTGCCCAAGTTTGTTCTTCGGTGGATGAGGTTCTGTGCTCAATTCCTACCTCTGCATGTATTCCTCTTGCATTTATGGATTATTTTTTTTTTTGGGGTAATTAATCCTTCTTTGGTCTCCAAAAATTCTAAAGCCAATTTGAGGTAAAAAATTATGTCCTTTTGAAGATTATTATGCTATCAAAAAAATATATATATGTTCAACTTATGATTTTAGTCACATTCATGTTAAATAATTGCTGGATTAGTGATTTACTTATATCCTTTTGATTATTTAAATTTTTTGTCCAGTTAATCCCTCCCCCTAAAAAATCCAAAAGCTCCTAAACTGAAAAAAAAATTCCTAGTTATATTCTTTTGCGAATTATTATGTTTATTTATTGATTTTAGTCGGATTCATATCAAAAAATTGGTGAAGATTTATTCTCATGAACAAAGGAATTAGGATTCTTTTTACGAATTTGGGTAATTCGGTTGGTTATTACTTATTACAGAAAGTTGATTAGTCCATTAATTTTGCATTGTTATACTCTTGATTTCTAAAATGAACCTAAAAGATTGGTGAATTTGAACTCTTATATTTTTTATTTCTAAAAGAATTAGTTTGCTTTGTTCGTAGATGCGAATACTGCGAACCAAAAACTTAAATAAGAAGCGGATTATTTTAAATGGACAAATTTTTCAACAAAGATAAATAAGTGATCAATTGGTTCAATTCCAGCATTACAAAACTCATAATTGACTCAAGAAATGATTAATTATATCCTTTCATCACAAAACTCACTGCTGACGCGTCAATGGTTTAAGTTATCTATTAGGGACTTTCACAAGACTCACAAATTCTACATCACTTTCAAAACATTAGATTTTGTCAAGGATAACTTTTTAAATGTATTATATATGCACTTTCATTTTTAAAATTACGATTAAATTTTATATTACATGTGTATTTAATCGTGACTATCCCTTGATTCGAAACTTGACTACACCACTAAGCCCAATTGCCAACTGATACCGCTATTTCTGTAAGTACCTACATTATAGTATTGTATATAAACTAAGAGCACAAGTTGGAAGCCCCGAGGAGAGTTTGTCTCAAATAAGGACTGAAATTCCTTTTGTCTGATCAAGAGGGACTACGCATACTAATGACTTTGATTAATAAATAAATAAAAAAAAAAAACAGAGGGAAGAAAGAAACACACGGTTTGCATTGCGATCTGCATTAAGTTTAATGTGATCATTGGTCTGTGCGCGCGTGTGTGTAACCTTGAATTAATGTAAAATCAAATTAATCAGAATTAATTTATTCAGCCCAGGGGTGAACGGCGGACAAGGATAGCGGGATTTGATGTCCCCCGCCTGTCCTCATCCACTCTTCAATTTTTAAGATTATTATTTATTAAAATTTTATGATTTTTTTGGGAACTTCCGAATCCCAATACGACTTTTTCTAAATGGCTGCTTTCTAATTATTAATTGTTTAATTCACCATGTCTTATCCAAAACAAGCAGGTTCTTCTTCCCAAAATGCGTGGCTCTATCGGTAAGGTTTACAAATTACAATACCCTTTTTTCCATTCAATTTTCCATGGTAACTCCTCCTCCTAGTGACTATTCAAAATTGTTCCTCTAGTTTGTACTAGGGTAGTTCACACTTCTTTTACGTGACTTTCTCATTCTTAATTAGACCTGACAAAATTGACCCGAAATTCGAAACCTATACTAAACGATTCGGACCCATACTCGACCCGATATCTAAAATAAGCTCACTCGAAAATAGACCCGATATCTGTTGCCATCAAGTTTGAAGGCGTAGGGGCTTAGAGTGAGACAATAGGTCCAACGAAATAATAAAAACTTAACGACAAGCCCAAATGGTGAGGCACGCTGATGCAAGGATCAGCTCATTCGGTTGGTGTCTGAACTTCGGTCATGAATTCCATGATCGACAATGGGAACGATAGGACGTCAGCATTTCATCCGAACTCGTCTTACCTCCTCAAGCGAGGGGTCTAACAAAGCGCGATAGTTTGGTTAAATGATATGATAATGCAAGGCTAGCTCGTTCGATTGGTGTTCGGACTTATCCCATGAATGTCGCGATAGGCAATGAGAACGATAGGACGTAGGTCTTGCAACTGAACTCGTCCTACCTTCTTAAGAAGGGGTATAACCAAGAGTGACAATTTGGTTAAATGATACGCTAATGCAAGGATCAGTTCATTCGGCTAGTGTTCGGACTTATCCCACGAATGTCGTCACAGTCATTGGGAACGATAGGACGTCGGCCTTGCAACTGAACTCATCCTACCCCCTTAAGGAGGGATCTAACCAAGTGCGATAGTTGGCTTCAATGATACACTGATGCAAGGATCAATTACGTCAGCTGATGGGTGGATTTATCCCACGAATGTCATGATAGGCTTTGGAAATGATAGGATATTGGTCTTGCAACTGAACTCGTCCAACTCTCCTACGGAAGGGGTTAAACTAAACACAAAAGGTTTGGTTGCAAGATGTGCTAATGCAAGAATCAATTCGTTCAATTCGTTCGGTTGATAGCCGGAATTATCATATGAATGTAACTCAATCTTTTACCCTATTACACCTTTAGCCCCTAAGGGCTAATGAGTGGGTATGCGGCTAATACACGGTTAGGTTGTCAAGACTCCCTTTATGATGATAAGGGTAAGGATCCACGCACCATTCGACCGTTGCGACCTCTTCGATTCAGCAACAATGAGGCCACATCGGAGAGCCTTCGATTTGTCCGTGACGATGTGTTCCATTTGGCCACGACAACCTCTCCGATTCGACCATGATGAAGCCAAATCAATGAGCCTTCGATTTGACCGTTGCACCCTCTCTAATTCGGCTGCGGCAATGTCTTCCATTTAGCCGCAGCGACCTCTCCGATTCAGCCACGATGAGGCCAAGTCGGAGAGTCTTCGATTCGACTACACCGATGCCTTCCATTCTACCGCGGCAACCTCTCTGATTTCGCCACGATGAGGCCAAGTCTGAGAGCCTTCGATTTCGCCGCGACGATGTCTTCCATTCGGCCACGACAACCTTTCCTATTCAACCATGATAACGCCAAGTCACAAAGTCTTCCATTCGCCGGCGGCGATGCCTTCCATTCGGCTGCGGCGACCTCTCCGATTCGGCCACGACGATGCCAATTCGGAGAACCTTTGATTCGGCCGCAGCGATGCCTTCCATTCGGCAGCGGTGACCTTTCCTATTCGGCCATGATGTGGCCAAGTCGAAAAGTCTTCCGTTCGGCCACGGTGATGTCTTCCATTCGACCGTGACGACCTCTCCCATTCGGCCATGATGAGGCCAAGTCGGAGAGACTTCGATTTGGTTGCGGGATGTCTTTCATTTGGCCGCAGCGACCTCTCCCATTTGGCCACGATAAGGCTAAGTCAGAGAGTCTTCCATTCAGGCACGACAATGTCTTCCATTCGGCCAAGGTGACCTCTCTAATTCAGCCGCAATAAGGCCCAGTCGGAGAGTCTTTGATTCGGTCGCGGCGATATTTTCCATTTGACCATGGTGATCTCTCCAATTCGGCCATGATTAGGTCAAATCAGAAAGTCTTCTATTCGGTTGCAATGATGTCTTCCATTCGGCCGCGGCGACCTCTCTGATTTGGCCACAATGAGGCCAAGTCGAAGAGCCTTCAATTCTGCCGCGACGATGTCTTTCATTCAACCACGACAACCTTTCCCATTCGGCTAAGATGAGGCTAAGCTAGAAAGTCTTCCATTCGGCCGCTACAACATCTCTGATTCGGCACAATGAGGCCAATTCGGAGAGTCTTTGATTTTGCCGCGACGATGTCTTCCATTGGCTACAACGACCTCTCCAATTCGGCCATGATGAGGCCAAATTGGAGAGTCTTCGATTATGCCGCAACAATGTCTTACATGTGGCCGCAATGACCTCTTCGATTCGACCACAGTAAGGCCAAGTCAGAAAATCTTCCATTCGGTCGCAACAATGTCTTCCATTCAGCCGTGGCGACCTCTCCGATTCGTCCACGATGAGCCCAAGTCGGAGAGTCTTCGATTCTGCTGCGACGATGTCTTCCATTCGGCTGCAGTGACCTCTCCGATTTGGCCATGATGAGGCAAAGTAAGAAAATGCTCCATTTGGCTGCAGTGATGTCTTCCATTCGGCCGTGGCGACCTCTGTGATTCGGCCATAATGAGGCCCAGTCAGAGAGCTCTCAATTCAACCGAGGCGACCTCTCCCATTCGACCGAGGCAATGTCTCCCATTCGACCACAATGAGGCCAAGTCGGAGAGTCTTCCATTCGGCCGCGGCGACCTCTCCAATTCGATCACGGCGATGTCTTCCATTCGGCTATGGAGACCACTCTGATTAGGTGAAGACGGAGACCATTCGATTCGACCGAGATGATGTCTTCCATTCGGCGACGGGCCCACGGCGACCTCTCCGATTCCGCCATGACGAGGCCAGTCCCAGAGTCTTTCATTCGGCTATGGCAATGTCTTCCATTCGGCTGTCGCGACCTCTTCGATTTGGCCATGATGAGTCCATGTTAGAGAACCTTTGATTCGGCCGCGACGACCTTTCCGATTCGGTCATGACGAGGCCAAGTCGGAGATCCTTAGTTTCGACCTCAATTATGTATTCCATTCATCCGCGGTGATTTCTTTGATTCGGCTGTAACGACGCCTAGTCGAAAAGTCTTTGGTTGGGCCACGACGATCTCTTCGATTCAGCTATGATGATGCCGTGTTAGAGAGTTTTCAATTCGACCGTAGCAACATTTTCTATTCGACAGCGGCGATATGTCCAATTCGGCCACAACGAAGCCAAGTAGGAGAGTCGACCTTCATCCAATGGCAAGCGACAGATATGATACAGTTAGGCACGCAAACAAAAGGAAAAAGGAAGGATAACGTGAATCCACATCTTATCTGAACACCTCGGAAGGCGTTTTGTTAAGATGTAACGGGCTAAATGATTGCAATATTTAATGACCTGTCTAATGGGAAGACGACACATGGTGCTGACCAAGTCAACGTAGAGTCATAGTTGACCACATGGGAAATGGAAGGACGTTAGAGGGGTATAATGGTAATTTGACCTCTTAAATAGGGAAATTGCCCTCTTACCCTTGAGGGTCAACCCCAAGGCTATAAATACCTTAACTTTCCCCATTTTGTGGGGACTTCGTGCTAATACTTGTGCTTTTCACTTTGGACATACTTTCTCTCACTCTTACTCTCTCTCTCTCTTTGTTTTTTGCTTTATAAATTTACTTCTCAAATTCTTCCTGAGACTGACTTGAGCTTTAGATGGGCCTTCCTTGGGAAAAGCACCCGTGGTCGACTTTCATGCAGGTCATTGAAGGAGGACACGTCAGTGCGTACGATCGATTGACACGTCAACTGCACTTAAGTTCGGACGTCACCACCCCTCAAGTAAGTTTCAATCCGAAACAATAGGCATCTTCAAACCAACCCTACTTGTACTCTAAGAGTATAGAAGACATGAGGCTTCAGAAAGTTTGTTACACGTTTTGCTGCATGAGAAAGCTTGTCAGCTCCAAGTTCCAATATGCTTCTCATGCAACTATCTTTGTTGGAGTAGCTCTAAATGTGAATATATGACTTCTAATGGGCTCCCATCGTCTGTGCTCTTTGAGAAGATTGTTTTCCATATGTGAATTGACCTGACTTCCAGCTATAGGGTATGCAGAGCGTGAAAAAATGAAGATTACAATATATGGTCTCATGGTTATGGGCTCAGAACGCTTCTATGAACATAAGGGCTAGTCAAAATAGGGGGATCTTAATTTGGAACTTTTTCTTTATGAAAGGACTTGTGTCTTTGGGACTACTGTGCAAGATTGTCCGAGGACTATGACATATGCAGTATGTCGAAACTGACCTCATCAGATTCACCAGCAATGCCACATGCATCCCCCACATCGTAAGGACGCACTGCACTACAAAAATCACCCCTTCAAAAAGACTCTTGCAAGTGTTTCCAAAGATGAAACTTGCTACCACTAGTGTTGATCCGATGATGACAAGCATTTTAGTTGTTGCCAGCTTTGCCAGGAAGATCCAGATTATCGGGCACACTATGATTATGGAACAGCTTACAATCCTGTCCAAATAATCCACTAAATCCATGTAACTTGCTTTCACATTTGCAAGAGTCAAGCACTTCTCCTCTATCGTCTCCTGCTCAATAGTCAACATTAACATAAACAAAGATCTAAACAGGTGTACGTAAATGCATATGTATGTATACAAATAAAGACCATTAAAGCTAGAGATGGTCTTGAAGACTCAGATCGCCCTAAAGAGGGGTGAATAGGCTGAGGGCAAAAACTTAAAATCGAAATCAAATGTAAATGTGGAAATTAAATAGAGATGATACACAACGATATTTTAACGAGGTTACGCCTCAATCAGACTTAGGTTCTCACATAGAGTTATCCAACTATAGGATTGAACATTCTACCTTTTTTTTTAATTAAGATAAACTCTCAACAATATCTCAAAGCTACTTCACTCTAGAAATCCCAATCACTTAAACCAACCTCTTGGTTTAAGTTTGGGTGGAGTTGACCCCACAAACTCCAAGTTCACTTCTTAATAATATTTTTTCCACTTCAATTCTTTGATCTCATGGCAAAGCTCAGTACAGTAAATCAATGTATATTCTCAATGCTTTTTCTCACTTGCTTCGATACTTGCTCTTGCTCATGTGGTCACTATTTATAGCCTTGCAAGTCGTGAACTTAAACTGCAAAGAAGGAAGTTTCTGCCAGAATATCCTCAAATCTGATTCCAGACACTTAAAATATAATCTCCAGATTCTGATTTGATTTTCTTGTGAGTTGAATATTCGGATTTGATTTTATCTGCAAATCAGCCACATTGGATATGCTGTGCATGGTATTTTTCTTGTACATGATGTTATTAATCTCTTAAAAATGAGCAACAAGATATTTCGAGTATCACTTTGATGTTATTATTTTGCAATTTAAACTTGTATCTTACTTATTAGAATCTTAGCGACATCGAATCAAATAATATTGACGCAATGTAATTCAGCTCATAATTGATCTTGTATGATATTCAAAATTTATATATATATATATA
>JACYFF010031959.1:18805449-18819952 GCA_017589665.1 Selenicereus undatus
TTATGGTATTTCATCAAAACATTGGTGGCCACTAATGAGTGTAACAAGGAGTACAATCACGTCAAGATGCACACCAAGATTTGGGTGATTGAAGAAGACTTATTTATCACTCTTGCCTAAATGGAGTTCCAGCAGCTAGTTTGGATATTATTCACATTGGCCAAATTCAAGTAGATGGTGTGGTATGGCTAGCGATCAACAAAAGTTTATAAATAGGAGCAAATGAAGCTAAGGGATACACCCAAGATAAAAGAGAGCTACTTGGACACAAATTTGCAAATCATTTCATTGATCGAGATGTTCCTTTTTTTAATTCACAGAGTTGTATTGTTCAAGTTGTAATTGGGTCGGATAGTTGAGTTGAATGGTCAACTCTACCAAGCCTTGTTAAAGACATCAACTTGTGACTTGAAACCTCGAGTAGCTATACTATAGAGTTGTGCAATCATCTTTTCTAATAAAGTTTGGTTAATTCTAGAGTTGGAGAATCCTAGATGGAGACTAAGTTTGTTGAGGTCCAACCTTATTAAAAATATCGGGTCTTGTCTATATTTACTTTGCCACATTTAGATATATATATTCTAATTATTGTGACTTTGATTATCATTCTATTCATCTCCCTCTATGGTGATTTCATATCCTTTGAGTATTCACCATTGCTTGCTATAACACCATTTACAAGTGCGTTACAAAGCTCATTTGAGATCGTTAGGTGGGAATTTTTTTTGGTTTTGGGGGCGGGGGTTGTCACTAATTAGTCTTGGGTTTCCAGACAAACTTGTGCAATGGGTTATGACTTTTGCTCATCTTCAACTACGTTTTCAATGAGATTCAATGGTAGAATATGTCGCCATTTTGGGAGCAAAAGAGACTAAGACAATGGGATCCTATGTCTCCTGAATTGTTTGTCACTGCAACGGAACACTTTGCTCGACTCACGCATTGGAAATAGCAGATGTTTGCAACCATGGTTTAATTTTCATCTACGCTAGTTGCAATGGGGTACGTCAAGCTTTGCAACATGAGCTTCGCCGAAGATCTTTTATTTTGCAGGCTTCAAACATTGAATAAAGTGGGTCGTCAATTTTGTTCCTGACAAAATTATTGCAAGGATTGGAAGGTGGGACGTGCACAAACTTTCTTATGCAAGCAAAGTTCAGCTCTAATTTAAGTCTTATTGAATATGTTCTCATATTAGGGCTAGGTATTCTTGCTTCCTAAAACTATGTTGCATTAATCAGGTTTGTAGAATTTTTTTTGTGGAATTCTGGAATATTGGATCATTTAATGATCGAATGCTTGGGTAGCTTATCACTGTGCGTTTGCCTAAGGAGGGTGGCATAGCTATTAGAAATTTTTTTTAGTTGTTGGGCATCTGGTTTATCAGAGTTGAGTTACTATTGACCTATAAAGAAGTAAAGCTCTTCCCTCACAAATTTTCTTCATTCACAAGACTCTACTCAAGATCTTATCTAAGGGGAATAAGTGTCAAATCACTTGATCATGAGCCAATCTATGTTGTTATAGTTATTAGAAACTGCGTAAAATGGAATGTTGTTGTCATTACAAAGTTGGTATGGCATATTGCCAATAAATCTAATTGCCTTGGATTAAATGGGTACATCATTACCTAAAGAAGATATCCATATGGCAGTATCAAGGATCTGGTAAATGTAGTTGGCATTGGATGAGAATTTTGAAGGTTATGAACCTAATGAAGGACAACTTTGAATGCATGCAATAAATGGGGCATCCACAACCCAGTAGAGGTGAGCGGATTCAGGTATTCGCTCGCAAAATTGGGAACCAGTCAAATAAGTTCCTCACTTTTCAGAACCAGAACTAGAACCACAGGTTTCAGTTTTACAATTTTGAGAATCAGAACAGTAAGCACTTGTTCCAGTTCTTGGTCCGATTCCGGATGCCCTACCAATTGTACACTTTTTCAATGTTTTTTCTTTTGATGTTTATTACTGCCAAAAAAAAAATAAAATCGACCACAACACACTAAGATTCATTTCAAGGCCTATAAAGTATAAAACATAGTTTTACAGCACCAATTAAAGCTAGGTTGCAAATTACATTCATTGAGATGTGATGCAACTTTCGTTTGTCCATTTATTAGACAAGAGCAAAATTAACAAATTGAGGTTGCAAATTATTAAATTTGACTTGAAATAGGCATAACAAACATAAATTTCAATGGGATGAAAAATGTTTTCTAGTTTTTTTTTGGGGCGGGGGGGGGGGCCATGTGGAAGTGGGGGGTAGGACATCTTATTAATTATATAAAAAATCAATAGAAGATTTGGATCTACACCTTAGGTTATGACATTTTTTTGTCATAATAAATTCACGGTTCTGGTTTTAAGGTTTTGTTTTAAGAATTGGGACAAGAACCGATCAAGCAGTTTCCTTACGATTAAGAACTAAAATCGAAACCCTTTGAGCAGTTTCGATTTGGAAACTGAACCCATTCAGCCGGTTCCCGTCCAGTTCTAGGATATCCATCAAACACGTTCACCTCTACATAAAAGTCTACTTGTTGTCCAATGAGGGACAGAGCACCTGCTGTAGCATGGTAATCCTTGGTGTGGTACAAAGCCAAAGTACCAAATTAAGTGTGCTTTTGTGACATGGATGGTTCTACATCAAAATCCCATGACTAGAGACAAGTAGCTCAGGATAGGAGTTCCTTGTCATCAAATCTGTGTTCTTGGTTAGCAGCAACCTGAGTCACATGCTCATTTAATTTGTTTTTTGAGTGTGATTATGCTGGTGCCATAACTAGACACATCCTGGAAGACATTTTAAAATCCAAGATCAATGCAGCACAATAGGGTGAATTGCGGGCAATGCTGTATATAGCTAGCAGGAAATTGTAAATGAAATTATTTGTTGTTGTTACCGTTTTCATCTATATAGAAAGGAACATGAAAGTATTCAAACTGTAAATACAGATCTCCAATCAGTGGGTTTTTCCCATTTGGTCGTACTTGCTAAAATCTTTTCTTGTTTTTCTTTTCTAAGAAAGTTGGATTCAACCAAGATACAAGTCATAGAACTACGCTTTTCAAGCCTAGGAAACTGCACCATGCCCAGAAAACCATCACATATCCTGGCCGAGAACCCATGCATCTAGTTTTTGTCCAGAGTCTAAAAAAATTTGTTTTATTTTTTAATTCTAAATTTTAAGTGGAGTAAAGCAAAAAAAAAAACAAATTAACTTCTCTTTTTGGGCTTATAATCGGAAGGGACAACTCAAAGTGTTGACCCCTTCCTTGTGTAAGGTTTTGATGATGTCAAACACAAATGTGTTAGTCCAAATGTATTAGTCCTTATAATATTACTTGAATTTGTGCTATGCTTAGTTAATAAAGTTGGTTGAGAACAGTGATTAAGAACAGAGCTTGTACGATCAGTTGAAGTTCCAGAAACAGTTTCTAATAGCAATACTTCAAGTCCAAGAACAACATGAAGTTTCAGGAACAATCTTCAGGAACAGTTCTTAGCAGTATCGAGGTTGTTGACATTGCAAGTCACCTGCTTCATCAACAAGAAGTCATGGGTTTTGTAGAATCTTTTCTTTATTAGACCCTCTGTTAATATGCCAGTGAGAGGATCCCAATTTCATGTTTGCTTTTGAAAAATCTTTTTGACACTCTGTGAACAGGTCCTAATCCTGACTGGGAACAGTTCCTGGTAAAGCACCCTGAGTGTTCTCAGCAAACGTCTGGCAAAAGATTTTACGATTCTTTTTATTTTTGGGCTGATAATTTTTTTTTTTTTGCTACTTGATAAAGTATTTTTCAATTGCAACCCAACAGATTTTCAAACTTAAAATCTCTAATTTTTTGGGATAAGATTTGGATAAGATTTCACTAAGTCAAATTTTATCTTCTTTCTCCTATTTTTAGCAAAGTCCTAAGACTGTGGAAAATGCTGGACGTTGGCTGGTGGAATATGTGGCTTTTGTTTCACGTTAGTAGTGAAAGAAGCGCAGCCACAAAAACTCTCATCTAGCTGTTTTGTTTCAAGCTATAAAAAGGAGTTTTTGCCAACGTTTTGGGAGGTGGTTTTTCAGATTGTGTGAGTTGTACTGAGCCAAATTTTCAGAGTGAAAAACTTGTAAAAGAGAGCAAAAAATTGAGTCTTCCTCATTGGCATACTAGGCGCTTCATTGTACCTTACACTTGCTTTATTAGAAGTTGCTAAGTAAGGTGTCTTCATTTTGTTTGTGTAAACGAATAGAGTTGTCCTAAATTTAAGGTAACTAAGGACGTGGGGTGATTGTCTAGGGTAGACAATCACGTGTTGTTGCAAGTTGTAACGTGGGGTTACTTTTGTAACGTGTTCAGCCCGTTAGTAGAATTTTTGTGAAAATCCTACAGAGGTAGGTCGTGGTTTTCCCACCTCAGATGGGCTAGAGGTGGTTTTTCACGTAAAAATCTTGTGTCTTCATTCTTATTTTTGCATTCATTCTTACCCCGAACACATTACGAAAGCTTGGCAGGAACAGTTCCCTGCTAACCATACGTTGTTCAGAAACTGTTCTCCACGAGTGTTTTCAAAAGTGCAAAAATTTATCACACACAATTCACCCCCCCTCTTGTGTGAGTAACCTCATAAATACAACAAGTGGTATCAGAGGTTCTCAATCACAAAGACTAACCTCTGGAGAGATCCGAAAAATGAGTACTCCACAAGGCATGCTTGAAGGTCAATCAGTGACTCGACCTCCGTATTTCAATGGGCAACACTACAGCTGGTGGAAAAACCGCATGGAAAATTATATTCAAGCGGATGACTATGAGCTGTGGTTGATTATCAAAGGAGGTGCGCTTGTTCCCACAAAGGCTAATGAAAAGGGAGAAATTGTTCCCAAAACACCTGACGAATTCAATGCTGAAGACTTCAAGAAAATGGAGAAAAATGCCAAGGCCAAAAAACTGTTGTACTTTGGCCTTGGACCTGATGAATACTCACGCATTTGTGAGTGTGAAACTGCCAAGCAAATTTGGGACGCATTGGAGATAGCTCATGAAGGAACAAGCCAAGTGAAGCAATCGAGGATTGAGCTACTCATGCGGAAGTATGAGTTGTTTGAAATGGGTGACAAAGAATCAATTATGGAGATGTACACCAGATTCACCCATATTACCAATGAGCTCAAATCCTTGGGCAAAGCTTTCACTACCGAGGAGCTTGTAAGGAAGATTCTGAGATTCCTACCACATACTTGGGAAGCTAAAGTGACCGCAATCCAGGAAGCCAAAGATATGAAAAGTATCTCTCTTGATGAGCTCATAGGGAATCTTCAAACCTATGAACTCAGAAGGAACTCACAGCAAAAGGAAGAAAACAAGAGAGATAGAGGGCTGGCTTTAAAAGCCTTAGAAGAAGACAACTCAGACATGGATGAAGAAGATATGGCCCTAATAACTCGGAAATTCAAAAAATTCTTCAGAAAATCCAAGGAGCTGTCGAAAAAGAAAAATCCTGTCAAAACCAAGAACAATGACAAGGAACAGGTCCCGGGATGTTTCAAATGTGGTAAGCGTGATCACTTTGTCAAGAACTGTCCCCTGCTAAAAGAGGAACAACCTCAGGAACAGTTCCGACATCAAGGTAGGAAACAGTTCCCAAACAAGGCTGCCAAGCGGTTCTCACGTGCAATGTTAGCAGCATGGGGAGAGACAACTAAAGAGGATGAGAACTCAGATGAAGAAGAGGCTGAACTGGCACTGATGGCCAGAAGCGACTCAGAATCTGAGGATGAACCTATGGACAGCCTTGCTGAACTTAAAGGAAAGGTACGTGGACTGAGTAAGTTTAAACTTGAGGAATTACTTACTACGCTAATGGATGAATATGATGCTTTAAATACTGAAAATGTCATGCTAAAAGACACATGTTCTGAGCTAAAAAGAGACATTAGCGTAGTTGAGTTTGCTAATGACATCCTTAAAAAGGAAAAAGTCGAGCTAGAGGAACAGACCGCAATAGTAAGCCACGACCTTGACGTAGTGAACAACAAAATGAAAGATCTGGAAGGAGAGTGCCTTCAGCTGAAACAAAAGATAGAGAACTTGACCATAGAGAATGCTCAGCTTCTTGAAAAACTCAATGAGACTGAGTCAGACCTAGCCAGGAACAAGCAATGGAACAGTTCCTCAACGGCACTCAAGTGGCTGAACACACACCATAATAGGAATAAAAATGGTCTAGGCTTTATGGCTAAGCATACTGACTACCCAGTGAATAGGAAGTATGTAAGTTTACCTGAATACATTGTTTGTTATCACTGTGGTAAAACCGGTCACTATCGTTATACTTGCCCGTCAAGAAAGAATGCCATGGAAAGAAGTATGATTTATGTAAAACAGATATGAGTTAAGAAAAATGAGATTTACTCGTCAAAAAGAATGGGACCCAAGTGGATCTGGGTTCCCAAAACTAACCCGTAATCTGTTTTGTAGGCTAAAGTGAGAGGGAACAACCTAGGAAACAAGCTTGGGAACAAGCAGATGTGGTATGTAGACAGTGGTTTTCTTACTAACCGAAATTGGTGTGCATGGGGTTACAAAAGGCTAGAGGCACTTCTTGCTCTATTTTTACATCATACTTTGCGAAGATATATACCGGTAGAAGTTACGTAACTTAGAACATGTAGATACAAAGTTCCAGTGAAATAAAGATCCACGTGTAAAAGATTATACATGAGCTCTAAAGTTACATGCTTCTCATTATAATATAATGGGGTGTTTGGTAGCAATATATCTTTGGGAAAAAAAGAGCCGTTTGGAGGATTTTAGTTATTTTAATCAATCAAACAACTAAATAAGTGTTTGGTAAACTGTTATTTGAAACAACTATTTTAATTTGTCCCAAACAACTCTTTTGAAAAGGTTATTTTAATTAGCCTTTTCAAAAGAGTTTTTTTGTAGAAATTATAAATTCGTCCAAGAGTTTTTAAAAAAATTACACTACATGCTATTAAATTATATCCATAAAATATTGTTTTTATGAAATAGAAAGAATATGGGGTATCAAAAAGTATAACTTGAAAGCTTGTATCAATAACATTCAAAGCAAGTTAGATCTTGAGGATTAATAAGAATAAAGACCTTTCTTTTATTTATTTTTCGGTGGACAAAAACAAAACATTGAAGTAGCATTATCTCTTTCGCTGTTTGTAAATTTTTTTAGCCCGGTGGTTTATTTTTTGGAGTAGATTTTCTAATTTTGCTAGTGTATTATATCAAGCTTCTTTGGTTCTCTCACCATACAAATTATATTTATGAACATTTGATATGTATACTGTAGAATATTTAGTGCCCCTTCTGATTATGCACACAATGAACTTTAGATTGATGCAAATAAATAATGATGTTTCATATTATGTTTCATGTCAATTGAATCTAATGAAGATAAAATCATTAGAAATTCATATAAATTTGAATTTCAATTCATAACCCAAAAAATTTCCAATAAATAACAAATTAATATTATGAAACTTAGGCATCATTTATATAAGTACAAATTGAAAAGAAATAAGACAAAGGATGAATACAGTGTGTGTAAAATTATTAAGAAAGTAAATTTTTATGAATGAAGGTTGTTTTTTTTTTTGTTTCATGAATGAAGTTAATTTATAAATATGAAACAAATTTAATTCTTTTCAAAAATAAAATAAGATGATTAACAAAAAAAAATATGTTCATGCTTTTGATCTAAGGATATAAATGAAATTTTACCGATCATTATTTTTAAAAACAATTAATTTTATTAAATAGTTTTTTTTCAAACAACTAATTCAAACAGCTAACAGCTGTTTTCTAAACGGGACCAATGTATTTTAATCTTTTTGACTAGCTAGGTGGTATAGCGTGCTCCCCCCTGCCTTTTCCTGTGTATTAAGGGAAAGAATAAAACGTCAAAGGGGAATGGGTTTGTAATTAATATGTCTCTAAAAACATTGAGTGGACTGTGAAGGTTTAAAACTGGGAGGGCGGTGGCTAATCCCCATACTCCCCTCCCTCTTCCGGTCTTTAGAGTGCAAAAATTATCTCACCACAATTTCCCAAAACCAGTGATATACAAATCAGAGAATACTATACATAGTTAGTACTGTAATAAATAAATAAATAAACTCATCAAATTTTCATATCTATATTCTGCTTCATGAACTCTCTCTCTTCCCTCGAGATATCTTAAGTCTTCAAAATTTCCGGAATAATTCTCAAAATAATGAGGGCTTCTTTTTTTAAAAAAATAAATAAATTGTTACGAGGGTGTCTTTTGCCTTTTGGAGCATTTTATGCTTCGAATGTTCAGTGAAAGGGAAGACAGAGAAAATAGGATAGGGTTATCAGCTTATCGCCACGCTAAGCAGAAGCAAATCAGGCAAACTGATGCTAAGGTGGTGCAATCTGCAGCAGCAGTCTGGCAGGCCACCTTTTTGACTATTTTAGTTCACCCTAATTTAAAATATATATATATATATATATATATATATATATATATATATATATATAAAGTATTCTCCCCATGTTGAAAATTGGTAATTTAACATAAGAATGATGATATATGTCTTATTATAAAATATTATTATTCTTGTTTTAAAAAATAAAAATTGATAACTTTTGCAATGTTCTTAATTCTTTGGATTATTGGAGTTTCTTCAATACATGTATTGATAGTAATAAGTATATATAAAGGGAAAATGTATGCATCCGAACTATTAATCGCGAGTAGAATAAGTGGAAGTCTGATAATTAGATTAATCACATGATATTAATTAAACGAGATAATTATTATTTTGCTTTAAAAAAAGGTTTCATACAATTATGTTCGAAATTTGGCATGGATATACGTGATCTAGTGCCAACCCCAAAAATATGGGTCCCTCCCTCTGGATTTTCTGTCAGTTTATGTTCATTATACATATAAATGTATAAGCCAATACAGGTTGATTCAAATGATTTGACACTTGTTTTCCTTAAGTAAAGTCTGAGGTTCGAGTCTTGGGAATGAAAAAAATTTACGATGTGAAAGATCTACCCCTTATTAAGTTAACAGTAGCTCAACTTCAATAAAATGGAACATCCAAGACCAAAAAATAACACATATATACGTGCGCAGATTACACATTGTACATTTAGGCGTGCTTGTCTTCATTGCATTTGGTGCTCAAAAAATGGGATCAAGAGGTGTCAATTTTAGCCATTTTTAAAGTATCCAGAAGCAATAAGTTCAGATGTAGTGGTGGAGCCATTAAGGGGCATGACCCCCTGCTTTTTGAAAAAAATAAATAAATTTGGGATATTCTGGTGGAAACAAAAAATAAATATCTATTAATTAGTTTTCAAATATTTTATAAAGTAGTGTATAATAGATTGGTTGGTTGCTTGTTGCTCCATATGGGAGGTTGTAGGTTCAACTCCTTGTGCTGCCTTTCTTGTAGTTTTTTTTTTTAGAATCTTTTTAAAAGTTTGTTGAATTACGATATTATGCTTTACTTTCAAAACATTATATCTTGTCGATGACAACTTTCTTGAATGTATTAATTACACATTTCATTCTTAAAAGTATTAAAGTTTATATTATGTATATTATTAATCTCACCCCCCTTAATTTGCATCTTGACTTCGCCCCTATTCAGATGAGTAGAGTTTGATGCAAATCTTATTAGATAGATCCCTACAGAATATAATTGACATGCAACTATATGACTGATCAACACAAATATAATTGGAAAAGAAAGGTAGTACTCTAGATATGTACAAGTATGACATTATTGGTGTTTGATTGTAATGTTTTGTATAATATTTGCATGGTGTGCGCTACCATTTTTCCTTTAACTAGTTTTCTATTCAAATGACTTCCAAAATTCAATATTGTTGTATATATGAGTTACATTGTAGTTCGTATGTTAATACAAGATATTTTATTATGCATCCTATATATACGAGTTATATTTTAGTTTAAGTTAATACAAGATATATACTTTATTATGTGTTTTATAATATGATGTTTATTATTTTTGTGTATCTTTTTTTTTTTTAGTGAGCAACAACTAGGGGTGGCAAAAATTCGGGTCCGGGTCAATTCGGGTCCGGACAAATCGGACATTCGGACAAAAACTTCGTACCCGGACCCTGTTCGAATTACAAATCGGACACTTTGACCAGACCCGGACCCGGACCCGAATGTCCGATGTCCGGACCCGGTTGTCCGAATGTCCGAATTTGCGATATGATTTTAGGACATTCTGACCGAAATGTTGTGCGACCGAACCCGAACCCGATTTTTTAATGTCCGAACCCGGTTGTCCGAATTTGTTTTTATAAAATTTTCTAAAAAATTTGGACTAAAATTACATATAAACATAGTTGTCCGATGTCCGAACCCGGTTGTCCGATTGTCCGAATTTGTCCGAACCCGAAATGGTTCAAAAATTCGGACAACCCGAACCTGAATGTCCAAACCCGAACCCGACCCGGATTTAAATTCGGACATGTCCGGTTGTCCGAATTTTAAATTCGGACATACATTTGGTGACCGTACCCGATTTTTTCCGGGTCGGACAAATTCGGGTAATCGGGTCGGACAGATTTTTGCCAGTCCTAGCAACAACCTTACATTGGCACTCTTTTATTAATTAGCTAGTCTCTAGTACTCTAGACAGACAATAAGGCAATGACACATAGTTGCGGCACACTGTTTCTAAGCAAAAGGTGAGACACTGGGGGCAGCAGACATGCATGCATTGGATTCTAAGCATAACAAATAATATATTCATCTTATAATTAGTAATTTCTAAACTTAAATTAGTTAATTAATTAATTAATGAAAGATTTCACCTTTGACGATCGCGGATTTCGATTAAGTAGTCAACAGATTTCCTACTCGGGAAACCAAAACGAAATCCTTCCAACTTTCTTAAATTAATGTCTACGAACCCAATTTTCCATGTTTTTATTAGGTTTTGAATTTTAAAAAAAAAGCTTTTTAGGGGATGAGTGGCATGGTATGTGACGCATTTTTTGAATACAGAGTAAAGTTTACTCTTTTCAATTAGTCCTTTCAATATTTAATATGTCGGGGAGTTTTTGAGCTTACTATAAAATATTAAGATGTCCGTACACCCCCCCCCCCTTTTTTTCTTTTGAATCTTGAACCCATGCAACTTAAACCACTCGGGGATCTACAATTTTGGCCTTTGAATTGGTGCAGCTAGCTAGGGTGACATGCCTGTTCATAACATTTCCTCATGCTCCTAATCATATAGGTGATCTTACATATGTATGGTCCCTTCATAGAGATAAAAATTTTCGCCTGTGGTCCTAGCTAGATTGACATTAGAAGTATTGGTTTGTTGCTACCCTCATCTCTACAAATATTAGGTGTTTGACACTTGAAACAATAAAACCAATAATCACATTTTCAATTCATATTGGTATTTATATGCTGATTGATTCGCATTAATCGTAGAAATAGAGAAAAGGACTACATACTCAGGGATGAAATTTAGAGTAGGGAAAAAAAAAACAACTAAGTCAAGTGCTTATAATTGACTTCAAATAAAACTGTTAAAATGAGAGAATCAATTTTTTTAGCAAGAGCGATGGTAACAAGGATCCATTAGCGAGATCCGAGTATAAGAACCTTGTCTTTCAAGTGGACTAAATTACTATCATGAGGTTAATTGATGTCCATTCTCTATATTTTAATTGAACCATTACGTACATAAGACGAGCAACAGTTTGTAAGATAAGTAGAGGAAGGATGGTTAGGACAATTATCACATCCCATAGGCTGATGAAAATTCCATATTAAGACTTGCGTACTACGATGAATAAAAGGAGTCATATTCATCTTTTAATGATCAATGGAGATGACCAATGAATGGTGGTAAAGGCTTAATAGAAAGAACAGGAAATCGACTAGGAGGATCCAGGATTGATGTAGCATGTCATGTATTGAGAGTGTGCTTGGTAGGGGTAAAAATAATTTTTCTGAAAAATAATTTTCTCATTTTACAGTGTTTGGTAAAACGAGGAGGGTAAAATTGTTTTCAGGGGAAAATCATAAAATAAAGGAAAGTATTTTCACTTTGAATGGAGAGTAAGTTGATTTTACGTTTATTTGACGCTCGCACGGTTTCACATTCTTTCTCTCTTCTTTGTCTATTTCCTCAACATATGGTTCGAAGATTCAGGCAGTGACATATAGTTCGAAGATTCAGGCAGTAATATATAGTTCGAAAATTAGCAAAATTGTATCATCCCGATGCCGGTGCCGGTGCCGATGCCGATGTTGGTAAATCTAACAACCATGATTTCATCGAAATCCAAAGTACTCTACAATTTATCGCTATGGTTAAGAAGATAGAGAAACTAAGTTTTTCCTCTTCTTTGTTTGGATTTCTACTCAAAGGTTGGAAATCAATAAGTGTTGCTAGCATCAAATTGTTGGCAGTAGGTAAGATAAAAAAACCTGACAAATGTACATATTGTTACAACTTTGATCTGGATAACGCTGCTATTGCAATATAATTCTCCAAAGAACAAAATATAAATTCCCATTTTCCAATATCTTACTAATTTTTGTTTTTTCACTAATGTGCATATTTTAGCTTTTTTGTTCATTTTTTGCTAAGCAAACTCATTTTCCAAGAATTTTATTTTTCCTTTTACCAATCAACTGAAAATATGAGATGAAAATCATTTTACATGAAAAATCATTTTACATGAAAAATGATTTTCTAAGAAAATAGTTTTCAACCCTACCAAAAACGCCCTAAATTTACTTTGATTTTGCACCACTATAATGACTCATTTTGTTCCATGCAATCAAAATGGTAATGATGACTCAATTAATATGTTTGGTTACCATTAAGGGATGTAATCAAAATTGCATTGTAATCACGTTTACTTCAATCTATGCAAATACAATTATTTAACTTTTCCTAAACTATTGTGATTACATACCTTTTAATCAAAGTCTACCCAACCATAATCTATTATATTTGAAGACTTTCTTTCTATTCTCTCCGTTGTCTCTTCTCTGCTTCCCATATCTTAGTACACCACCGCATTTTTAAAGGTTTGATGCTCCCCAACTCCCTTTTCTCTCCTCTCCATGTCAAATAAAGTTTAACTCAGATCATGACCATATTATTGTAACTATATTTTTGTACGTTCTAGACATTATCTCTCTCTCTCTCTCTCTCACACACACACACACACACACACATTATCATCATCAACATCTTCTTCTTCTTCTTCTCTCTCCACTTGCTAAATTTGAACAATATTACATTATTGTAAATTAGAGAAAATGGAGTGCACTTAGTCTCATGTGAAACATCATAATCATTATGATAATATATTGAATAATAATTATCAATAAAGCTGTTAGCTTCCTTAAGCTTACAATATATTTTATTAATATGTTTTAATCAATGAAAGATAAAAAGGAATTGGTCTATTGATATATTTATTATGTTATATTTGGACTTAACTTGGTGTTTCTATGTGATATGATTATAAATAGATATTCACATGATTGATTTTATTTTTAAGATAGTTTATTATTCAAATTTGAATATGTGATTTTTATGATATTATATTTATGATTCAAATTTGATTATGATTCTTCTTATCATGTTTGATAATGCTATGTTATGAAATAGGATATCCCATTTGATTAGAGATATTCACTTTGGTAAAATATTTGATTTTCCCTAACAAAATTGTAAGTGCTTAATCATGGAAGGAATTGCAATGAAGAGAATCTTTCTACACCGCAAAAATAAGGTAGCCGTTGGATAGAATTGCAAATTGGTAAAAAATAGAGATATAGCCGTTGCATGCATAAAATAGAAGATCTTCAAGGACCCTGAACTGAAGTTCAAGGCCTTGAACTGAAGTTGAAATCCTGAAAGGCAATCTCAAATCAGTGTAATGACTAGTTTTTGAGGGTTCTTCAAAGCTTTGCTATAAATATTGAAGCTAACTGAAGGCTGAATACAACAAGAGAGAGAAGCAAGCACTCATTGGCATATCTCTTACTCAAGCATTCATTGGCATACATTGAGATTTAATTTGCTTCAATTACATTTGATTTGTATTGTTCAAGTTGTAATTGAGTCAGATTATAGAGTTGAAGGGTCAACTCTACCAAGCCTTGTTGAGGTGTCAACTTGGAACTTAGAGTAGATGTACTCTAGAATTGAGTTGTAACTATCTCTCCTAATAAAATTGGATTAATCATCGAGTTAGGGAGCTCTAAGTAGGAACTAAGCCTGGTTGAGGTTAATCTCGTTAAAAAATACTTGTGCCTTGTACGCCTACATTTATATTTCTGCAGTTTTCTTTTGATTATTTAGAGACGGCCATATCGGCGTTGAGGCAGCGGGTTATGATGGGACCCACGGGGGCTTCGGATTCGGAGAGAGAAATGCAGGCGGGGTCTCGGTGCTGGACTTTGCGGTGGC
>JACYFF010031959.1:18835912-18849591 GCA_017589665.1 Selenicereus undatus
ATTAACTTTATCATTTCTCAACCCTTATTTCCCAGCAAAAAGAACAGATCCTAAATAGGTGAAAAATATATAGCATAAAACCATATGTTATTTTTATCCAAACTACCCCACCTTGGTTATGGTTAGTGGATATATTTTTAATTTATGTTATTTAAAATAATTATGTCTTGTGTTTGTTACTTTTGTTTATTAAACGATTTTCAACTTTCAAATTTTTTTCTTAAATTGTTTTATGTAAAGTCTATTAGAATCAGTCTCTCTACGGACAATCACTTATATAGAGATAAGACTGTCTACATTCGAATTTTCACAAATCTTGTGACAATGGAGCCTACACTAAAAGGAGTAGAGTAGTTGCTGGATATGCTTTTAATTGTGTTTTATTTGTAATTGAGTTTTCCTTTCAGTTTAAAATTCTCCATCTATTTAAATTAAGGGTAAAATATACAATCCTACTAAAGTGTACTACTATATAAAAATTAGGATAATTAAAATGAGGCAAACTAGGATTTTTTTTTTAAAAAAGACGGTCATTTAAGAGATGAAGCGAATACAGCAAAAGCTTTACAGCTTGATACGGTTTGAACATAATGTCCATTAAAAATATATGGGAGAAATTTTTGGAGATGACAGCATATCCTTCGTCAAGAACTTTCAGCAACTTGGTTGTTTCACAACACTTATATTGTAGATTCGATGGTATATATTTATTGATATGGCAATTTCGCACAAGTAAATTTTGTTGTTTTACAAAGGAAGACTATGAAAATAATTAGAAAATTTTTAAAAAGTTAAAAAAATTGCCATTTATAATAGCCTGACTCTATAAATTCAAAACAACATAATAATTTGTAGTTGTTGGCCAAAGGAAGTGCATGTTGTTGCTACACAACATTGTAAATGGGCTTCTTTCGTTAGTGACCCTTTCGGGACCTTCACTTGTCACGTAAGTCTAAATTTCATATTTCCATATAAAAAGAAATATAAATATCTTCATATACAAAACGCTCACTGATAGGTACCGCATTCTCAAAATTATAATCTTTCCATGACATGTAGGTGACTAATACATTTTTTTTCCATAATTAGTCCAGGCACCATTTGCTAAAATTAGTCCCCCCTTTAAGAATGAGGCAAAGAAATTTACTAATTTACGGGCAATCAAGACATGGGTTTCCTATATAAATTGATTTCAAAAGTTTCAAGTAAAATATGTCTTATCACTATTGTTGAGGATACCCAGCGTCGTAATTTCCATGATAAATGCATGGTAAAATTAAGAAAATTACACTTTTTCTCTTCAAAACAAGTTATGAATGACATTCCCAAATACTTATGTGATAAATTCTATATCTGTTGAAGTGGAGTGATTTAGAATTTTAGACCACGAAACTTTTTTTTTTTTTTGCCCAGAAAAAGGAGGACCGTTAAAATGGAGGATATAGATTTTGAAAAATAAAATAAAACACAATTTCTAATAATCCGGATCTATAAATCCATATGCAAAATGATAAATGTCTTGCTACAAGACACTGTTTAAGTGTCTTATTTTCACTTAAAATGTATATTATTACATATCAAATTGAAAAAAATAGTATGATTGAATAGTGAAAGGATGTCAAAACTTGTAAATTGTGTAAAATCATCATTTTATACATAATATTTCACATTTACAAAATGATACATATGGCATGCCTTCGCGGATGTGGCTGATCCGGTAAACGTGTCAGTGTTTATTTATTAACGTAACCGACGAATACTAAAGCTTTATAACTCATAATAAGTTGTAATTATTCAAAATTTGGTGATTTTAAACCATAAAACATATTAATTTGAGTTGAAACAAGACATTTAAAAGTGTCTTACTGTAAGACACTTATCATTACCCAAATCCATATATACCTTGTAATTTGCGTTCCTTCCCCAAAAAGGACATTCATTTAATTTTAGTTTGTATGTTAAAACGAGCTTTGGTGTTGTTAATTCCAATTCTCATATTTTCAGAGCTTCTCGAGTATGAAAGAGCTTAAAATTTCTTTTCACTCCCACATAAAATATTATACAACAACAATAACAACAATTCTCAATGTAGATCTCGCTTACGCGGGGTCTGAGGAGAGCCAAATGTAGGCAATCTTACCCATACGCACATTACTGCTTGTAAACAGACCGTTTTCAATAGACCCACCAAAAAATATTTTAGAAAGATGATTTAGAAATTGAAAAAATGTTGGGTGAAACTCATTTAGCCACATAGGGCCTAAATAAATAAAACTCATTTAGCCACATATATTAACATGATCAACAGTTGTGGGGTAAGAGTTTTGTTTACCTTGAGCAGCAAGCCACACCATCAACTAATCCGGCTAATAACAGTGGGTACCACAGTTGTGAAGAGAGTACGACTTAAGCAATCAGAGGTACTACAATGATACTCCTACTAAATTCACTCTACCAACCTAAATGAAGGTATCACACCCAAAAAAGAATAATAGCCAGTATAGCAAAACAACAAGCACTGCGTAAACACAAGTCAGAGGAAGGTCTAGAAGCATGCTACCTATGATCTTCAGCCTTAATCCTAGATCTCTACAGACTTCTATCCTAGGCCATGTCCTCCGTTAGATCCACTAACTTCAAATCATTTCTAATCACCTAGTGCCAATTTTTCTTTGGTCGTCCTCTATGTCTTCCATACCCTGAGATGTCAATCTTCTCGCACCTCCTCGCTGGTGCATTCTCACTCCTCCTTTTAACTTGACCAAACCATCTAAGTCTAGTCTCTCTCAGCTTATCTTCTATAGGTACAACTCCTACCTTCTCTCTAATCACTTCATTCCTAATTCTATCAAATGTCGTATGTCCACACATGCATCTAATCATCATCTTCTCTGCTACCATTGACCTCTGTACTTGAGGCTTGGCCAACACTCTGAACCATACAGCAAAGTTGTTCTGACTACCATACGATAAACTTTCCCTTTCAATCCTATAGGAATTTTCTTATCGCACAGTACTCAGGACGCATTCCTCCATTTTTGCCAACCCGCTTTAATACGGTGGTTAATATCTTCATCAATATCTCCTTTCTCCTCAATGATCGAGCCCAAATATATGAACTTCCTGGCCGTTGGTATTGCTACCCCACCCATGGTGATGGCTTTCCCACTTGCTTCCTCACCACTGAACCCACATCGTAAGTATTTAGTTTTCAACCTGCTCAATCTAAAACCAACCCCTAGATTCTAATGTATGTCTCCACTACTCTAACTTTTTGTTAAGACCATCACTAGTCTTATCAATAATAACAATATCATCCACAAACAGCATATACCAAGGTACTTCGTCCTAAATTTCTTTTGTGAATACATCCATAAGAATAGCGAACAAGAATAGGCTCAAAGCTGACCCCTGATGTAACCCAATGTCAATAGGAAGGTCCTCTATGTCTCCTCCTGAGGTCCTTACACAAGTTTTTACTCCCTCGTACATATCCTTGATAGTTCGGATATACGTCTCCGACACCTCTTTCTTCTCTGAACACTCCCACAACACCTCTTTCTTCTCCAAATATAAAATATTATACTAAAAATAAAAAAATAATTAAAAAAGATGTCATTAATTAAGTTGACAAACTCATATATCAGCTTTGTTAAAATTATTATCAAAGAAGCTATATATAATACAATTATAATAATACAAAGAAATGTCTCATTCTTAATTAACCAACGAGTTATGATCTCATTGAGACCTTACTAATGAATAATGATATTAATAATCTATTTTTTAAAAGAATGCTATTAAAAACATCTTTATTTTGACGGAATTTCTAACCGAAAGATCATATTTTTCCGTCGGAACATAAATTTTCTGATGGAATTTCTGACCAGCAGAGGACATTGAAATATGGCCCATCGGAAAGTCTTTCCAAAGGAATAACACATTCCGTCGGAAACTTTTTCGACGGAAAAATTCCATTGGCCTCCAACAGAATCACACTGCCAATCGGGATTTCAAATTTTTAATTCTTGGAAATATCCGTCAAAATTTCAATCGAAAACTGTCGGAATTTCGTTAGAAATCCATTGATGTTTTTAATTTTTTTTTAAAATATAAAAATTATAGTACTCAATTGTACAAGCATTTTGCAATGTAGCTTATGCACAATAAATTCTCAATATTGACGTTAAATTCATATTAACACTAAATTCTACTTAATTAATAAAAAGTTGTATTCTTTAACTACAAACTAAAGGACAACAATTAAGAACAAATTATCAACTTGACAAACTAACATCAACGTTGCAAATTAAGTACACAAACTATCAAATTTACGAAATTACATACAAACTAAGTATCATATTCAACATATCTGATTAATTTAGTACAGAATTGGGTACAAACTACACACATAAAAACCTTCTCAATATGTTGGCGGCAAATGACAATGGGAAGAGGTGATGGCGGGGGGATGGCGGCACATACAAACTAATTGTACGAAGTATACAATTCAACATGTATGCTTAATTTACTACAAAATTGAGTACAAATTACACGCATGAAAACCTTTTCAATAAGTCGTCGACAAATGACGATGGGAAGATGTGATGGCGGCAAGCTGCCGTAGGGGACATGACAACCGCTAGTGATACATTGCTCTCTCTCTGTCTCTCTCTCTCTCTCTCTCTCTCTCTCTCTCACGCTCGCTCGCTCTCTATTTTGTGAAGCAAGTGATGAAAATGAAGCTTGGAGCGAGATTTGTTCCTTCTGGGCTTGGTATGAGGTATGTTCTAGCCCATATGAACCACACAATGAAATCTGTAAGTACCAAGATGGAACTCATTCGAAATTTTGAGGCACTTAAATCGCGCTTAGGTGACCAATAATCGAGCAAGATGGTGCAAGCTGCCCTATTCAGGTCCTATTCTATTTCGTGTTTTTGAGGATTTAGCTAAGAGCTTATATCTGTTTACAGCTTCTTACATCTCCTTAAATCCTTAACGTAATCCGTACATCTTCTTACATGTCCTTACATCTTCTTACATATTCTTTCATCCCATATAAATTTTCTATAACATTCATTTATTTTAATTACAGAAATATATTTTTTTTTTTAATTATGCTACTAATATATAAAATTTTTAAATATCTTATGAATACAACATTTACATAAACATAAAAACATAATATAACGACGTAAATCATATTTGAGCTTCGACATAAACAATATATGTTATTATAGAATGAATAAGTGACCATACTTTTAAAATTATAGTACAAAACTTTTGTTCATGTTTAAGTTTGAAACATATATGAAAACTGTCAAACTGTATGCAAAGAAAGCATTACAGTTGTTTCATGCATAAGTTTATCCATGGCAATTTTGTTGCTATCATATTTTGTTTTTATTTTTTATTTTTCATTTTGGAAGGCAATTTTCAATTTTTGGTTGTTTAATATGACATTACAATTTTTGTGTTATAAGCATTGCCGAATAATGTTTTAAGGGTTTATTTATAAAATTTCTTTGTAACAATATTGACCATGCAATTATATTTGAAATTGTTTATTTAAAATAGGATTTTATTTTAAGAGTTGTATTCAATTTTGAGAAAATATTTTATTTTTTTGCTATACTTTGCTTATTGGATCAAACTAATGTAAATATAAAAAATCACATCAAGTGTACGAAATTTTGTTGACAAAATTTATGGAGTCTAATATATTTTATTGTTGTATAATTAACTTAGTTAATGGTTTATTTTCAATAAGTTTATTATTTTAAAATTATTGTTTCTCATCCAAAATGTTCATTGTAAAACAAACATATTTTGTTTTAATTATATTAAGAAATATTTTGTTTACTGATGGTATCAAATTTTAGTCGTAAATATGACTAATATATCACAATTGTCATAAATTATACTATACAACTCTTTAATAATTCAACAACTCCTTACAACTCCTTACATCTTTTTGCAACTCCTTACATCTTCTTACAGCTCCTTATATATTCTTACAACTCTTTACAGCTTCTTAACAACTCCTTACATTTTGTTACAGCTTACAACAGTTTCTTATCACGAAATAGAACAAGCCCTAAGTCCGAACTAGAGCTGGGTAATGTGTCGTGCCGGGTTGGGTTTGTGTTCGTGTCGAACATAAACGGGTTGAAAACCCTCGGACCTGAACCCGACCCGTTTAATAAACGGGTTGAAAAAATTCAACCCAAATGACTTAACATTTAAACAGGTTGACCTGAACCTAACCCGTTTACCTAAACACGTAAAACAGGTTAGGATCGGGTTACCCACTTTACCCACCAACCTATTTAATTGTAACACAAATTTCATCCCAAAAATAATTTACCAAACAAATTACATATTTGTCAACATCTTAAAGCATAGCTGCTTTCAAAAGTACACCAAAATAGCAGCTAACTTAGGTTCCAATATATTCAGAGCTTATTCCAGTAAAACAGTCAATAATAACATAACTTTACAGGCTTAGAAAATTCACATAAGAACCAACTACTTAAATTAGAAACTATGTCCAAGTCAAGTCTTAAACAACAACAAATAAAGTTCAAATTGTCTAAAATTCTTAATAATATAATAAGCAAGTCAACAATCAACAAGTCCATAAAAGAGACCACAAAAAATTCTCCAGAGCCTAATTCCCACCATAAATGTAAACGATAAACGGTAAATAGTAAATAAACAGTAAACAGGTAATCCGTTTTATTAAACGGGTCAAATAGGTATTTTTTCGTGTCGAGATTCTCAAGCCGAACCTAACCCAATTAATTAAACGGGTTTACCATATCAACCCATTTAACTAAACGGGTTCAAACTTCATACCCAAACTTGCTTAACTTCGTGTCGGTTCGGGTCGGTAATCGTGTCGGGTCAGTTTTTTCCATCTCTAGTCTTAACCAAGAGTAACCGAATAGGCAAAAAACAAAACAAAACAAAAAAAACGGTAGAATTGGTGAGTTTTACTGTAGCTTTCTCCGAACAGCCTGCCTATAGTATACCCCTTGGGGTGGGGCCCTTCCTCAGACAATGCATAAACGCAAAATACTTATGCACCGGACTATCATTTTTTACTATGACTATCTCCGAACATCGGCGTAACTAAGTTTTGTTGACAACATATGGACTGAGCCACACTAGGTCCATCCAAATCTAACGAGGACTGGATGCATGTGGTAATTAAACTACGTGGACCACTCGAAGGAGTTCAAATTAAATTTTGCACGATATTCCAATTTCTACGTGGAATCTTTTGACAATTCACCAAGGTTTGAAATTGATTGGTTGGATGCTACGTCAAAATGTCACTCAATAGTCGATAGCATAAGTCAAAGTTGGAAAATATGTCAGATCGTACGAGATTTGTATTCTTTTTAAATTTACATGAGTTAAAAATTTATCATTTTAAATTTCATATGTTTATTAAAAAGGTTGAAAGTTTTGACATATATTCATTTAATTTTTAAACGGATTGACGTGATCTCGATCAATTTAACGTATTTAATTTATTTAAGATAAACGAGCCAAGTTTAAGTCACCTAATTATCCATTAATTTGTTTGCATTTGTTGAGAGAGGAAGCTAGTTGAGTATATATAAGCAGGGTTGTTATTACTGAGGAGAGAGAGAAAGAGAAAAATAAAATAGAAAAAGATGAGGGGAGCTGGTTGAGGGTTTTTTCTCACCTCTCTACTGCGTTTGATTTCTTCTTCTTCTTCGTTGCTATTTTTTAGTCCATTAATGTTCAAGATAAATTCATATAGCCTCAAAGCACAAAGCTCAGAATCATTGATTAGCTCAAGAATTAACATGGTATCAGAGCCGTGGTAATTGAATTCTTCAAATTGTTCGAACGCGATCCTACCAAATCTCGATTGTCTGTTCTGCTTCAGAGAGCGATTTTGCGAAAATCACTTCAAATTACTCTTTCGAATAACTTCGAATCACTTCGAAATCAGTTTTTTGTCCATCCAGAATTCGCTGATTGAATTGTTTCTCAACAATCGATCAAGTTTAGTGAGGAAAATTCGATTGAGATCCAGTTCTTCGCTGTACGCGATCTGAGCTTGAAGCAAGGAATGTCTGCAGACAGAAGTAGAGTGAATTATGCCGATCTTCAAAATCCGCTATTCATTCACCTTTCGGATGGTCCAGGATCCTTGAGCGTGGGAGCAAAGATGATTGGAGCTTAAAACTATCGGACATGGCGAAGAGGAATGGAGATTGGGATGTCAACCAAGCACAAACTAGTGTTTGTGTTAGGCACATTGAACAAACCAGATGATGATCCAATCAAAGCTGCACAGTGGGAAGCATGTAACAATCTGGTAATTTCGTGGATATTAAACAATGTGTCAGATTCAATTGCTAGGTCAATTCTGTACATACAGTCTGCTAGTGCTGTTTAGAATCATTTGCAAAGGAGATTCTCTCTTAGTCAAGGGTCTCGCAAGTATAAACTCATCAAGGATGTGTATTTGGTTAAACAAGATGGCCATTCTGTGAGTGAGTATTATACTGTGCTGAGAGGAATATGGGAGGAGCTTGATGCAATGAATGAGTTGCCTAGAATGAAAACAGTAGCTGAAGATGTTACTAGATTTCTCAATGCTTTACTAAAACAGCAGGAGGAATTGAAATTGTTTCAATTCTTGAATGGTCTGGATGAGAAGTATCAATCTCTGAGGAGTCAAATACTGATTATGAAGCCGTTGTCGCTTGTGGATACTACTTGTGGGATGATACAGCAGGAAGAGTTGTAGAGAGAAGTCCTTGAGATAGGGAAACACACTCAGTATGAAGCCTCGACACTCTATAGCAAAGGGGGAGAAGATAAAGGAGTTGTGCAGTGTACAGTCTGTGGAAAAAAGGGTCACTCAAAGGAGAAGTGTTGGCAAGTCATTGGATTCCCCAATTGGCATCCTAAGTCAAAGAAATTGTCTCAAAAGAAGGGACCAAGGCCTTTCCAGAGCGCTAGGGGAAAACAAAATGTAGCTGTAACAAACTCAAAAACTGCAGCTGCTGTTCAAACTCAGGGTGATGGTGAGCAAGGAAAAACATTTGGTCTCACTTCACATCAAATTGAACAACTGTTGAAACTCATTCCCCAATCTGGAAAAATTCAGCAAGCATTCTCAGACACAGATGATGAGCTGGAACATTCCTTTGCAGGTAATGTGTTCTGCTCTTGCTCAGCTATTTCCACCTCAGACTGGATTGTTGATACTGGGGCCACAGATCATATAACACCTCATGCTGAAGATATAAAACATGTTTTACCCAAGAAGACCAGTGGCCACATTAACATGCCAAATGGTGCCAAGGTTGAGATCACTCATCAAGGGAGTATTGAACTTCAGACAGGGTTGAAACTAGGCCATGCTTTATATGTGCCTTCATTTAAGTTCAAACTCATGTCTGTCTCAAAATTGGTCTCAGAAAATGATTGTTTGGTGACCTTCTATCCTAAGTTCTGCGTTGTGCAGGACTTACATACAAGGATACTAAAGGGAGTTGGTAGAGAACAAGATGGCTTGTATTACTTTGCTTATGTGTCACTCAAAGATCAAGAGAGGCTGCTACAAGAAGTTTGTGCAAGAGAGCACAAGTTCGAAAAAAAAAAGGAAGAGACCTGGTTGAAGACTAAGCATAAAGCAAGTACTGTTAATAATAGTGGGACATCTATTGATGAGTATGCTTTGCGGCATCATAGGCTGGGTCATGCACCTGTGTTCAAACTGAAGCACATCCCACAATTATCTTCCGTGAACAGTAGAACAAAGGATGTTTGTATTACTTGCCCTATGGCTAAGTTTGCTAAACTTCCATTTCCTACTAGAGAAAACAGATCTGAGTATTTGTTTGAGCTTATTCATATGGACATTTGGGGTCCATACAGGGTAGTAACAAAGGGAAAGTATAGGTTCTTTCTCACTATTGTGGAGGATTTTAGCAGAAGTACATGGACATATGTGCTTGAATATAAATCACAGGCTCTTCATGTGTTGAAGATGTTCCTCAACTTTGTACAAACACATTTTCAGTGTGGAGTAAAAACAGTGAGATCAGACAATGCATTAGAATTTGATTCTGATCTCTGCAGAGATTTCTTTACTTCAAAAGGAATTGTGCATCAAACCACGTGTGTTGACAGGCCACAGCAAAACGGTCTTGTGGAAAGAAAGCATAGGCATGTGCTGGAAATAACCAGAACCTTGAGGTTTCATGCGAGATTGCCACTAATGTACTGGGGTGATTGTGTACAGACTGCAACCCATATTATAAATAGACTACCTACTCTTGTACTGAGCAACAAAACCCCATTTGAG
This sequence comes from Selenicereus undatus, assembly GCA_017589665.1. Classification (NCBI taxonomy): domain Eukaryota; kingdom Viridiplantae; phylum Streptophyta; class Magnoliopsida; order Caryophyllales; family Cactaceae; genus Selenicereus; species Selenicereus undatus. The sequence goes on from JACYFF010031959.1 coordinate 18,846,275, forward strand.
GTGCTGTTCGGAAAGAAACCTTCTTATGCTCACTTAAAAATCTTTGGTTGCCTTGCATTTGCCTACAACCCACAAAGGACCACTGATAAATTTGAACCAAGAGGAGTACTGTGTGTATTTTTGGGTTATTCGGACACTCAAAAAGGGTATAGACTGCTTAACATGCTTACTTAGAGATGTTTTGTGTCCAAGGATGTAAGGTTTGTGGAACATGTGTTCCCTTTTCAAAAAGAAAGTCAGGCAGCTTATATGAATCCTTTGCCTGCAATTCAAACTACTCACTCAGGTTGGTCCTCTGATTTTCTGGAGGAAATTTTCACACATGATCCTTTAGGGTCTTCCTTTAATACATATTCTTCCCCAGTTGCAACCGCTGATCCTCCATCTTCTCCTTCTCTTGAGTCTGATCACGCCACGTCTCTTGACACTACTGAGCAGTCCCTTCCTACTAGTCAGCCAAGAAGATCAAATAGAGTCAAGACATTTCCTTCCTGGATGAAAGATTATGCAGTGATGCACACATCTTCTGACAAGCTAGTTACAGAGATTACATATCCTATGAATCATTACATGGGCTATGCACATCTAGATACTACATTTCAACACTTTGTTGCTGCTATGGACAACTAGAGAGATCCTCGGTAATATAAAGAGGCAGTTAGTGATAAAAAATGGTGTGATGCCATGAATATTGAGCTGCAAGCATTAGAAGACAATAGTACATGGGAAGTCACTAATCTCCCTGCCGGCAGAAGACCTATTGGATGCAAATGGTTGTTTAAGACCAAGTTTAAAGCTGATGGAAGTGTTGACAGGCATAAAGCCCGGTTAGTGGTGTTGGGAAATAGACAAAAATATGGTGTGGATTATCAAGAGACCTTTGCTCCGGTTGCCAAAATGACAACTGTGAGAACCTTGCTTGCTGTTGCTGCCATGAAAGGCTAGAAGCCGTGTCAAATGGATGTGACAAATGCATTTCTTCATGGGGATCTCTTTGAAGAAGTATACATGTCACTACCTTTGGGTTATAGTGGGGTCGGTAGTCGAATCACACCTACTTCCAATCCTACTTCTCCAGAAAGGGGGGGTACAGGGAAGGTCTGCAGATTGCACAAGTCCTTATATGACTAAAACAAGCACCAAGACAGTGGTTTTCTAAACTATCCACTGCTTTACTTGATTTTGGGTTTCATCAATCTAAAGCGTATTGCTCTTTGTTCTTCAAAAAGACCAGAGGTGCCTATTTGGCCATCTTGGTCTATGTTGATGATATGCTGGTAGTAGGTGACAATCAGGCTGATATTGATGCTTTGAAACAATTTTTGAGCACCAAGTTCCATATGAAAGACCCGGGAGATCTCAGATATTGCTTAGGGCTTGAAGTTGCTCATACAACACAAGGGATTGTTTTGTGTCAAAAAAAGTATACTCTGGATTTGTTGGATGAACTGAAGATGACCAACTGCAAACCTCTCAGGCTACCTTTATATCCCAATGCTAAAGTTGTTGTGCATGATGGCCAACCTTTACCAGATCCTAACAAATATAGGAGATTGATTGGCAAACTCATCTATCTGTCTATAACCAGACCAGACATTAATTTTAGTGTGCAGCTTCTCAGCCAATTTATGCAAAAGCCTACAGATGTTCACTGGAAAACTGCTATGCATGTCATTCGATATTTGAAGCTTTCTCTTGGACAAGGTATTTGTTTCTCTCACACATCTCCTCCTAAACTGGTGGCCTATACAGATTCTGATTGGGCCAGTTACAACATGGTAAGAAAGTCAACCACAGGCTACGCCATCCTTCTTGGTCATTCACCCATTTCCTGGCGAACCAAGAAGCAAGATGTTGCTGCCCGATCTACCTGTGAAGTCGAGTACAGAGCCATGGTTGTCACTACTTGTGAGATTACTTGGCTTTTGAGCTTGCTTAAAGATTTGAGCCTGGTGCAGTTGGAACCTGTCACACTGTACTGTGACAATCAAGCAGCCTTGTATATCGCTCACAACCCAGTCTTCCATGAATGTACAAAACACATCGAGGTAGACTGTCATTATGTGAGAGACAAGATTAAAGCAGGTCAAGTTTCCCCAGCCTATGTGCCCGCGGAAGATCAAGTTGCTGATTTCTTCACCAAGATTGTGTCTACTGAGCAGTATCACAGGTTACTGTCCAAGTTGGGAGTTGTAAATATGTTTACACCTCTCAACTTGAGGTGGAGTGTTGAGAGAGGAAGCTAGTTGAGTATGTATAAGCAGGGTTGTTATTACTGAGGAGAGAGAGAAAGAGAAAAATAAAATAGAAAAAGATGAGGGGAGTTGGTTGAGGGTTTTTTCTCACCTCTCTACTGCGTTTGATTTCTTCTTCTTCTTCGTTGCTATTTTTTAGTCCATTAATGTTCAAGATAAATTCATATAGCCTCAAAGCACAAAGCTCAGAATCATTGATTAGCTCAAGAATTAACAGTATTTTCAATTAATACGTAATTATATAACACTAAAAATTAAGTTTACATACCATATCAAATAATTACTGTCTAAAGCTCCCCTAATTCATTATAGTCCACATTTTTACGTTTATTTTTAATTTTTATATCCTTAATTATCAAATAAAAAGTAAAGGGATACATGATGAATGGATAAATGAGTTAATTTATTTAACCCACTTAATTAAACGGGTCAAATAAGTATTTTTTATGTCAAGAATTTTGACTTGAACTTAAACGAGTTGAACATGTCAATCCAGTTAATTAATGTACCCAAACTCACTTAATTTTATGCCAATTTCGAATAAGTAATTGTATCGAATATAACTTTGCTCAGCTCTAATGTAGCCTGTGGCCTTGACCCCGACCTCCTTTGGTCCTAGCTACTCCTTGCTAAATCACATGCCTAATTCCATTTTCCTTCTGATATCGTTGTATCTAAACTGATTTGGATTGTCAATAATTAAAATTTAAAGAAAGTTGCTCTTCTCCTCTGAATAAATAAATAAATGAGATAACTTTATAGCAAGGAGGCTCAAAGTCTAGGCCTTGGTACACTATGAAATCCCATTGTGGATCTACATGCTTAGTATTCATTTGATCGAATCTAGGAAGCCTCCGTTCCGTACATTGGGTTTGTATGTGTTTTTGGTGTCGTTTAGCATATTGCATGATATATACATGCATGCAATCAATCCATGTTCATCTCGTGCAATTTAACCATTCAACGCATACGTTCGTGGGATAAATATGAAGCTAATGACCGGCAATAAAATTTTAAAAAAAAGATCTGAATTCATAGGATAAAAATACAACGCGCAAGTTA
>JACYFF010031959.1:18862454-18874640 GCA_017589665.1 Selenicereus undatus
TCAGTTGGGCTAGAGGTGTTTTCCACGTAAAAATTGTGTGTGCTTTATTTCCGCATTTATCTTGGTGATTTTCGTATTTGCAATATCTGAAAACACCCCCTGCAAACAAGTCAACAGGGTGTTCGTCATCTAAGAACAACCTCTGTCAGGGTGTTTGTTACTTATAATGCGAAAATCAGACACCACAATTCACCCCCCCTCTTGTGGAAGTATACTCATAAATTCAACAAGTGGTATCAGAGCGGGTTCTCTCACAAAAGGCTAACATCTTGACAGATTCTGAAGATGAGTACACCACAAGGAATCCTTGAAGGGCAATCCATTACTTGACCACCCTATTTCAACGGTCAACATTATAGTTGGTGGAAGAATAGGATGGAGAACTATATTCAGGCAGAAGATTATGAGTTATGGATGCTCATCAAAAACGGACCCCTTGTCCCCACCAAGGTGCTTGAAGATGGCAAGATGATTCCCAAGGAACCCAAAGAATTCGATGCTGAAGATTACAAGAAAATGGAAAAGAATGCCAGGGCCAAGAAGCTACTGTATTTCGGCCTAGGTCCAGATGAATACACTCGCATCTCTGAGTGTGAATCAACCCAAGCTATCTGGAACGCCCTACAAGTTGCTCATGAAGGTACGAGTCAAGTTAAACAATCTAGAATTGAGCTACTTATACGACAATATGAGTTGTTTGATATGGGTGATCGTGAAACTGTGATGGATATGAACACACGGTTTACCCACATCACGAACGAGTTAAAATCCCTGGGAAAGTCTTTCATCACTGAAGAGTTGGTGAGGAAAATCCTCAGAATTTTACCTCGTATGTGGGAGGCCAAAGTGACAGCCATCCAAGAAGCTAAAGACATGAACAAAATCACCCTCGACGAGTTGATTGGTAATCTCCAGACCTATGAACTCAGAAGGAACTCACAACAAAAAGAGGAGCAAAAGAAGGATCGCGGGCTTGCCTTGAAAGCACATGAGGACACTGACTCTGACCTTGAAGATGAAGATATAGCCCTAATGTCCAGAAAAATCAAGAAATTCTTCAAAAAGGTCAAGGAGAGCAACAAAAGAAAAGACTTCAGTAAGTCCAGAAACACCACCACCAGAGAACAGCTCACAGGGTGTTTCAAGTGTGGCAAACCAGATCACTTAGTCAAAAATTGCCCTCTGCTCCGAGAAGATCAGGAGCCCGAACACCTTCGAAAACAGGGTCGAAAACACCCTGTAAACAATCTGGGCAAGAGATTCTCGAAAGCTATGCTGGCTGCCTGGGGAGACTCCTCTGAGGATGAAGGAGATTCTGAAGCTGAAGAAGGTGTTGTAGCACTTATGGCACAAAGTGATTCAGACTCAGATGACGAGTCATCAATCAGCTTCTCAGATCTAAAGAACCAGGTACATGGTCTTAACAAAGCTACTCTAGAAGAGCTTCTATATAATTTGATAGATACTTGTGCTGATCTAAAAAGAGAAGTTCGTGATCTAGAAGTTGAAAATGAAATTCTTAAAAATGAAAAACTCGGTCTGCATGAGAATTTTAATGAGCTTAAAGAAGAACCTTTTTTGAAAAGTGGAGATTATTCGAAAATAGAAGAAAAACTCTTTGAGGTGGAAGGAATGGTTGAATCCTTGCTAGACGAAAAGGAAAGTTTGCATGTCACCATAGAAAAATTGAAAACCGACCTTGCTACAAACAAACATTGGAACAAATCTTCACAAGCCCTTGATTGGTTAAACACTCATCACAGTAGAAACAAAAAGGGACTTGGTTACAAGCATAAACGGACCGTTTACCCAATACATAGAAAGTATGTGGGATTACCTGAAAACATCGTTTGCTTTCATTGTGGTAAAACGGGTCATTATAGATATACTTGTTCTTTAAGAAAACATGCCAATGAAAAGAATGAAAAGTATGTGAAACAAATCTGAATTAGAAAAGATGAGCTTTACATTTCTAAAGAAATGGGACCCAAGTGGATCTGGGTTCCCAAAACTAACCCGTGATTTGTTTTGCAGGCTGAAGTGAGAGAAAACAACCTTACGAACAACCCCACAAACACCCTTGAAAACAGGCAGTTGTGGTATGTCGATAGTGGGTGTTCACAGCACATGACTGGTGAAAGATCAAATTTTCTCTCACTTACAGCTTTAAATGGTGGGAGTGTAGCATTTGGAAACGGCAAATCTGGGACAATTGTCGGTATAGGTAATATTGGTAAAACTCTCTCCCACTCAATTGATAATATGCACTTAGTTGATGGGTTAAAACACAATTTGTTAAGTGTGTCCCAACTGTGTGACAAGAACAACCTAGTACTGTTCTCAAAAACACGTTGCTTGGTTGTGAATGATGACACAGGAGATGTTGTGATGAGGGGGAAGCGATGTCAAAATGTTTATAAAGTTTGTATTTCCACTCTTCCCCAAAATAACCTGACTTGTTTAAATGCATTAACTAATGATATAATGCTATGGCATAAGAGACTAGGTCATGCAAGCCTGTCTCTGTTAAACAAACTTGTTTCCAAAGATTTGGTCGTTGGACTACCTTCCATCAAGTATAATAATGATAAGGTATGTGAATCTTGTGCAAACGGAAAACAAGTCAGATCTTCTTTTAAATCAAAAAGATGTGTTAGCACTACCCGACCTCTGGAACTATTACACATTGATCTATGTGGTCCCATGAGGATAGCTAGTAGAGGTGGGAAGAGGTATGTGCTTGTCATAGTGGATGATTACTCTCGATTTACTTGGATCCTATTCTTGACATCCAAGGATGAAACCTTTGAGAAGTTTATTGCCCTTCTCAAAAAGGTTTAAAAGAGAGTAGGACATTCATTGGTTAGCTTGAGGTCTGATCATGGTACTGAATTTGAAAATGCAAGTTTTACTAACTATTGTAATGAGCATGGTGTTGTTCATAACTTTTCAGCCCCGAGAACACCTCAGCAGAATGGGGTGGTTGAACGGAAAAATCGTACCCTAGAAGACATGACTAGAACAATGCTTATTGCTTGTGGTCTTCCTAGGAACTTTTGGGTAGAAGCCTTGAACACATCATGCTATATTATAAATAGATGCATGATTAGACCCATTTTGAACAAAACTCCTTATGAACTTCTCAAAGGCAGAAAACCTAACATTATGCATCTAAGAACATTTGGTTGTAGATGTTTCGTACACAACAATGGGAAAGACGTCTTAGGAAAGTTTGATCCAAGGAGTGATGAGGCAATATTTCTTGGTTATTCCTCTCACAGTAAGGCATACAAAGTCTTTAATAAAAGAACCTTGTGTGTTGAGGAAAGTGTGCATGTGTTATTTGATGAATCTAACTCCTTGAATGAGAATGATGCACAGGATGAAGAGTTTGAATTAGGTCTTGTCCAAAAGGAATCGTTGTTCCAAGAAAAACAATGTGAGAACACCCTGAAGAAAACAGGTACAGAAGCTGTTCCTCAAAATGACAGACAAGGTGAGAACCAAACAGGGGGAAACACCGTTGAACCCTGTTCGGGACCATGTTCTTCAGGAACAGACTTACAAACAGGTGCAGAAACAGGCTCAGGAGGTGTTTGTGAGCCTGATTCTTCAAATATTCCGGCTAGAGTAGAGCATGTGTCTGTGGATTCACTTAATCCAAGACCATGGAAGCACCATAGTTTGCATCCTCTTGATCAAATCTTGTCAGATATTAATACTGGAGTGCAAACTAGATCTAAACTTAAGAATTTTTGTGCTTTCTATGCTTTTCTTTCTAACATTGAGCCAAAAAGTGTGAATGAAGCTCTTGCAGATTCAGATTGGGTCACGGCAATGCAAGAAGAGCTCCATCAATTTGAAAGAAACAAAGTATGGCACCTGGTACCTAAACCTGCAGAGAGAACAATCATTGGAACCAAGTGGGTGTTCCGAAATAAGCTAGATGAGTCAGGAACAGTCACTAGGAACAATGCAAGGCTGGTGGTTCAAGGGTACAATCAAGAAGAAGGGATTGATTATGAAGAAACCTTTGCACCAATTGCTCGTATCGAGGCTATTCGAATTTTAATAGCCTTTGCAGCTCATATGGGGATTAAATTATATCAAATGGATGTTAAAAGTGCAGTCCTAAACGGATACCTTAAAGAAGAAGTGTATGTCAAACAACCCCCTGGTTTTGAAAATAATGATTTTCCAAATCATGTTTTTAAACTTGACAAAGCTCTTTATGGTTTAAAACAAGCTCCAAGAGCGTGGTATGAACGGTTGTCAAGCTTTTTACTTGAAAATGATTTTAGAAGGGGCAAGGTAGACAATACCTTATTTCTAAAGTCTAAGGGGGAACATTTGTTGATTGTTCAAGTATATGTCGATGACATTATATTTGGAGCAACTCATCATGATTTATGCAATGAATTTTCAGATATGATGAGGAGTGAGTTTGAAATGAGCATGATGGATGAGCTTAACTTCTTCTTAGGTTTACAAATCAAGCAAACTTCAAACGGCACCATGATACATCAACAAAAGTATATCAAGGAGCTACTTAAGTGTTATGGGATGGAGTCGGCCAAACCCATAGACACTCCTATTTCTCCATCAAGTAGATTGGTGATTGATGATGGGAGTCCCTCAGTTGAGGAAAAGCTCTATAGAGGAATGATTGGGTCACTCTTGTACTTAACTGCAAGTAGACCTGATATTGTTTTTAGTGTTGGATTATGTGCCCGTTTTCAGTCTAACCCTAAAGAATCACATCTTAAGGCTGTTAAACGGATACTAAGATATTTAAAACACACACCTGATTTATCTCGTTGGTATCCTAAAGGATGTAACTTTAATCTGGTTGGATATGCTGATGCTGATTATGCAGGTTTCCCAGTTGATAGAAAGAGCACCTTAGGTATGGCTCACTTTCTTGGACCTTGTTTGGTATTGTGGGCAACCAAAAAGCAACATTCAGTTGCCATGTCCACAGCTGAAGCAGAATATGTGGCGGCAGCCTCATGTTGTGCTCAGTTGTTGTGGATACGACAACAACTCAAGGATTTTTGTGTTGACACTGTATGCATTCCTATCTTTTGCGATAACACAAGTGCAATTAACATTGCCAAAAATCCATGTCAACACAAAAGGACAAAACATATTGACATTCGACATCATTTTTTAAGAGATAATGTGGAAAAAGGCTTTATTTCAATGAATTTTTGCTCCACTGAAAATCAAATAGCTGATATATTCACTAAGGCACTGAGTAGAGACCAATTCGAGAGAAAAAGACTGGAACTGGGGTTGGTGAAAACACCCTGAGAACACCTGTTCTCAGAGTTGGACCAAGATGGCAAAAACACCCTATAATACCTGCTCTCTCTCTTTGCTTGGAAATTGTTACCCTTAACGAATTTGTGCAGTCTATATGCTACTAAGTTCATGTGTGAAGACTGCTACCTTGAGAAATGGAGTAGAGTAATAAGAGAAGCATGTTCAGAAACAGGCAGCTCGAACAGGTATGTCCCTTGGTTGTTCGATACATAGGGAATGTGTTTTGCTTTTAATGTTTTCACCCGTTGCAATCTTTTAAAAGATCTCGGCTGCTCTCTCTCTCCCTCTCTCCTTAAGTGTTCTGTCTGTAGTCTTGTCTGTCCTCTCACGCAAACAGCTCTAAAACCCTAATCTCTCTCCTCTGCAACAATGGCTTCCAACCAACCCTGTAACTCAAACTCTCTGGTTCTTGCGTCCTCAATCCCTGCTCCCCCTCGCCCAATTCCTTACAAGCCTTTCAAATTTCTGAAAATCTTGTCCCTCACAACAGTGGGGATAGGGATGGATGACATTCCCTTCAATTGTGGAAGGGAATTGGTATTTTTGGTAGGGTCAGTTGCTTGCCCTCTTCAAGTCGAGTCGGAGGATGTACCATCAAGGGCTCAAGACAAAATCTTGGAACCTTCTGCAGAGCTTTATGGTGAATTCGAACCCTGTTCTTTTGGGCTGTTTCCAGAAACAGCACCAGAAACTAGGGACGAATCCTTGAATGCTGTGTGGGTAGAGGATCTGCATCCGGATAAGACATCCGAGGAAAGTCAGGAGAAAAATTCTCTCCCTGAGTCCGAACTCCCCACTCCGACTGTTCAAACCGGAGAGAAAAGAAAAAGGATAAAAATTGTGGCTAGACGTAGCAGAACGCCCAAAACAAGGCCACAACCAAGGTTTCAGCCCTCTGAAACTCCCTCTTCTCCTCCTTCTTCCAAGCCTTCTCGCAAATCTGCGAGAATTGCTCTCAAGTCAGTCCCTAGAACCTCAAGATCATCTGCTCCGGTCATTGAGGAGATTTCCTCCTCCTCAAGTTTGTCTGGGTCTGACTCTGAGGATCCCTCGTTCAAACAAGGGACCCCCGTGTTCTCAGAACCTTCTGATGAACAAAACCCGTCAATACCAACCACTTCCACGAAATCCTCAGCCTCAAAAACACCCCTCAAGAGGAAACCGAAAACAACCCCTCTGTCCAAAACTGCATCCCCTGCTCCTCAAATCAAAAAGACAAAATTGACCACTCCCTCTCCCTTGTCTGAGAAACATGCGCAATTCCTTAAGCGTAATGTTGTAAGGGGGAAGGTCGTGAACAAACAGTTTTTTGAGGAACAGGGTCTGGGGGTGTTCTTGAATAAGTTGCGAGTCCAAGGCTGGCTTGAACTGTTTGCAAACACCCACCAAGGGTGTTCTGTGGCTGAGTTGGCTGAATTCTATGCCAACTGCTCTGTCACCAATGGGGTGGTGACAAGTGCTGTCAATGAGCGGCATTTTTCCTTCGATGCTGCTACTCTTGGTGAAATACTGGGCGTCCCCTCACGTGGGTTTGACGTGTATGTGAGGGAAGACAAAACCGCCCTAGACCCAACCAGGCTCCTGGAGATATCTAGGCGGGTAAGCCAGAAACCGGGCCTGAGAACACCCTCCTCTGTAAAAAAGGGTGATCTGACCTCTCTTCACCAACTCCTCTTCATGTTCATCATCAAGAACGTGATACCAAGAGGTCAGGGGAGAAACTCAGCCGACCTTTTTGATCAATGCCTGGTCGACTTCTTGTATAGGGAGGAACCCATAAATCTTCCTGCTATCATGATTCGTCACATTGGGCGAATTACAAACACCACCCGAAACCATGATCTCGGGTATGGGTTCTTGTTGACTAAAGTATTTGAACACCTTGGTATTGAGCTCACACGGAGAGTGCCAGCTCAACTGGTTGATGAGATTGGCGTGGACACCCTTATGGGATGTGGCTATGAGGTTGGCCAAGGGTCAACTCACAAACAGGGTCCTCGACCACCTCGACCCCCTGTTTCTGAGACACCAAGCCCTTCTGTTGAAGCTGTTCTTGAGGATAATGCACGCCTCAAAGAAGAGCTTTCGGCTGTGAAGTCTGCTCTCGAAGCAGAAAAGGCCATCTCAGCAAAACGTCATGAAGAACTCCTTGCACTCATCTCCAATATTGCCCCCAGCATTCCTCATCTGCAAACGAAACCACCCCCTACTCCCTGATTGTATAGGCCGTTCTCTAGCTCTCCTTCCCTCTTATCTGCAATAAATTTTTTTTCTGCACTGAAATTTCTCTGTCTTATTTGCATTTCTTGCTTTTTAATGATGCCAAAAGGGGGAAGAACTTGACAAATATTTCTTTAAATTTGGAACACTTGAACCTTAGTGGATAACCAAATCAATCAGCATGCATGGTTTTCAAATTTTATTATATTTGTCAGTATGATCACTTGGTTTGTCATCATCAAAAAGGGGGAATTTGTTGCGTTATTATGTTTAGTTTTGATGATAACAAATCCAAGTGTAAAAATTTGTCCAAGTAATGTTACTCCAAACACGATCTCCAAACAGGCCTAGCTGATGGTTATGATCTTTATTGTATTAACTGATTTGCTACATGTGAGAACATGTCTTCGAAACAGGTTCTACTTGGTGATTCTATATTAAGTCAAGAACACCATCTCGACAGTTGATTGTAAGGCGTGTTCCTGAACTCTAGCAATGCAAAGAACAACTCCAGCAAACAAGGTGGCCTTGGTGTTCACAGCAGCTCTACAAATCTTGGACAAGATGACTGGTTCAAAACAAGAAGTCTTGGGTATATAGGTTTTATTTATTTAGACTCTTGTTAATATGCCAATATTGAAAACATCATTTTAAACACCTCTTGAATCGGCAGTTGCGCTAAGCGCTTCAGAACACCAGTTGCGAACAACCCTGCAAACAGGGTGCCTAGGGTGTTTCTGAACTGAAACGGCTATGCCCGATTATTTTGAAAAAATTTATTTCGGCTGGCCAAAAGCTCTAAAATACTTTCTTAAAATCCCAGGATAGCTAATTAAGCCCTGGAAAGGATATTTTTGAGATACGAAATATTATGGGAGATTTGCCAAAATTGTTTTGCTAAATATTTTCCAAAACCAAAAGATCTTTATCACCTATATTTTAGGAAGTGATTTATTCAAATTTCAAAGTTGAGATTTCTGGTTCCTTGTTTGAAATTCTCCACGGCTATTTCAAACGAGAGGATAAGTTTTTATCTTTTAGAAACAAATCCCTTTTATTTTGGAAATTTCTTATCCACTAGCCGTTTGGAAAATCCTTTGCTTGGAAATCTCCTTTGATGCCATACTTGGCAGATTCTCAGCAACTTTCTTGATTTTTTTACCGTTGATCTTCTTGGTTAAAAGCTTAGCTCTTCTCTCCCATTCCAAGACAGAACGCATATTGAGAAAACACAGTGTGGTAAAAAGAAAAATTCTGAAAACCCGGTTTTTACTCAAAAGTAAGAAAAGATTTCTTGAGCTTCAATTCGCAAAGAAAAACCGTGACAAGCTGTGTTAATTTGAGTTTTCAAACCATTGGCATAATAGGATCTTCAGTGTACCTTACATCTGCTTAGTGAGAAGCACCCCCAGTAAGGTGTTTTCAACCCTGATCTTGGATCAGAAAAGTGAGTGAGTGGTCCTCAGTCGTGTGGACTTTGGACGTGTCCAATCTGGTGAGATTTGGACGTGGTGTAACCGTTCTTAGGGAAGAAGGTTACATGGTTGCAAGTTGTAACAAGGTGTGTTACATTTGTAACAAGTTAAGCCCGGTTATAGTGAAGTGGTTAAAAGCCTACACGAGGTAGGTCGTGGTTTTTCACACCTCAGTTGGGCTAGAGGTGTTTTCCACGTAAAAATTGTGTGTGCTTTATTTCCGCATTTATCTTGGTGATTTTCGTATTTGCAATATCTGAAAACACCCCCTGCAAACAAGTCAACAGAGTGTTCGTCATCTAAGAACAACCTCTGTCAGGGTGTTTGTTACTTATAACGCGAAAATCAGACACCACAATTCACCCCCTCTTGTGGAAGTATACTCATAAATTCAACAACCAGGCTCCCTGTTAACTGCCAAGTTGACTTGAAAAACCCACAACTATAGCCATCAGGGCCAGGGGACTTTGTGTTTGGAATTGAAAACATTGCTGCTTTAATCTCATTATCAGAAAAAGGGGCACATAAACCTAATTGTTGTTCAATTGTCAAGGAATTACCCATAGCCATTACTTGAGGGACAATGCTACATATTTGTAAGTCCTGCTCCCCTAGCAGCCCTATATAATAGTCCTGCATTGGCTTGGCAATTGCTGGGAAACCTTGGACCATAGAACCATGCTGATCATGCAGTTCATAGATATAGGAGGCAGTTTTCCTTTGCTTGGCTTTGGCAAAAAAATATCTTATGCATTCATCCCCATATGAAATCCACTCTGCCTTCATTGTTGTCTCAGAATATCTAACACAAATGAAAGGATTTTGATATAGATGTCCCTTGACAGCCTTTTCTTCTGTTGTAACTCCACATTTGTAGGGTCATCAAAGAGAAGAGATTGGTTCCTCTCCATATCAACCCTAGTTATGCATTGCTGCTGTTTTAAATCAGCAAACTTGGATCTGTTAAGATGCTGAAGTGCCTTTTGAGTCACTTTCAGGAACTTTTTCAGTCTTTGGTAAGGACCAAACTGTGATATGCCTTTTAAATTGGCTGTAACTATGGGAAAGAAACCTGGATCCCTTACCCACATGTCACAGAATTGGAAAGATGAACTTGGCTTGGGGCAGCCAGGGGTTTCTACTACCAAAGTAGTATGGTCAGAAAGTGCATTAGCCATGAAAGTGACCCGGCTAAATCCAAAAAGGTCATACCACTAAACATTTGCAAAACCTCTGTCAATTCTTGTCCAGACAGTTTTGTTGGTCCATGAGAAAAAAAGGCCTTCACTTTGCATTTCTTGGAGGTCACATGTCCTAATGCAGTCTTAAAAAAGTCTAACCTCTGTGTCATGGATGTCAGTCCCCCCTATTCTATACCCTTGGTGGAGGACAGAATTGAAATCTCCTAGGATGCACCATGCATCCTCCATGGTGAGAGCAATACTCTTTAAGGCTTCCCATAGGACTCTCCTATGTCTGTCATGATTTGCCCCATAAAGGGTGCATCCTCCATGGTGAGAGTAATACTCTTCAAGGCGTCCCGTAGGACTCTCCTATGTCTGTCATGATTTGCCCCATAAACAAAGGTGATAAAGGTAGTCTTCATTGTGAATTATGTGTGACTTTGCAATGGATAAACTGTTAAGCTATTGTAAGAATATGTACCTGGTAATACCTTGGCCTCCACGCTACCCAAATTCTCCCTTTGGCATTCAAATGAAAATTATGTTGTCATTGCCATCCCTGAAACAACCTAGCAACAATCTTGTCAACATTCATTTCCTTGACTTTTGTTTCCAACAAGCCTATAATGCCTATCTTTCTCTCCTGTAGGAAGATTTTAATATCTTCCTGCTTATTTAGCCAGTTAAGGCCTCTCACATTCCAGCTACAGAGTCTATCCAGGGGGGGCTTCCTTGGGATGCTATATGTGTCCCCTTGTGTGTCTTGTAAGAGCTCAAAGGAATTCTGGACCCTCATGTTTGCTGATTCCTTTGCAGGGTTGTGTGATCTCCTATGTGCTGGTCTGCTAATTGTGATAAACCCCTCTGTGTCAGGCCTAACATGCTGGGATCCCACCTGCACTTGCTGGTTCCCCCTGCAAATCCTCCTCATGTGGTTGAGCACTAACCTCCTCCCCAGGTGCAGCTGAGTGAGTCTGGACTTCTCTCCATACCCTCATAGACTTAGCTTTCTTCCTGCATTCATCCTCCTTGTGACCAAACATATTACAATGATTGCATTTAAGAGGCTTCCATTCGTACTCTACTCTCAATCTTACCACCGCATCATGGTCATTGACAAAATCAAGATACTTACGGAAATGACCATCCACTGGAATGTCAATTAACAGCCTTGCATAGCCAAGTCTTGTCGTATCCATTGTGTGCCTGTCAGTTTTGAAGGGTATGCCTAAGGTACTTCCCAGCTTACTTAGGCTAGCCATTCCCCAGAATTTTAATACCAGGTCCAAAAGCCTAACCCATATGGGGAGGGAGATAGTTGATTCTTTGCTAATATCTATCTCTTGATTCCAAGGTTTCATCAAAAGAGGCTTATTGTCAAAAAAGAAAACCCCTTTGTGCACAACTGTTTGCTGATATGCCAGACTGTTAAACCGAACAATGTAAACCCCTTTCGTCACCCAACATATCTTGTCAATATCAAGAGACTTCCAAATCTTTCTCAAAAACCCCTCCATGACCTCTATTAGTGGATTACCCCCAATACTGAGCATAAAACAACTGTTTGCCAGTATTCAATTTTCGGAAGAACATTCTCCTTTTCAATTTTTGTATAAGTAGACCTATTAATAACATGTGCTTGCATAAAATAGAGAGTTGTGCCTTCATCAGGGTTAACCAGGTACTGTTCCATTGCCCAAAGGGGTAGCAATCGAAGGGGGTTCTGCACTTGTTTCTTCAACAGCAGGTAACCCACCTCTGGGAGATGAAATCGGGTGAATAGGACTAATTCTAGGTTGAATCTGCTTTGGCATACCTCTTCTTCCACCTCGTGCCATAGCTGCGGTCCGGATTTCCAGCAATCGCTAGACAAAAGAAGAAATTTATACATATATATATATATATATACATACATATATATATATATATATATAGATATATAGATATATATATATATATATATATATATATATATATATATA
>JACYFF010031959.1:18898239-18922882 GCA_017589665.1 Selenicereus undatus
CTGCTTGCTTGAGTCTCCGGTCCTGTAGCCATTGGGCCTGGAGGAAATCCCCAAGGGTTGCGTTTCGGGCCCCTTGGGGTGTGACCTTGTGGGTGAACATAGGCTGGTATTCCTAAGGACTCTTGGCCCACATAGGGGCCTAATTGATTACACTTATCCCTAGGCCAGGCCCAAGAGGTGATATATGTGTTTTTCCCAAATCACTTAGCCCCTCACATCTTACCTGACCTCCGTGCCCGGCAGATGGTCAGGTGAGATGTGGACCCAGGGGTCTACGGTAGAGTGTGAGAGGCGCATTATGGCCACTTGCCATGCGACAAGGGATTACGAGGATTTGCACCCCAGGGTTGGACGGTTGCTACAACTGTCAAACATAAATGCACGGAGTTTCAGGGTGAGGGTTGTGCATGCACAAGGTAATTATGATCTGACGTAGTGGCCCACAACCTGTGGATCTTCATGTCTATCTTGCTTCCCTATGAATACCCCGTGGTTTTTGTTGGAGATAGATGCGATCGCAATTGTTGAGGAGCAGACCAACCATCGACTTGAGTCATGACTTTCCCTCTAATTCGCAACACCAGAGAAATGGCACTTTATCTGAGGGAGACGCTCGGATGGCACCGAAGGAATGCATCGCGCCCCCCTCGCCCTCTTCCCGAGGACTTTTCGGGGCTATGCCGGGACTTTTCCTTACCTGAAGCTGAGTTGGTTGCAGCGGAGCTTGGACTCCCTGAACTAGTTCAAGCGACCTTCTACGCAATGCTGCTAAACGATGCTGTCAAGTTCGGCGCGGCCCATGAATTCACCGGGGACGAGATGAAGTCTGTGCTCTTGGATCTGAAGTGGTCATCGTTGGAGAAGTGGATATACTGTATGGATGATTTTTTAAGAGCTGCTCAACAGAATCGTCCGGCTGATGAGATAAATATCTCGAACATTGATGACGTTCAGGAAGGAGTTTCTGATTTAGGCGGCCCCCCTTCCCCTCCTAGTGATGAAGCCTAACGGCCTTTTGTATCGATGTGCACCCCTCAGGGCATTTGCCAGGGGCCTTCCTGCAATGAAACCTTGTTTTCTTTCACATCTGTATTTGATATTCCGTCTGTCGGGCCCTCAGGCCACGCTTGACAGCCCTCGGCAACTGGAGGGGCTAAGAGCGTAGCGACCGGCCGTGAGGCCGTGCTTGAGGTCCCTTAGCCCCTGGAGGAGCTAAGAGCGTAGCGACCGGCCATAGAGCCGTGCTCGAGGGCCTTAGCCCCTGGCGGGGCTAAGAGCGTAGCGACCGGCCGTGAGGCCGTGCTTAAGGGCCCTTAGCCCCTGGAGGGGCTAACAGCGTAGCGACCGGCCATAAGGCCGTGCTTGAGGGCCCTAGCCCTTAGAGGGACTGAGAGCGTAGCGAACGGCCATAAGGCCGTGCTTAAGGGCCTTCAGTCCCAAAGGGAGCCAAGGGCATGGCGCATGACATTTGGCCGTGCTCATAGACCTTTAGACCCAAGGGAAGCCAAGGGCGTCGCGCATGACATTCGGCCGCGCTCCTAGGCCTCCAGCGCCAAGGGAAGCCAAGGGTGCCGCGACCGGCACTTGGCCGTGCTCAAGGTTCTTTAACACAAAGGGGAGCCAAGGGAGTGGCGAACGGCACTTGACCGTGCTCATGGGCCTTTAGACCCAAGGGGAGCCAAGGGCGTGGCGCACGGCATTTGGCCGCGCTCCTGGGCCTCCAGCCCCAAGGGAAGCCAAGGGTGCCGCAACCGGCACTTGGCCGTGCTCAAGGTTCTTTAACACCAAGGGGAGCCAAGGGAGTGGCGAACGGCACTTGACCGTGCTCCATGCCCTAGACACCCTTTAGGGACTGTGGTCGTGACACCCTGGGCCTAGGCCGTGCTGCGGAGAGCCCTTAAGCCGTAGCGACAGTGCCTGGCCACAGCTTAATTTCCCCCTACTGGTGACGTGGCTAGTCCGCAGGGACCACGTGGCATGCATTTTGAGGAAGCGTGGTTATCGAGGAGCGTTGGGGTATGCGAACCGTCTCTTGGCTCTATATAAGGATGAGGTCTTTACCACCTTAGTCATTTGCGCCATACTTCTACGACCAATTTAGAGAGAAAAAAAAGAGTTCTAGAGAGATAGGCTCTGACATCCTCCTTCCTCCCACTCCCCAGATTGTCTGGCTGCTTCTAACCAAATCTTTATTTCTTCGACATCCACAGGTACATGCTCGCCCATTTCGCCGCATTCTTTGTATGTTATGTCATCTTGTACATCTAGTGGGGGTGTCTCCGAGGAGTAGGTCGGTCCTCTCATGGAGGGTCGGCATCCGCAACTCCCCAACCTCCCGGCCTTAATTGATGGCCGTGTGGTGGCTGGACTCCCCCGAAAAAATAAACCAAGGGAGCCAAAAAAGGTCCCTTACGCCGTACCCATTTTTGAACCTGGCACTCCCTTGTGGTCCAGCTGCAAGCATTCTTCCACCCCTAGTATTTTAAGTCCCGAGGTGACTGTGACGTATCCATGGGAGGTTACTATTGCTAATTTTGTGCCCGACTTCCTGGTTCGCGACATGGCGAAGACGAAGTCAACCCCCCGCATCCGGACTCCAGACGAGCTTTTGGCCGAGGGCTCGATAGGTAATCTTTGTTTAGCTCTTCCTTAGTCTAACACGGAGGTCCGAGTTGCCTCCTCCACTTCTAGTACGTCCTCTTGACCTGGCTCATCCAGTGGGCCCTCAGGGCGCACCTCTTCATCCGAGGAGGCGTCGACAAGCTCCTCATCCAAGTCTTCAGCTCCAGGCGATTCGCGGCGCTCGCGTCATCATCGTGCGGCACCCGTAACAGAGATTGTAGCCGAGGGGTTGGAATTCCCTAGGGCTCCAACTCGTTCGCACCTTCAGGATGGACCGGGAAGTCACTTCCCCGACCCGCGAGTAATTTCCAAACTTAAGAGATCGGCGCTCGACAAGCAGTACCTCCTGCCGGCCGAATACGGCTTTGTAATGCCCGAATCGGACGACACAGTGAACGAGCCGCCTGCCAACTGTATTGCCGTGTACCGAGCGGCCCTAGATTATGGCCTTCGGTTCCCTTTACATCCAGTACAACAACAACAACAACAAACTCCCGAAGTGGGTCCCGCTTTCGCGGGGTCTGGGGAGATCCAGCTGTAGGCAACCTTACCTCTACCGGTATTCCTACCCATAGAGAGGTTGATTCCATAAGACCCACAAAAACAGTTTTGAGAAAACGTTTTGGAGGGGAAACGATTGCAAAACCATTTACGGAAGTAAGGGAAGTAGGAAAACGGGGGGAGAAAAGGTTCCGGATAAGCGAATAAGGAGGGGGTGGAGACATACCTGAACAAATCATGGGCGCTTGGTGTCGTGACCATCCGGAAAAGCATGACCTGCAAACAAGCAAAACCAAAACCCACCCCACCCCACTCCCCCCCACACCCCTAAGCTACTGCCCACCTACGGAGCCCGTCCCCTACAATCAAGGACCTTAATCTTGTCCCGCCACACCCTCCTATCCTGGGCCATGTCCTCCGTGAGACCGACAACTCTCAGGTCCTCTCTAACCACCTCTTCTAGGTTCTTCTTCGGCCTACCTCTCCCTCTCTTACCACCGGGTGGACTGATAGTCTCGCAACTTCGCACCGGGGCGGCCACACTTCTCCTCCTCACGTGGCCGAACCATCTGAGCCTCGATTCCCTCATTTTCTCCTCTATGGGGGCCACTCCAGCTAGGCCCCTAATGACCCCATTCGTAATCCTGTCCAATCTCGTAAAACCACGCATCCACCTGATCATCCTCATCTCAGTTACCACCAACCTCTGGCCCTGCGCCTTTTTTAGAGGCCAACACTCCGATCCATAGAGAATCGCGGGTCTAACTACCGTCCGATAGACTCTGCCTTTCAGACCCCTGGGCACTCTCTTGTCACACAGCACCCCTGACGCTGCCTTCCACTTTTAGTCAAGGATATTCTCAATAAGTATGAATTGGCACCCGCTCAAATTGTGCTGACGTCTTGGCACAACATCTGCTCGTTTGTGGCCACATGTGAACTGCGGGGTCTGACCTGCTCGGCGCGCGCGTTCAGTCTGGTGCATACGGTCCAAAGGGCCCCTAAAGAGACCGGGGACCTAGGATGGTATTTTTTCAATAACCGCCTGGGCTATATGACAGCAATCGAAAAGAAATCCAAAGTTATATACTAGAAATACGACTTCTTGTTTCTGCGCCGGGCGTCGGGTTGGGGCGACGTCCCTAATTGGAACGAGGGAAAACCGGTCCGGAATCCTTTTGGGGAGCCCACGGCCGAGGAACGGCGAACTGCCCGGTACTTTATGTTCTATATCCGTGAAGACGATCGCCCTCGGCCCATCCCCAGATTCATGAGTCAGGCCATTGAGGCCGTGAGAGGTCCAGAGAAGAGATGGACCAAGTCTAGTGACCGGGAGCCATTGAACTGGCTGCCAAAACTGAAATTTTTTGCTAATGACTTCTTTCTCGCGAGCGGCCGATCTTCTGAACCTTAAAAATTTTACAAAGGGTACTCAGTTGTCCAGGCGTGTTTTAGTTTCGCATTTTGTGCTGACCTGACCTGTTCATCTTTGTGCAGATCAAGCGAGGGCGAGACTGACGGTCTTTGAGACCGGGGATGCGACGCCCGAACAAGTGGCTGCTACCGCCGACCGCATGAGGGAGGAGGAGAGGCAACTTGCCGTCGTCCAACAGGCTAGAAAGGTACGATATGGCCCCCTTAGTTGGTTGTCCTCACGTTCACAAGAGATTAACTTAACCTTTTGCAGGCGTCTTCCCTTGGACCTCGCGGTAAGAGACCTACCGTGAGTCTGCCTCCGCCCCGCAAGAAGCCGAGAACTGACGAGGTGACCAAGGAAACTGGTCACGAAGTTAATGCTCAAACTGCGAGCCGGTCTTCTGGAGAGTGGGCGGCTGCCGAGCAAAGACGTCCTACACCCCCTCGAGGTACTGGCACTTCCCCCGTGGCTCCGACTGGTGTCGACCATTCATCTCGTCCCTCAGGGAGCTTCATCAAGGCCGACCCCACTATTCATCTGGCCCTTGTTCAAGACATAGTTAAATCGTGGGATTTATCAACCACCGGTGTCTCGGATCCACCGCCCATATTCGCGGAAGAGATTGGCATGGCGGAGGCTTTTGCACGAGGTGTCAATGTCGTGGCCGAGTGCCGACGCCTAGAGGGGGTGGTAAACAGGTATCAGCTTCGGTGCGAACGGCTTCAATCGGACCTCGCGGCCTGCGAGGCCACCAAAAAGGAGGTGCAGCAGAAGTTGGAACAGGCTGTAGCTGACACGGCAAAGGCCCAAGAGCGAGGTTACCAGCAGGGCCATTCTGATACCTTGGCATATCTCCGCAAGGTCCTGCTAACTCTTGCAGGGGAATTTGATGACGATCGGTACTTCGAGGCATATCTGAAGTATGTTGACGAGCGTGAGCGGGCCATTGCTGAGGGCCGCGACCCAGACAAAGTGGAGTTCGTCGCTCCATCTGAGGGTGAGGCCACTGCTGATGAGACTACACACCCTTTGGAGGTAGCCGGTCTTTCGGAAGAGGATCCAGTTGATGACAATGACCCTGATGCATAGCCGGCGCTACTTTGTCTATCTTGTCCCTTGTAATTTTTTAATTTTACCTTTTATTCCGGCATGTAAACAATGTTTCTTTTAATGAAAAGGGGATGCTTCTCTCGGCCTTCTGTTTGTGTCTAATTTCTTCTCTTATTCATATGAGGGTGGCCCCGAAACAGAAGGGCAAGACGCGCGAAAGGCCTCTAGCCTTCAAAGGGACCCGTAGTGCAGCGACCGGCAGTAGGATCGTGCCCAAGAGCCCTTGACCCCTGGAGGGGCTAAGAGCGTAGCGACCGGCCATAGAGCCGTGCTCGAGGGCCTTAGCCCCTGGCGGGGCTAAGAGCGTAGCGACCGGCCGTGAGGCCGTGCTTAAGGGCCCTTAGCCCCTGGAGGGGCTAACAGCGTAGCGACCGGCCATAAGGCCGTGCTTGAGGGCCCTAGCCCTTAGAGGGACTGAGAGCGTAGCGAACGGCCATAAGGCCGTGCTTAAGGGCCTTCAGTCCCAAAGGGAGCCAAGGGCATGGCGCATGACATTTGGCCGTGCTCATAGACCTTTAGACCCAAGGGAAGCCAAGGGCGTCGCGCATGACATTCGGCCGCGCTCCTAGGCCTCCAGCGCCAAGGGAAGCCAAGGGTGCCGCGACCGGCACTTGGCCGTGCTCAAGGTTCTTTAACACAAAGGGGAGCCAAGGGAGTGGCGAACGGCACTTGACCGTGCTCATGGGCCTTTAGACCCAAGGGGAGCCAAGGGCGTGGCGCACGGCATTTGGCCGCGCTCCTGGGCCTCCAGCCCCAAGGGAAGCCAAGGGTGCCGCAACCGGCACTTGGCCGTGCTCAAGGTTCTTTAACACCAAGGGGAGCCAAGGGAGTGGCGAACGGCACTTGACCGTGCTCCATGCCCTAGACACCCTTTAGGGACTGTGGTCGTGACACCCTGGGCCTAGGCCGTGCTGCGGAGAGCCCTTAAGCCGTAGCGACAGTGCCTGGCCACAGCTTAATTTCCCCCTACTGGTGACGTGGCTAGTCCGCAGGGACCACGTGGCATGCATTTTGAGGAAGCGTGGTTATCGAGGAGCGTTGGGGTATGCGAACCGTCTCTTGGCTCTATATAAGGATGAGGTCTTTACCACCTTAGTCATTTGCGCCATACTTCTACGACCAATTTAGAGAGAAAAAAAAGAGTTCTAGAGAGATAGGCTCTGACATCCTCCTTCCTCCCACTCCCCAGATTGTCTGGCTGCTTCTAACCAAATCTTTATTTCTTCGACATCCACAGGTACATGCTCGCCCATTTCGCCGCATTCTTTGTATGTTATGTCATCTTGTACATCTAGTGGGGGTGTCTCCGAGGAGTAGGTCGGTCCTCTCATGGAGGGTCGGCATCCGCAACTCCCCAACCTCCCGGCCTTAATTGATGGCCGTGTGGTGGCTGGACTCCCCCGAAAAAATAAACCAAGGGAGCCAAAAAAGGTCCCTTACGCCGTACCCATTTTTGAACCTGGCACTCCCTTGTGGTCCAGCTGCAAGCATTCTTCCACCCCTAGTATTTTAAGTCCCGAGGTGACTGTGACGTATCCATGGGAGGTTACTATTGCTAATTTTGTGCCCGACTTCCTGGTTCGCGACATGGCGAAGACGAAGTCAACCCCCCGCATCCGGACTCCAGACGAGCTTTTGGCCGAGGGCTCGATAGGTAATCTTTGTTTAGCTCTTCCTTAGTCTAACACGGAGGTCCGAGTTGCCTCCTCCACTTCTAGTACGTCCTCTTGACCTGGCTCATCCAGTGGGCCCTCAGGGCGCACCTCTTCATCCGAGGAGGCGTCGACAAGCTCCTCATCCAAGTCTTCAGCTCCAGGCGATTCGCGGCGCTCGCGTCATCATCGTGCGGCACCCGTAACAGAGATTGTAGCCGAGGGGTTGGAATTCCCTAGGGCTCCAACTCGTTCGCACCTTCAGGATGGACCGGGAAGTCACTTCCCCGACCCGCGAGTAATTTCCAAACTTAAGAGATCGGCGCTCGACAAGCAGTACCTCCTGCCGGCCGAATACGGCTTTGTAATGCCCGAATCGGACGACACAGTGAACGAGCCGCCTGCCAACTGTATTGCCGTGTACCGAGCGGCCCTAGATTATGGCCTTCGGTTCCCTTTACATCCAGTACAACAACAACAACAACAAACTCCCGAAGTGGGTCCCGCTTTCGCGGGGTCTGGGGAGATCCAGCTGTAGGCAACCTTACCTCTACCGGTATTCCTACCCATAGAGAGGTTGATTCCATAAGACCCACAAAAACAGTTTTGAGAAAACGTTTTGGAGGGGAAACGATTGCAAAACCATTTACGGAAGTAAGGGAAGTAGGAAAACGGGGGGAGAAAAGGTTCCGGATAAGCGAATAAGGAGGGGGTGGAGACATACCTGAACAAATCATGGGCGCTTGGTGTCGTGACCATCCGGAAAAGCATGACCTGCAAACAAGCAAAACCAAAACCCACCCCACCCCACTCCCCCCCACACCCCTAAGCTACTGCCCACCTACGGAGCCCGTCCCCTACAATCAAGGACCTTAATCTTGTCCCGCCACACCCTCCTATCCTGGGCCATGTCCTCCGTGAGACCGACAACTCTCAGGTCCTCTCTAACCACCTCTTCTAGGTTCTTCTTCGGCCTACCTCTCCCTCTCTTACCACCGGGTGGACTGATAGTCTCGCAACTTCGCACCGGGGCGGCCACACTTCTCCTCCTCACGTGGCCGAACCATCTGAGCCTCGATTCCCTCATTTTCTCCTCTATGGGGGCCACTCCAGCTAGGCCCCTAATGACCCCATTCGTAATCCTGTCCAATCTCGTAAAACCACGCATCCACCTGATCATCCTCATCTCAGTTACCACCAACCTCTGGCCCTGCGCCTTTTTTAGAGGCCAACACTCCGATCCATAGAGAATCGCGGGTCTAACTACCGTCCGATAGACTCTGCCTTTCAGACCCCTGGGCACTCTCTTGTCACACAGCACCCCTGACGCTGCCTTCCACTTTTAGTCAAGGATATTCTCAATAAGTATGAATTGGCACCCGCTCAAATTGTGCTGACGTCTTGGCACAACATCTGCTCGTTTGTGGCCACATGTGAACTGCGGGGTCTGACCTGCTCGGCGCGCGCGTTCAGTCTGGTGCATACGGTCCAAAGGGCCCCTAAAGAGACCGGGGACCTAGGATGGTATTTTTTCAATAACCGCCTGGGCTATATGACAGCAATCGAAAAGAAATCCAAAGTTATATACTAGAAATACGACTTCTTGTTTCTGCGCCGGGCGTCGGGTTGGGGCGACGTCCCTAATTGGAACGAGGGAAAACCGGTCCGGAATCCTTTTGGGGAGCCCACGGCCGAGGAACGGCGAACTGCCCGGTACTTTATGTTCTATATCCGTGAAGACGATCGCCCTCGGCCCATCCCCAGATTCATGAGTCAGGCCATTGAGGCCGTGAGAGGTCCAGAGAAGAGATGGACCAAGTCTAGTGACCGGGAGCCATTGAACTGGCTGCCAAAACTGAAATTTTTTGCTAATGACTTCTTTCTCGCGAGCGGCCGATCTTCTGAACCTTAAAAATTTTACAAAGGGTACTCAGTTGTCCAGGCGTGTTTTAGTTTCGCATTTTGTGCTGACCTGACCTGTTCATCTTTGTGCAGATCAAGCGAGGGCGAGACTGACGGTCTTTGAGACCGGGGATGCGACGCCCGAACAAGTGGCTGCTACCGCCGACCGCATGAGGGAGGAGGAGAGGCAACTTGCCGTCGTCCAACAGGCTAGAAAGGTACGATATGGCCCCCTTAGTTGGTTGTCCTCACGTTCACAAGAGATTAACTTAACCTTTTGCAGGCGTCTTCCCTTGGACCTCGCGGTAAGAGACCTACCGTGAGTCTGCCTCCGCCCCGCAAGAAGCCGAGAACTGACGAGGTGACCAAGGAAACTGGTCACGAAGTTAATGCTCAAACTGCGAGCCGGTCTTCTGGAGAGTGGGCGGCTGCCGAGCAAAGACGTCCTACACCCCCTCGAGGTACTGGCACTTCCCCCGTGGCTCCGACTGGTGTCGACCATTCATCTCGTCCCTCAGGGAGCTTCATCAAGGCCGACCCCACTATTCATCTGGCCCTTGTTCAAGACATAGTTAAATCGTGGGATTTATCAACCACCGGTGTCTCGGATCCACCGCCCATATTCGCGGAAGAGATTGGCATGGCGGAGGCTTTTGCACGAGGTGTCAATGTCGTGGCCGAGTGCCGACGCCTAGAGGGGGTGGTAAACAGGTATCAGCTTCGGTGCGAACGGCTTCAATCGGACCTCGCGGCCTGCGAGGCCACCAAAAAGGAGGTGCAGCAGAAGTTGGAACAGGCTGTAGCTGACACGGCAAAGGCCCAAGAGCGAGGTTACCAGCAGGGCCATTCTGATACCTTGGCATATCTCCGCAAGGTCCTGCTAACTCTTGCAGGGGAATTTGATGACGATCGGTACTTCGAGGCATATCTGAAGTATGTTGACGAGCGTGAGCGGGCCATTGCTGAGGGCCGCGACCCAGACAAAGTGGAGTTCGTCGCTCCATCTGAGGGTGAGGCCACTGCTGATGAGACTACACACCCTTTGGAGGTAGCCGGTCTTTCGGAAGAGGATCCAGTTGATGACAATGACCCTGATGCATAGCCGGCGCTACTTTGTCTATCTTGTCCCTTGTAATTTTTTAATTTTACCTTTTATTCCGGCATGTAAACAATGTTTCTTTTAATGAAAAGGGGATGCTTCTCTCGGCCTTCTGTTTGTGTCTAATTTCTTCTCTTATTCATATGAGGGTGGCCCCGAAACAGAAGGGCAAGACGCGCGAAAGGCCTCTAGCCTTCAAAGGGACCCGTAGTGCAGCGACCGGCAGTAGGATCGTGCCCAAGAGCCCTTGACCCCTGGAGGGGCTAAGAGCGTAGCGACCGGCCATAGAGCCGTGCTCGAGGGCCTTAGCCCCTGGCGGGGCTAAGAGCGTAGCGACCGGCCGTGAGGCCGTGCTTAAGGGCCCTTAGCCCCTGGAGGGGCTAACAGCGTAGCGACCGGCCATAAGGCCGTGCTTGAGGGCCCTAGCCCTTAGAGGGACTGAGAGCGTAGCGAACGGCCATAAGGCCGTGCTTAAGGGCCTTCAGTCCCAAAGGGAGCCAAGGGCATGGCGCATGACATTTGGCCGTGCTCATAGACCTTTAGACCCAAGGGAAGCCAAGGGCGTCGCGCATGACATTCGGCCGCGCTCCTAGGCCTCCAGCGCCAAGGGAAGCCAAGGGTGCCGCGACCGGCACTTGGCCGTGCTCAAGGTTCTTTAACACAAAGGGGAGCCAAGGGAGTGGCGAACGGCACTTGACCGTGCTCATGGGCCTTTAGACCCAAGGGGAGCCAAGGGCGTGGCGCACGGCATTTGGCCGCGCTCCTGGGCCTCCAGCCCCAAGGGAAGCCAAGGGTGCCGCAACCGGCACTTGGCCGTGCTCAAGGTTCTTTAACACCAAGGGGAGCCAAGGGAGTGGCGAACGGCACTTGACCGTGCTCCATGCCCTAGACACCCTTTAGGGACTGTGGTCGTGACACCCTGGGCCTAGGCCGTGCTGCGGAGAGCCCTTAAGCCGTAGCGACAGTGCCTGGCCACAGCTTAATTTCCCCCTACTGGTGACGTGGCTAGTCCGCAGGGACCACGTGGCATGCATTTTGAGGAAGCGTGGTTATCGAGGAGCGTTGGGGTATGCGAACCGTCTCTTGGCTCTATATAAGGATGAGGTCTTTACCACCTTAGTCATTTGCGCCATACTTCTACGACCAATTTAGAGAGAAAAAAAAGAGTTCTAGAGAGATAGGCTCTGACATCCTCCTTCCTCCCACTCCCCAGATTGTCTGGCTGCTTCTAACCAAATCTTTATTTCTTCGACATCCACAGGTACATGCTCGCCCATTTCGCCGCATTCTTTGTATGTTATGTCATCTTGTACATCTAGTGGGGGTGTCTCCGAGGAGTAGGTCGGTCCTCTCATGGAGGGTCGGCATCCGCAACTCCCCAACCTCCCGGCCTTAATTGATGGCCGTGTGGTGGCTGGACTCCCCCGAAAAAATAAACCAAGGGAGCCAAAAAAGGTCCCTTACGCCGTACCCATTTTTGAACCTGGCACTCCCTTGTGGTCCAGCTGCAAGCATTCTTCCACCCCTAGTATTTTAAGTCCCGAGGTGACTGTGACGTATCCATGGGAGGTTACTATTGCTAATTTTGTGCCCGACTTCCTGGTTCGCGACATGGCGAAGACGAAGTCAACCCCCCGCATCCGGACTCCAGACGAGCTTTTGGCCGAGGGCTCGATAGGTAATCTTTGTTTAGCTCTTCCTTAGTCTAACACGGAGGTCCGAGTTGCCTCCTCCACTTCTAGTACGTCCTCTTGACCTGGCTCATCCAGTGGGCCCTCAGGGCGCACCTCTTCATCCGAGGAGGCGTCGACAAGCTCCTCATCCAAGTCTTCAGCTCCAGGCGATTCGCGGCGCTCGCGTCATCATCGTGCGGCACCCGTAACAGAGATTGTAGCCGAGGGGTTGGAATTCCCTAGGGCTCCAACTCGTTCGCACCTTCAGGATGGACCGGGAAGTCACTTCCCCGACCCGCGAGTAATTTCCAAACTTAAGAGATCGGCGCTCGACAAGCAGTACCTCCTGCCGGCCGAATACGGCTTTGTAATGCCCGAATCGGACGACACAGTGAACGAGCCGCCTGCCAACTGTATTGCCGTGTACCGAGCGGCCCTAGATTATGGCCTTCGGTTCCCTTTACATCCAGTACAACAACAACAACAACAAACTCCCGAAGTGGGTCCCGCTTTCGCGGGGTCTGGGGAGATCCAGCTGTAGGCAACCTTACCTCTACCGGTATTCCTACCCATAGAGAGGTTGATTCCATAAGACCCACAAAAACAGTTTTGAGAAAACGTTTTGGAGGGGAAACGATTGCAAAACCATTTACGGAAGTAAGGGAAGTAGGAAAACGGGGGGAGAAAAGGTTCCGGATAAGCGAATAAGGAGGGGGTGGAGACATACCTGAACAAATCATGGGCGCTTGGTGTCGTGACCATCCGGAAAAGCATGACCTGCAAACAAGCAAAACCAAAACCCACCCCACCCCACTCCCCCCCACACCCCTAAGCTACTGCCCACCTACGGAGCCCGTCCCCTACAATCAAGGACCTTAATCTTGTCCCGCCACACCCTCCTATCCTGGGCCATGTCCTCCGTGAGACCGACAACTCTCAGGTCCTCTCTAACCACCTCTTCTAGGTTCTTCTTCGGCCTACCTCTCCCTCTCTTACCACCGGGTGGACTGATAGTCTCGCAACTTCGCACCGGGGCGGCCACACTTCTCCTCCTCACGTGGCCGAACCATCTGAGCCTCGATTCCCTCATTTTCTCCTCTATGGGGGCCACTCCAGCTAGGCCCCTAATGACCCCATTCGTAATCCTGTCCAATCTCGTAAAACCACGCATCCACCTGATCATCCTCATCTCAGTTACCACCAACCTCTGGCCCTGCGCCTTTTTTAGAGGCCAACACTCCGATCCATAGAGAATCGCGGGTCTAACTACCGTCCGATAGACTCTGCCTTTCAGACCCCTGGGCACTCTCTTGTCACACAGCACCCCTGACGCTGCCTTCCACTTTTAGTCAAGGATATTCTCAATAAGTATGAATTGGCACCCGCTCAAATTGTGCTGACGTCTTGGCACAACATCTGCTCGTTTGTGGCCACATGTGAACTGCGGGGTCTGACCTGCTCGGCGCGCGCGTTCAGTCTGGTGCATACGGTCCAAAGGGCCCCTAAAGAGACCGGGGACCTAGGATGGTATTTTTTCAATAACCGCCTGGGCTATATGACAGCAATCGAAAAGAAATCCAAAGTTATATACTAGAAATACGACTTCTTGTTTCTGCGCCGGGCGTCGGGTTGGGGCGACGTCCCTAATTGGAACGAGGGAAAACCGGTCCGGAATCCTTTTGGGGAGCCCACGGCCGAGGAACGGCGAACTGCCCGGTACTTTATGTTCTATATCCGTGAAGACGATCGCCCTCGGCCCATCCCCAGATTCATGAGTCAGGCCATTGAGGCCGTGAGAGGTCCAGAGAAGAGATGGACCAAGTCTAGTGACCGGGAGCCATTGAACTGGCTGCCAAAACTGAAATTTTTTGCTAATGACTTCTTTCTCGCGAGCGGCCGATCTTCTGAACCTTAAAAATTTTACAAAGGGTACTCAGTTGTCCAGGCGTGTTTTAGTTTCGCATTTTGTGCTGACCTGACCTGTTCATCTTTGTGCAGATCAAGCGAGGGCGAGACTGACGGTCTTTGAGACCGGGGATGCGACGCCCGAACAAGTGGCTGCTACCGCCGACCGCATGAGGGAGGAGGAGAGGCAACTTGCCGTCGTCCAACAGGCTAGAAAGGTACGATATGGCCCCCTTAGTTGGTTGTCCTCACGTTCACAAGAGATTAACTTAACCTTTTGCAGGCGTCTTCCCTTGGACCTCGCGGTAAGAGACCTACCGTGAGTCTGCCTCCGCCCCGCAAGAAGCCGAGAACTGACGAGGTGACCAAGGAAACTGGTCACGAAGTTAATGCTCAAACTGCGAGCCGGTCTTCTGGAGAGTGGGCGGCTGCCGAGCAAAGACGTCCTACACCCCCTCGAGGTACTGGCACTTCCCCCGTGGCTCCGACTGGTGTCGACCATTCATCTCGTCCCTCAGGGAGCTTCATCAAGGCCGACCCCACTATTCATCTGGCCCTTGTTCAAGACATAGTTAAATCGTGGGATTTATCAACCACCGGTGTCTCGGATCCACCGCCCATATTCGCGGAAGAGATTGGCATGGCGGAGGCTTTTGCACGAGGTGTCAATGTCGTGGCCGAGTGCCGACGCCTAGAGGGGGTGGTAAACAGGTATCAGCTTCGGTGCGAACGGCTTCAATCGGACCTCGCGGCCTGCGAGGCCACCAAAAAGGAGGTGCAGCAGAAGTTGGAACAGGCTGTAGCTGACACGGCAAAGGCCCAAGAGCGAGGTTACCAGCAGGGCCATTCTGATACCTTGGCATATCTCCGCAAGGTCCTGCTAACTCTTGCAGGGGAATTTGATGACGATCGGTACTTCGAGGCATATCTGAAGTATGTTGACGAGCGTGAGCGGGCCATTGCTGAGGGCCGCGACCCAGACAAAGTGGAGTTCGTCGCTCCATCTGAGGGTGAGGCCACTGCTGATGAGACTACACACCCTTTGGAGGTAGCCGGTCTTTCGGAAGAGGATCCAGTTGATGACAATGACCCTGATGCATAGCCGGCGCTACTTTGTCTATCTTGTCCCTTGTAATTTTTTAATTTTACCTTTTATTCCGGCATGTAAACAATGTTTCTTTTAATGAAAAGGGGATGCTTCTCTCGGCCTTCTGTTTGTGTCTAATTTCTTCTCTTATTCATATGAGGGTGGCCCCGAAACAGAAGGGCAAGACGCGCGAAAGGCCTCTAGCCTTCAAAGGGACCCGTAGTGCAGCGACCGGCAGTAGGATCGTGCCCAAGAGCCCTTGACCCCTGGAGGGGCTAAGAGCGTAGCGACCGGCCATAGAGCCGTGCTCGAGGGCCTTAGCCCCTGGCGGGGCTAAGAGCGTAGCGACCGGCCGTGAGGCCGTGCTTAAGGGCCCTTAGCCCCTGGAGGGGCTAACAGCGTAGCGACCGGCCATAAGGCCGTGCTTGAGGGCCCTAGCCCTTAGAGGGACTGAGAGCGTAGCGAACGGCCATAAGGCCGTGCTTAAGGGCCTTCAGTCCCAAAGGGAGCCAAGGGCATGGCGCATGACATTTGGCCGTGCTCATAGACCTTTAGACCCAAGGGAAGCCAAGGGCGTCGCGCATGACATTCGGCCGCGCTCCTAGGCCTCCAGCGCCAAGGGAAGCCAAGGGTGCCGCGACCGGCACTTGGCCGTGCTCAAGGTTCTTTAACACAAAGGGGAGCCAAGGGAGTGGCGAACGGCACTTGACCGTGCTCATGGGCCTTTAGACCCAAGGGGAGCCAAGGGCGTGGCGCACGGCATTTGGCCGCGCTCCTGGGCCTCCAGCCCCAAGGGAAGCCAAGGGTGCCGCAACCGGCACTTGGCCGTGCTCAAGGTTCTTTAACACCAAGGGGAGCCAAGGGAGTGGCGAACGGCACTTGACCGTGCTCCATGCCCTAGACACCCTTTAGGGACTGTGGTCGTGACACCCTGGGCCTAGGCCGTGCTGCGGAGAGCCCTTAAGCCGTAGCGACAGTGCCTGGCCACAGCTTAATTTCCCCCTACTGGTGACGTGGCTAGTCCGCAGGGACCACGTGGCATGCATTTTGAGGAAGCGTGGTTATCGAGGAGCGTTGGGGTATGCGAACCGTCTCTTGGCTCTATATAAGGATGAGGTCTTTACCACCTTAGTCATTTGCGCCATACTTCTACGACCAATTTAGAGAGAAAAAAAAGAGTTCTAGAGAGATAGGCTCTGACATCCTCCTTCCTCCCACTCCCCAGATTGTCTGGCTGCTTCTAACCAAATCTTTATTTCTTCGACATCCACAGGTACATGCTCGCCCATTTCGCCGCATTCTTTGTATGTTATGTCATCTTGTACATCTAGTGGGGGTGTCTCCGAGGAGTAGGTCGGTCCTCTCATGGAGGGTCGGCATCCGCAACTCCCCAACCTCCCGGCCTTAATTGATGGCCGTGTGGTGGCTGGACTCCCCCGAAAAAATAAACCAAGGGAGCCAAAAAAGGTCCCTTACGCCGTACCCATTTTTGAACCTGGCACTCCCTTGTGGTCCAGCTGCAAGCATTCTTCCACCCCTAGTATTTTAAGTCCCGAGGTGACTGTGACGTATCCATGGGAGGTTACTATTGCTAATTTTGTGCCCGACTTCCTGGTTCGCGACATGGCGAAGACGAAGTCAACCCCCCGCATCCGGACTCCAGACGAGCTTTTGGCCGAGGGCTCGATAGGTAATCTTTGTTTAGCTCTTCCTTAGTCTAACACGGAGGTCCGAGTTGCCTCCTCCACTTCTAGTACGTCCTCTTGACCTGGCTCATCCAGTGGGCCCTCAGGGCGCACCTCTTCATCCGAGGAGGCGTCGACAAGCTCCTCATCCAAGTCTTCAGCTCCAGGCGATTCGCGGCGCTCGCGTCATCATCGTGCGGCACCCGTAACAGAGATTGTAGCCGAGGGGTTGGAATTCCCTAGGGCTCCAACTCGTTCGCACCTTCAGGATGGACCGGGAAGTCACTTCCCCGACCCGCGAGTAATTTCCAAACTTAAGAGATCGGCGCTCGACAAGCAGTACCTCCTGCCGGCCGAATACGGCTTTGTAATGCCCGAATCGGACGACACAGTGAACGAGCCGCCTGCCAACTGTATTGCCGTGTACCGAGCGGCCCTAGATTATGGCCTTCGGTTCCCTTTACATCCAGTACAACAACAACAACAACAAACTCCCGAAGTGGGTCCCGCTTTCGCGGGGTCTGGGGAGATCCAGCTGTAGGCAACCTTACCTCTACCGGTATTCCTACCCATAGAGAGGTTGATTCCATAAGACCCACAAAAACAGTTTTGAGAAAACGTTTTGGAGGGGAAACGATTGCAAAACCATTTACGGAAGTAAGGGAAGTAGGAAAACGGGGGGAGAAAAGGTTCCGGATAAGCGAATAAGGAGGGGGTGGAGACATACCTGAACAAATCATGGGCGCTTGGTGTCGTGACCATCCGGAAAAGCATGACCTGCAAACAAGCAAAACCAAAACCCACCCCACCCCACTCCCCCCCACACCCCTAAGCTACTGCCCACCTACGGAGCCCGTCCCCTACAATCAAGGACCTTAATCTTGTCCCGCCACACCCTCCTATCCTGGGCCATGTCCTCCGTGAGACCGACAACTCTCAGGTCCTCTCTAACCACCTCTTCTAGGTTCTTCTTCGGCCTACCTCTCCCTCTCTTACCACCGGGTGGACTGATAGTCTCGCAACTTCGCACCGGGGCGGCCACACTTCTCCTCCTCACGTGGCCGAACCATCTGAGCCTCGATTCCCTCATTTTCTCCTCTATGGGGGCCACTCCAGCTAGGCCCCTAATGACCCCATTCGTAATCCTGTCCAATCTCGTAAAACCACGCATCCACCTGATCATCCTCATCTCAGTTACCACCAACCTCTGGCCCTGCGCCTTTTTTAGAGGCCAACACTCCGATCCATAGAGAATCGCGGGTCTAACTACCGTCCGATAGACTCTGCCTTTCAGACCCCTGGGCACTCTCTTGTCACACAGCACCCCTGACGCTGCCTTCCACTTTTAGTCAAGGATATTCTCAATAAGTATGAATTGGCACCCGCTCAAATTGTGCTGACGTCTTGGCACAACATCTGCTCGTTTGTGGCCACATGTGAACTGCGGGGTCTGACCTGCTCGGCGCGCGCGTTCAGTCTGGTGCATACGGTCCAAAGGGCCCCTAAAGAGACCGGGGACCTAGGATGGTATTTTTTCAATAACCGCCTGGGCTATATGACAGCAATCGAAAAGAAATCCAAAGTTATATACTAGAAATACGACTTCTTGTTTCTGCGCCGGGCGTCGGGTTGGGGCGACGTCCCTAATTGGAACGAGGGAAAACCGGTCCGGAATCCTTTTGGGGAGCCCACGGCCGAGGAACGGCGAACTGCCCGGTACTTTATGTTCTATATCCGTGAAGACGATCGCCCTCGGCCCATCCCCAGATTCATGAGTCAGGCCATTGAGGCCGTGAGAGGTCCAGAGAAGAGATGGACCAAGTCTAGTGACCGGGAGCCATTGAACTGGCTGCCAAAACTGAAATTTTTTGCTAATGACTTCTTTCTCGCGAGCGGCCGATCTTCTGAACCTTAAAAATTTTACAAAGGGTACTCAGTTGTCCAGGCGTGTTTTAGTTTCGCATTTTGTGCTGACCTGACCTGTTCATCTTTGTGCAGATCAAGCGAGGGCGAGACTGACGGTCTTTGAGACCGGGGATGCGACGCCCGAACAAGTGGCTGCTACCGCCGACCGCATGAGGGAGGAGGAGAGGCAACTTGCCGTCGTCCAACAGGCTAGAAAGGTACGATATGGCCCCCTTAGTTGGTTGTCCTCACGTTCACAAGAGATTAACTTAACCTTTTGCAGGCGTCTTCCCTTGGACCTCGCGGTAAGAGACCTACCGTGAGTCTGCCTCCGCCCCGCAAGAAGCCGAGAACTGACGAGGTGACCAAGGAAACTGGTCACGAAGTTAATGCTCAAACTGCGAGCCGGTCTTCTGGAGAGTGGGCGGCTGCCGAGCAAAGACGTCCTACACCCCCTCGAGGTACTGGCACTTCCCCCGTGGCTCCGACTGGTGTCGACCATTCATCTCGTCCCTCAGGGAGCTTCATCAAGGCCGACCCCACTATTCATCTGGCCCTTGTTCAAGACATAGTTAAATCGTGGGATTTATCAACCACCGGTGTCTCGGATCCACCGCCCATATTCGCGGAAGAGATTGGCATGGCGGAGGCTTTTGCACGAGGTGTCAATGTCGTGGCCGAGTGCCGACGCCTAGAGGGGGTGGTAAACAGGTATCAGCTTCGGTGCGAACGGCTTCAATCGGACCTCGCGGCCTGCGAGGCCACCAAAAAGGAGGTGCAGCAGAAGTTGGAACAGGCTGTAGCTGACACGGCAAAGGCCCAAGAGCGAGGTTACCAGCAGGGCCATTCTGATACCTTGGCATATCTCCGCAAGGTCCTGCTAACTCTTGCAGGGGAATTTGATGACGATCGGTACTTCGAGGCATATCTGAAGTATGTTGACGAGCGTGAGCGGGCCATTGCTGAGGGCCGCGACCCAGACAAAGTGGAGTTCGTCGCTCCATCTGAGGGTGAGGCCACTGCTGATGAGACTACACACCCTTTGGAGGTAGCCGGTCTTTCGGAAGAGGATCCAGTTGATGACAATGACCCTGATGCATAGCCGGCGCTACTTTGTCTATCTTGTCCCTTGTAATTTTTTAATTTTACCTTTTATTCCGGCATGTAAACAATGTTTCTTTTAATGAAAAGGGGATGCTTCTCTCGGCCTTCTGTTTGTGTCTAATTTCTTCTCTTATTCATATGAGGGTGGCCCCGAAACAGAAGGGCAAGACGCGCGAAAGGCCTCTAGCCTTCAAAGGGACCCGTAGTGCAGCGACCGGCAGTAGGATCGTGCCCAAGAGCCCTTGACCCCTGGAGGGGCTAAGAGCGTAGCGACCGGCCATAGAGCCGTGCTCGAGGGCCTTAGCCCCTGGCGGGGCTAAGAGCGTAGCGACCGGCCGTGAGGCCGTGCTTAAGGGCCCTTAGCCCCTGGAGGGGCTAACAGCGTAGCGACCGGCCATAAGGCCGTGCTTGAGGGCCCTAGCCCTTAGAGGGACTGAGAGCGTAGCGAACGGCCATAAGGCCGTGCTTAAGGGCCTTCAGTCCCAAAGGGAGCCAAGGGCATGGCGCATGACATTTGGCCGTGCTCATAGACCTTTAGACCCAAGGGAAGCCAAGGGCGTCGCGCATGACATTCGGCCGCGCTCCTAGGCCTCCAGCGCCAAGGGAAGCCAAGGGTGCCGCGACCGGCACTTGGCCGTGCTCAAGGTTCTTTAACACAAAGGGGAGCCAAGGGAGTGGCGAACGGCACTTGACCGTGCTCATGGGCCTTTAGACCCAAGGGGAGCCAAGGGCGTGGCGCACGGCATTTGGCCGCGCTCCTGGGCCTCCAGCCCCAAGGGAAGCCAAGGGTGCCGCAACCGGCACTTGGCCGTGCTCAAGGTTCTTTAACACCAAGGGGAGCCAAGGGAGTGGCGAACGGCACTTGACCGTGCTCCATGCCCTAGACACCCTTTAGGGACTGTGGTCGTGACACCCTGGGCCTAGGCCGTGCTGCGGAGAGCCCTTAAGCCGTAGCGACAGTGCCTGGCCACAGCTTAATTTCCCCCTACTGGTGACGTGGCTAGTCCGCAGGGACCACGTGGCATGCATTTTGAGGAAGCGTGGTTATCGAGGAGCGTTGGGGTATGCGAACCGTCTCTTGGCTCTATATAAGGATGAGGTCTTTACCACCTTAGTCATTTGCGCCATACTTCTACGACCAATTTAGAGAGAAAAAAAAGAGTTCTAGAGAGATAGGCTCTGACATCCTCCTTCCTCCCACTCCCCAGATTGTCTGGCTGCTTCTAACCAAATCTTTATTTCTTCGACATCCACAGGTACATGCTCGCCCATTTCGCCGCATTCTTTGTATGTTATGTCATCTTGTACATCTAGTGGGGGTGTCTCCGAGGAGTAGGTCGGTCCTCTCATGGAGGGTCGGCATCCGCAACTCCCCAACCTCCCGGCCTTAATTGATGGCCGTGTGGTGGCTGGACTCCCCCGAAAAAATAAACCAAGGGAGCCAAAAAAGGTCCCTTACGCCGTACCCATTTTTGAACCTGGCACTCCCTTGTGGTCCAGCTGCAAGCATTCTTCCACCCCTAGTATTTTAAGTCCCGAGGTGACTGTGACGTATCCATGGGAGGTTACTATTGCTAATTTTGTGCCCGACTTCCTGGTTCGCGACATGGCGAAGACGAAGTCAACCCCCCGCATCCGGACTCCAGACGAGCTTTTGGCCGAGGGCTCGATAGGTAATCTTTGTTTAGCTCTTCCTTAGTCTAACACGGAGGTCCGAGTTGCCTCCTCCACTTCTAGTACGTCCTCTTGACCTGGCTCATCCAGTGGGCCCTCAGGGCGCACCTCTTCATCCGAGGAGGCGTCGACAAGCTCCTCATCCAAGTCTTCAGCTCCAGGCGATTCGCGGCGCTCGCGTCATCATCGTGCGGCACCCGTAACAGAGATTGTAGCCGAGGGGTTGGAATTCCCTAGGGCTCCAACTCGTTCGCACCTTCAGGATGGACCGGGAAGTCACTTCCCCGACCCGCGAGTAATTTCCAAACTTAAGAGATCGGCGCTCGACAAGCAGTACCTCCTGCCGGCCGAATACGGCTTTGTAATGCCCGAATCGGACGACACAGTGAACGAGCCGCCTGCCAACTGTATTGCCGTGTACCGAGCGGCCCTAGATTATGGCCTTCGGTTCCCTTTACATCCAGTACAACAACAACAACAACAAACTCCCGAAGTGGGTCCCGCTTTCGCGGGGTCTGGGGAGATCCAGCTGTAGGCAACCTTACCTCTACCGGTATTCCTACCCATAGAGAGGTTGATTCCATAAGACCCACAAAAACAGTTTTGAGAAAACGTTTTGGAGGGGAAACGATTGCAAAACCATTTACGGAAGTAAGGGAAGTAGGAAAACGGGGGGAGAAAAGGTTCCGGATAAGCGAATAAGGAGGGGGTGGAGACATACCTGAACAAATCATGGGCGCTTGGTGTCGTGACCATCCGGAAAAGCATGACCTGCAAACAAGCAAAACCAAAACCCACCCCACCCCACTCCCCCCCACACCCCTAAGCTACTGCCCACCTACGGAGCCCGTCCCCTACAATCAAGGACCTTAATCTTGTCCCGCCACACCCTCCTATCCTGGGCCATGTCCTCCGTGAGACCGACAACTCTCAGGTCCTCTCTAACCACCTCTTCTAGGTTCTTCTTCGGCCTACCTCTCCCTCTCTTACCACCGGGTGGACTGATAGTCTCGCAACTTCGCACCGGGGCGGCCACACTTCTCCTCCTCACGTGGCCGAACCATCTGAGCCTCGATTCCCTCATTTTCTCCTCTATGGGGGCCACTCCAGCTAGGCCCCTAATGACCCCATTCGTAATCCTGTCCAATCTCGTAAAACCACGCATCCACCTGATCATCCTCATCTCAGTTACCACCAACCTCTGGCCCTGCGCCTTTTTTAGAGGCCAACACTCCGATCCATAGAGAATCGCGGGTCTAACTACCGTCCGATAGACTCTGCCTTTCAGACCCCTGGGCACTCTCTTGTCACACAGCACCCCTGACGCTGCCTTCCACTTTTAGTCAAGGATATTCTCAATAAGTATGAATTGGCACCCGCTCAAATTGTGCTGACGTCTTGGCACAACATCTGCTCGTTTGTGGCCACATGTGAACTGCGGGGTCTGACCTGCTCGGCGCGCGCGTTCAGTCTGGTGCATACGGTCCAAAGGGCCCCTAAAGAGACCGGGGACCTAGGATGGTATTTTTTCAATAACCGCCTGGGCTATATGACAGCAATCGAAAAGAAATCCAAAGTTATATACTAGAAATACGACTTCTTGTTTCTGCGCCGGGCGTCGGGTTGGGGCGACGTCCCTAATTGGAACGAGGGAAAACCGGTCCGGAATCCTTTTGGGGAGCCCACGGCCGAGGAACGGCGAACTGCCCGGTACTTTATGTTCTATATCCGTGAAGACGATCGCCCTCGGCCCATCCCCAGATTCATGAGTCAGGCCATTGAGGCCGTGAGAGGTCCAGAGAAGAGATGGACCAAGTCTAGTGACCGGGAGCCATTGAACTGGCTGCCAAAACTGAAATTTTTTGCTAATGACTTCTTTCTCGCGAGCGGCCGATCTTCTGAACCTTAAAAATTTTACAAAGGGTACTCAGTTGTCCAGGCGTGTTTTAGTTTCGCATTTTGTGCTGACCTGACCTGTTCATCTTTGTGCAGATCAAGCGAGGGCGAGACTGACGGTCTTTGAGACCGGGGATGCGACGCCCGAACAAGTGGCTGCTACCGCCGACCGCATGAGGGAGGAGGAGAGGCAACTTGCCGTCGTCCAACAGGCTAGAAAGGTACGATATGGCCCCCTTAGTTGGTTGTCCTCACGTTCACAAGAGATTAACTTAACCTTTTGCAGGCGTCTTCCCTTGGACCTCGCGGTAAGAGACCTACCGTGAGTCTGCCTCCGCCCCGCAAGAAGCCGAGAACTGACGAGGTGACCAAGGAAACTGGTCACGAAGTTAATGCTCAAACTGCGAGCCGGTCTTCTGGAGAGTGGGCGGCTGCCGAGCAAAGACGTCCTACACCCCCTCGAGGTACTGGCACTTCCCCCGTGGCTCCGACTGGTGTCGACCATTCATCTCGTCCCTCAGGGAGCTTCATCAAGGCCGACCCCACTATTCATCTGGCCCTTGTTCAAGACATAGTTAAATCGTGGGATTTATCAACCACCGGTGTCTCGGATCCACCGCCCATATTCGCGGAAGAGATTGGCATGGCGGAGGCTTTTGCACGAGGTGTCAATGTCGTGGCCGAGTGCCGACGCCTAGAGGGGGTGGTAAACAGGTATCAGCTTCGGTGCGAACGGCTTCAATCGGACCTCGCGGCCTGCGAGGCCACCAAAAAGGAGGTGCAGCAGAAGTTGGAACAGGCTGTAGCTGACACGGCAAAGGCCCAAGAGCGAGGTTACCAGCAGGGCCATTCTGATACCTTGGCATATCTCCGCAAGGTCCTGCTAACTCTTGCAGGGGAATTTGATGACGATCGGTACTTCGAGGCATATCTGAAGTATGTTGACGAGCGTGAGCGGGCCATTGCTGAGGGCCGCGACCCAGACAAAGTGGAGTTCGTCGCTCCATCTGAGGGTGAGGCCACTGCTGATGAGACTACACACCCTTTGGAGGTAGCCGGTCTTTCGGAAGAGGATCCAGTTGATGACAATGACCCTGATGCATAGCCGGCGCTACTTTGTCTATCTTGTCCCTTGTAATTTTTTAATTTTACCTTTTATTCCGGCATGTAAACAATGTTTCTTTTAATGAAAAGGGGATGCTTCTCTCGGCCTTCTGTTTGTGTCTAATTTCTTCTCTTATTCATATGAGGGTGGCCCCGAAACAGAAGGGCAAGACGCGCGAAAGGCCTCTAGCCTTCAAAGGGACCCGTAGTGCAGCGACCGGCAGTAGGATCGTGCCCAAGAGCCCTTGACCCCTGGAGGGGCTAAGAGCGTAGCGACCGGCCATAGAGCCGTGCTCGAGGGCCTTAG
>JACYFF010031959.1:18941909-18951958 GCA_017589665.1 Selenicereus undatus
ATAAAAAATAAAAAATAAAAAACAAAAAAATAAAAAAAAACAAAAAATAAAAATAAATAAATAAAAATAATAAAAAATACAAATACAAAAACACAAAAATAAAAAATAAACAAAATCAAACAGAACAAAACAGAATAAACGAAAACAAAAAAAATTCATCATGATTAATTACTATCACAATAAAATTATTACATTATAAAACAAAAAAATATTAATAACTAATAGTTCAACTTCGTTTAACTACATTCAACTTTCACCCACTTTTTTCCACACTTAAAAAAAAAACTACACTCACCCACTCCTTCCTCCTCTTTTCCACAATTACCCATATCACACCCCTCATTTCCCACTAAAAAGAACAGGGCCTGAGTCGTCGCTATGCTCATTTCTTGTCATGTGCATTGAAAAATCCTGCACCTGAGATTTATCTCCCATCGGAGGAGCCAGTTTGTGGGTTCCACATCCGTACAAAATTATATTTCAATCCGAGGTCGGGTCAGGTTTGATTTATATTTTTATATATATTAGTGTAATAAGTTTGCTTATTTTAAAAATAAATATCATTATATCATATCGGATAACATTGAATAAAGGTACAAAGAAGGGTTTTTTGGTACATATTTTATCTATGCTAGTTAAATAGTCAAAATTGATTTTGAGTTTAAAATTCTGAAACAGTTCTATGTTTTTGGATTGTTTCCATTGAAAAAGCCTAGTGTTAGAATTTATTATTGATTTTATGCAAAAAAAAATTATAAGTACTCACAAAATATACTCGATTTTGTGCAAAAAGGTTATGAACCAAAACAACAATTGTAACATCAATCGTAAAATGAGGTAGTATTTCTAGGTAGATTGGCAAAATTTTTATTGGTTTAAAACATCAAATGAAATCACAATGAACAATTAATTGCAAACTTGAGTATCTTAGGGAAGGTCTAAATTGTGGTTTAAAGGATTTAAAATAACTATTTATATCACTAATAATGCACCTTCATTTTCGGACAGCTCGTTCATACTTCATAAGAACTCCATAGTTAAATGTACCCGTTGTGGAAAAATCTTAGAATGGGTGAACTCATGTGAAGTTTTCCAACGTGTGAATGAGAACAGAACACACTTGAAAAGTTTATGCCAAATTGTGGGACTAGTTAACCATCCTTGAAACTTTTTCGATGTACTTCTTCCTCACTCACTCGTTGCCTAAGAAACTTTCCAATAAATCACACATCCTAATGCTACTCCACAAAGTATGCTTAAATGTTGAACTATTAAGGATGTAATTGGTCTTCAAAAATAAAGACGCATCTTTGACAATACAAGTAGGGATAAGAGTATTACTCGAACTTGAAAAACTCGATTAAAACCCGCCCCATTTAGCACCTGAATGGGTGATAAAAATATGTTTCAAGTGGGTATAGGTATGTGTATTACGTTCGAAAATGTGCATGGTCATGGGTATGGATTCTTAAAATCCGTATTAATAAAAGACGACCAAAATATAGTAAAATCCAAAATATAAATGTTAGACATGAAACTATAATTGTGTGGTGTTTATTTATGTAGAAATGAAAAATTAAATTTTTTAAAAAATTTTAAGTTCCGTGAGTTTATCTGGACATGGGTTTTATTACTGTCGCTTGAAATTGCTAATCAAATATAGTGTTTATGCAAATATAAGTTGAATATCGGTAAAATTTTGGCACACTCTATATATATCCAAATAAAATCCGTAAACCCGAAAATTCCGACGAGTATGGGTATGGGTGTGGGTATAACCCTCCAAAATCCGAAAGATATGGGTATGGATATGAGTATGATTTTTAAAAATGAGTACGAGTAATGATATGGCTCAACCAGCCCCAAAACCACCCCACACCTCTAACCATTTCAAATCCCTTGAATCACACTTTAAATCATACTTGTAGCATTTTATAAATATAGTGACATACAATTCCAAAATTATATCATTGACTTTGTTGCGAATAATCTTCACTAATAATAATCTATCTGCAGACAATCAAGCAAAATCCATCATGATGGCTTCGTCATGAAGATAAAACTTTGCTATAGGCTTTGGTCAAGCTACACCAATTGTTTTTTTATTTTTTAAAATCAAATAAGCCACGAACGCAGTATAACATAATGACGGAATCGAACCTGAGACCTAATGTACTCAGGACCCCAATTTTAATCACTTGACTAAAATCTCATCGGTTCCATCATTTGTTGCTTTCGGTGAATTATGTATTATTTTTTTCGTTCCATATTTATAGTAAAACAAATTATATTTATCATTTTTCACAATGCGAGCAATAGTCTACTTTTAAAAGATATCAGTAACATTTTGCTGGTCAAAAACCATATCAGGCCTTTATAAAAGAAATGCATTGAATTCGTATTATTGACACTGAACGATCAGCAACATGGATTTCTTTTTAGGGAGTGTTTGGCTGGAGTTTTCCCGGGAAATTATTTTTTATACAAAATATCTTAAAAAAAAAATGATTTTCATGTCATATTTTCCTATCGCGTGGTACAAGAGAAATCATTTTCATGGGTAAAAAGGAAAAATATTAATTGAATTGTTTAAATAGCAAAAAAATGTCGATTGAATGGTTATAGCAGAGATAAAGTTGACCAAATGAACAAATATCGAGCATAAAATTCATACTTGAGTTTCTTTTAATATTTTCTATCGGATAATTAAGTTTCGATCCAAACTGTTGAAATTTTTTAGTGGTGAAAAATACCAACTGAATTGTCTAAGTGATGAAAAACGTTGATTGAAATGTCGTGGCAGAGAAAAATGCTAACCAAACAAAGTAATGTTGAGTTAAAATTTGGATTTTGTCTATTTTAATCTTTCCTAACCGATAATCAAGAAAAATGTCGACTGAATTATTTAAGTAGCGAAAAAAGTTAGTTGAATTATCATGGAAGAAAAAATGTTGACCTAATGAAGAAATTTCGAGCTCAAAATATGGACTTGAGTGTATTTAGTTCCTTAATATCCAATGATCAAGTCTCGATCTAAATTGTTGAAATTATTTTAGTAGTGAATGAATCGTTTATGTGACAAAAAGTATCAGCAAAATTATTATGGTGAAAATAAATGTTGATCAAATGAAATAAACTTGAGCTCAAAATCTGAAATTGAGTTTATTTTAATATTTTTCGTTGAATAGTCAAGTTTCGATACAAACTGTTGAAATCGAAATTTTAACCTGAATTCTAGCGGACCATATCTTATTATCTTCAAAAAAGTTGAAGGAAGAAAATCAACTTCCTATCTTCTCAAAATGGAAATCAATTCTCTTCATTGGGGGATAAACTATTTTCCTTGGAAAATAGTTTTCCATCTCTTACTATGCTAAACAATGGAATTGGAAAGTCACTTTTGGAAAAAATCATTTTCTACTCAACCAAGCACCACCTAAATTTACTTTTAGTCCTTTGTTATTGAAATTATTATTTATTCCCATCACCTTAAGAATTATTTTATAG
This sequence comes from Selenicereus undatus, assembly GCA_017589665.1. Classification (NCBI taxonomy): domain Eukaryota; kingdom Viridiplantae; phylum Streptophyta; class Magnoliopsida; order Caryophyllales; family Cactaceae; genus Selenicereus; species Selenicereus undatus. Next base: position 18,945,417 of record JACYFF010031959.1, read on the forward strand.
ATAAGAAAATTCTTATTGTTTAGCCTCCTCACCTACAATTTTTTTATTATAAAATGAGACCATGTGATAACAATATTAAGGTTGAGGGGGGTTTTAAATAGTAATTCAAAAAAGAGATTATCAAAATAAGATTTATCTAAATGTCTATGATGATAATTCATTGAAAAAATTCATCAAAATTAGTGGGATGGATTACTCCCAACTAGGAGACAATGTTATAAACAAACATAATATTAAAGAAATTGAGATAAATGAAGAATTTAGGATTTATCATCAACGAAGATACCGTTGGTCGTCCCTAAAATTTTGTGATAGGGACTGTTAGATAAGAGTCGAAGAAGGGAAGAGAAAAGAAGAGACTAACTTTAAGGGTTAGGGTTAGGGTTCATCAGATAAATACATTAATTAAATTCAACAGTTATTAGGGTTAAGATTTCTGTCAAAAATATATTATATGAGATTGAATAGTAAACAATCACCATTCCAATTTACGAAGAACGTCTAAAATAAACATGGCTTTAAGATACAATATTCAGCTTACTTTGTTATTCTCGCATGTGCTTTTTAGGGCATCCAATTTGCATCGTCAATATACTTGTACTTAAATAAAAATTTATGACGTAAAATTGATGTGTCATCTATCAATTTCTAGGTTCTTAGTTCGGCCTTTGAGGCCGCGTGGCTTCCTAGGGAAACATAGATTTCATCTTTCCAACTTTCTTTAGTTTTGAGTTACATTTCCGATAGAAAAGTAACTTTTTTTATTTTTTTCAAAAGATTACCAAATAAAATTATCATAATTGGCATATATATAATCTTAATGTTATCAACTAACTGTTGTAAAGTACTTATTTAATATACTTCTTTTTTGGTGCAGTACTTATTACGTGTACATTAGACACCGATCTTATAAATGTATTCATTAATGAAACGGCCGTACATCATCGGAGAAGCCTAATTACGTGTTAATATGCTAATTAAATGAAAGAACTTTTGGTTAGCATAAATCAATGTCCAAAACACAAAAACTAAACTAAAGGGGCACCAAGTCGTACAAAGACCTCAAAAAATCAAAAAAAATGTCGGCACATCCAAACCACTAACAAGGTGGACACGTGTCCCAATGAGCCCCACCAACCTCGTGAAGGCACGTGGCTTCTTGTACTATGTGACGGAAACACTGCGACTTGTAGACTAAAGCTTTTTTTTTTTCCTCAGCGTGGCATCATCCCTTCAAAGTGCGCCACGTGTGAATTCTCAAGCCGTTGAGTTTTGATGATTAGAACATTGATAATTACGGTGTAATATCTTATACGTGGTGTAATCACAAACAAAAGTTGTATGATTGTGTCACAGTTTTGGGGATTCATATGATAATTCCACCCGTTTCATTTTTTTTAATGAATATTTTAAAAATGTTTTATTTTTCTTATTATTGAGTATTGACACTAAAAGTTTTGCCCCTTTTAAAATTAATAGAAAATATAATATTAAATAATATTCACTTAAAAACTAATCTTATTAAAATAGAATAAATTTTATGACACGCAGGGATTATTTTTTCGAGTGAGAATTTCCAAAGACAGAAAAAATTTAAAAATTTAAAAAGGGTTTATGTTTTTTGGAAGTTCAAAATTGTGAGATTTTGACTATATATTTTTTTTCCTTTTTGAGAATATGGTTAAGTCACTATTGACAAAGCTATATGGTTAATGTCACTCGTGAAAGGGGAAAAATGGAGATGAGCCCCTCAAAAGTGTTGTAGTCTAACTCAAACTGAATAGTGTTAAAGGTGTAAAGACCATGGGATTTCTAATAAAGAGTTTGTTCCCTCATGAAAAATAGCTTTTAAATGACTAATTTGGATGTTTAGTAAAATAGTTTTTGAAATTTAGTTTTTGGTCCAAAATGCTGCTTGTTAAAAAAAAATCAAATCAATAGTTTTCTAAACTTAGTTATTTGGCATTAGTTTTTTCTTTCATATCTTTTTTAGAAACAATCAATATAAACAATTATATGAATAGGTAACAACTAACATTTATTTACGAAATATCACATATATAATATGTAGTATAAATGTGTTGGCAATTGACATACACTATAAAAAATATAGTTGTACATATAATAAAGCCAAAACCTATATCATACTCTTAGGAATACAAACTTTTATAAGCCACGTTAGGGTCACATATTAAAAATTGTTTATATGACAAATACACATTAAAAAAATATAAAAACATAACAAGAGGGAGTACACACTCCTAGGTGTATAATATACATTACCTAATAAAGCTATCAGTCATCAGATCTTCACACTTCACTTGGGCAATTATAGTTATGAATCTTGTTGTACTTAATCGCAGTAGGAGCATAGAAATGATCATGTCATTCATGTGTTCTAGCTCCAATGTATGTGATGCAATTTGAAGATAGTCGCTCAATTTTGATGCAATTTTTATACCCTAATTGTTTTATAACTACATTATTTAGTTTTCTTTCTTTCTTTTAACTCTGGGCAAAACTTGAAAAATTCAGATTTATACTCAAATGAAGAAACGAAGATTTAGTAAAATTTGAAGATTCTTAACTGTGACATCGATTAGAGCAGTCAAACTAATTAGCGTCTTCTTCAATTTGGGCGTGTTTGGCAAATAGCTTTTCGAAAAACTTTTTGATCAAAAAGAGTTTTTTTTTACCAGAATTAGCTGTTTGACCAAGTAAAAAAGCTAATCTAGGTGTTTGGTGAAAGAACTTTTTAGGTCCAAAAAATTAATTTGAAAAAGCTAATTCCATGAGCTTTTTGAAAAATTAGCTTTTTGTCTCACAATATTATCAGAAATAGCTAATTTTACCCAACAGTTTTTCAACAAACAGCTAATGCAAACAGTTAACTGCTAATAGTTAATAACTATTTATTAAACAGGGCCTAAGTATTTTTTCCCCAAAATTAAATGGATATGAGATCGGTTCTAGAAAGGGCTCTGGGTATTTAGAATCAGAGTTACATAGAAATTTTTATTGTATTTATTCGAGTCATCCACTCATCTCTCTGTGAAAGTAGAGACCTGTTTAACAATTTTGAAATTCGAAAATTGAAAACTATGACCAATATTTGAGCGGTGCTATTGTACGTGGTTCCTTGATATAAGTGATCCGTACACACTTTCATTTTATTTTTACCTGCTCTAAGCACTGAGTGTCTTATAAAATAAATAATATAATGGATTGTACGTGATAAGAATGGAGGAGCTATTTACTTGCATAAAGTAATCCATTAGTTATGGGATTAAGCTTAGTTTAGTTAATTAGAGCTAGGTCTAGCTTGGAATTTGCTATCTTTGGCACATAGCACATTTACCATTTACAGTAGACTTCTCTTAAAGTGATGGAATTAGTGAGAATAACTAAATGATAGTCTCGATTAAGGTGGTGGTCCCGTTGCTCTAATTGCTGCCTAATTCCCTCAATTTGCTCCAAAAAGATCTTGACCTTAACACCAATCCCTTTTATGCTTTTTGTGAAGTCTCAAATTGAGCATAGAATGGCATGTTGCATAAAATAAGAACGGTTCCATGGGATTTTATGTGGCTTGCCATGCTAATCGGATGCATGCCCGTTGGGAAAAGTTTTTGTCTATTTAAACACAGTACACCAGTTATGGGACCTACTTAATTTCACCAATCTTAAAAAGTTCATGAATTTGTGGTTTAGCTTGGTGCTTTCCCATAAACATGTGAGCTAGTTCACAATTAGGGTTCGTATAGATTTCTTTCCTTTTTTTAAATAAAAATTGGGATTTTTATTGATGTATAGTAATAGATATATCTACAACCAAGGTCAAATTCTGTAATAAGTTGATTGTTAAGTGGTCAATTCATCTAATTATCATTTCCCCCGATACAATTTTTTCTTGATGGCCCCTTGACAGTCATGACTTTTCAGAATGTGAATTGTTTTAAATGTTAATTCAATTGATAGAAGAGAGAATTGGAGTAAATTATGAATGTGTTTTCTATCTCGAATATGCTAGCACAATGGGATTATATACACGTGAGAAGCTCTGTAAATAAGGCAACCGAAATAATCCTGTACAATAATATATGATTCCGGGATCAATCTATCCAAGAATCATGCCCCAATATCATATTCCTTTTATATCGTGAACACCCCCCCTCAAGCTCAAGGTGGAGGAGGAAAACTGAACTTGAGCTTGGATATCAAGTCTTGAAAACGTCTTGGCAAGTGAGCTTTGGTGAACACATCTGCGACTTGATCAAATGTAGAGACATAAATGAGATGAAGATCATTTACCGCAAGATGATGTCGAATAAAATGACAATCGGCTTCGATGTGCTTGGTTCTCTCACAAAAGACGTCATTATGTGCTATTTGAATGGCACTTTGATTATCACAATAAAGAGGGGCAGGTGAGTGCTGAGTAGCACCCATGTCAGCTAATAACCATCGCAGCCAGACAAGTTCAGAAGTTGTATATGCAAGAGCATGGTATTCAGCTTCAGTGCTAGAGCGAGCAACCACTGTTTGCTTCTTAGTACACCAAGAGATCAAAGAATTGCCTAGGAAAAAACAATATCCAGTAGTGGAGCGCCTATCAGTAGGATCTCCTACCCAATCAGAATCCGAATAGTCGCGTAAGTGAAGTGGTGAGTTGAACGAGAAGTGAAGACCGTGAAACAAAGTACCTTTAATATAACGAAGAATGCGAAGAACTGCCGCATAATGATTTGTACGAGGTGAAGACATGAATTGACTTACAATATGAACAGCGTACGCAATATCTGGGCGAGTAACAGTTAGGTAGATGAGGCTGCCAACAAGTTGTCGATAAAGCGTAGGGTCTTTGAGTGGTACACCATCAGTTGGAGTGAATCTGACGTTGGCTTCAATGGGTGTTGGAGCTATGTTTGAATCTGTCAAGCCTGCTCTGGACAGCAAGTCAGTGGTGTATTTGGCTTGAGTTACACAGTAGCCATCAGAATTAGAAGATACTTCTAAGCCTAAGAAATAACTGAAATTAGCAAGATCCTTCATTTCAAAATTTTGATTAAGGAAGGATTTGAGTTCAGAAATTCCATCCATATCATCCCCTGTAATTATCATATCATCCTCATAAAGGAGTAACAGAATCCAACCATTGTTAGTGCGACGAACAAATAGTGCATGACCATAAGAACTGGATGAAAATTCAAACTGACAGATAGTAGAGCTAAACTTGGGAAACCAAGCTCGAGGAGCTTGCTGTAATCCATATAGTGCTCGATGAAGTCGACAAACCGTGTTGGGTGGATGGTCATAACCCGGTGGAGGTCTCATGTAGACGTCCTCTATGAGATCTTCGTGAAGAAAAGCGTTCTTCACATCCATCTGAAACAATTCCCATTTCTTACTAGCAGCAACAGCAAGTAAACTGCGGACCGATGTGAGCCGAGTCACTGGTGCAAATGTTTCCTTATAATCAATACCGTATTCTTAACTGGATCCTAAAGCCACCAAACGAGCTTTATACCTTTCAATCTCACCATTAGAGCGGGTTTTGATTTTGTAGACATATTTGCACCCTATCGCAGTTTTACCTGTGGCAATTCAACCAAATCCCAAGTGTAACACTTCAACAAAGCTTGCAATTCCTCTTCCATGGCTTGCTGCCAGAGAGGATCAACTTTGGGTTCTCGATATGTCGAGGGCTCATAAAGAGATGCAACGGCGGCATAAAGTTGGTAGTCACTTAGATAACCAGGAAGTTGGTGTACTCTTTCAGAGTACCGAAGTTCTAAGTGAGTCGAAGATGTCTTAATAGGAGGTGTGGAGGATGTTGCATTGTTGCTTCCTGTTTTAGACAGCCCAAGCAGGTCATTGGTGGGGCTATCCGCATAAGACCGTGGGAGGGATGACTCGACCGCTATAGGCTCGGTTGAATCAAGACTACCATCACCAGTTTGAGCATCATTGTTTTGATCGTCACCTGGGAATAAATCACACAAGGGGTTTGTGAAAAGTTGTGTCATTGGACTAGATATGTGGGAAGTCAGAGAGAGCTGAGAACATTTTATGCTCCCAAAACACAACATGACGAGACACCCGAACACGTTTAGAAATAGGGTCCCAACAACGATAGCCTTTATGCTCAATTCCATACCCAGGAAAGCAACACAATCGAGCTCTTGGTTCTAACTTGGTATATTCATGAGGCTGTAGAAGCACAAAGCAAACACATCCAAAAACACGAAGGATACTATAGTCAGGAGTTGTACTAAAAAGCTGTTCATGTGGAGATTGATTTCCAATGACAGGAGATGGAATAAGATTTATGCTGTAGACATCAGTAAGCGTAGCTTCTCCCCAGAACACTTCTGCACATGCTGCAGATATAAGTAATGCTCGAATAGTATCGAGAATATGACGATGTTTTCGTTTCGCTCTCCGATTTTGTTGAGAAGTTCTAGGGTAAGAGTGTTGTAGCATAGTGCCATTTTGAGCCAGAAAGCTCAAAAAATTCTTCTCCCTATACTCCATTGCATTGT
>JACYFF010031959.1:18966404-18977308 GCA_017589665.1 Selenicereus undatus
ACCTAATCATCCCCAGAGGTTCGGGTTTGGAGCATGGCTGTTTGGTGACTCTAGTAGCCACCAGTTTGTGGGTAGCAGTCAAGCGAGTTTAAGATCCTAGCAGTCGAGCTTCCGCATTCAGGTAATCCTAATTTACCAATAGTGGTATCAGAGCCTAGCTTGCTTGTTGCTAGCCCCGAAAATAATTATTTCTAACTGAGCATGATTCTGAATGTGCAAAACTATGCGTTTATGCAAATTGTTAAATTTTTTAATCTGTTCATGCTATAATGCCTCGATTAACATATAATTCTGTGTGAATATGCAAGAATGCCTCAAATGAACACATAATTATGGTTGTTTTTGAGAATTGTATCAAAATGATAATCTGCCTAGATTATTAGTATGTCCCGGAAAAATTATTCTGTGTGAATAGATGGAGACATATTTCGAGTGCTACAAGGTATTTATACAAACATATTCATGCCCAAATAATATACGAACTGTGTGTTTTATTTATGCTCATGAAAAATCATCATACTAGTATTATGCCAAACATCATATTTTCAGATTTATGTATGCTGAATGATGATTTTAGTTAGCATAATTAGATAGCGGAGATCCCAACCCTAAATCTGTTCAACCCACTGCCTTGACCTGACCTCCCAAGATCCAAACCCAGACCTCACGGTTCTCTCTCATTGTCAAATATAGAAAAATTTTTTAAAAAAAGGGAGGATGATTCTTACCTTGAACCCATCAGCACCACTGGGGAAGGGTGGCGTGTGTGAGTCACGCGCCGCCTACGAAAACACTTTACGGCTGTTTTCTTCCTCCCACACCCCTTACCTCCACCGATCTACTCATTCAGGACAAATCCAAGCCAAACCAAACCATCGCAGCCGCGCGTGTATGTCACGCGCCGTCACAGTGGTGGCGCGTTGAGCGAGCGGATGCCGACAATCGAAAAATCGGCGGCCGATCTACTCGCCGGCATGGTTAATGGGCCGTTTTCGTTGGTGGTTGAGTCGTGGATTGAGTTCAAGGAGGCGGTTAAGGGGGGGTGTTACATCATCTGGGTGTATAAGCGCAGCGGTGGTTCATATGGTCGTCCACAGGGACGATGGCGGCTATGGCTGTCGAGGAACCATCGGGGTTCAAGAACGGAGACTGTGGTGGTCTCAGTTGTGTGCCAAGATCGGCCGAGGGTTGTGGGAGAAGCAGAGAGAGAGGGTTCTGGAGTATCGAAGAGAGAGAATAGAGGCCGAGGTTTATGGGAAAGGTTGGAGGTCTTGAGTTTTAGAATCCCTGTAACAGTTTGGGCCGAACTGTTTTAAAATATCAATTCAGCATGTTGATCAGTTATGCAAAGAATTGTTGTTGGGCATTTTTTTTTAATTGAGTCACATAGCATTCTATTTTTTTTTTAATGTATAAACATGATATTAAAATGTTAATATGTTTAATATTTATCACATGCCTAATTGAAATATAAATTCGTTTTGTATTTCAAACAATACAAGAGTTAGTAAATAGTGATATATGAATTCGTTTCATATATATGTTTAGATTAGTATTCAAATGTAAATTAGTTTGGCATGAAAAAATATCTATGTGATATTTAAACGTTAATTTGTTTAACGATTTTATTGAAGTCCATATGATTGAGTTCTTATGAAAATTTCGTAATTAAATTATTTAAATTTCTAATTCATGATTGTATGAGATGATTATGAGCTTGGTGAAATTTTCGATCATATGACATGAATGATGAAATTTTTAATAATTTAATTGCTTAGAGTAATGTGCCTAATGTCCAACTTTTAATACTTATAGATATGGCAGCAGACAACGCTATAATCACTGAATTGTCCACAAGTCAAAAGTTAGATGGGTCTAACTATGACATGTGGAAACAGAAGATTCAGTATCTTTTGGAAGGAAAAGACCTATTGGAATACTTGACGGTAGCCAAGTTTCCACCATCTGACAAGGATAAAGATGGTAAGCTTATTAATACTACTACTATCCAGTATCAAGACAGCTTATAGGCCTACCAAGACTGGGCCAAGAAAGATCATAGAGCGTGTTTTACTATGTTGTATTTCATGCATGAAGATAGGATTGGTGAATTTGAGGTTTATCCCACGGTTAAGGACATGTGGGAACAACTCAAAATCCGTTTTGGACAGACATCCGAAACAAGGCTTTGTACCTTACAACTAAAATGGATGCAGTACAAAATGGACTCCAGTCATACCATAGTTGAACATTTACGAATTATGTGTGGCATAATTCGCAATTTAAATGCTGCTGGTAAAGACATTTCTGAGGGGGAGCAAGTCCTGAATGTGATTCAGGCTCTCCCTGATGAACCTCAACATTGGGAACAAGTTAAGATGGTCTTAACTCATTCTGACCAATTGAAAACCTTCAGTCAGATCCAAAGCCACCTTGAAATGGAGGAGGAGCGCCTGAAAATGTTCGGGACTCCTAACGTGGCTCTTGTTGCCAAAGGCAATCGGCCTAAAGGCAACAAGAACACTAGAGGTAGGCAGTTCAAGAGAGGTTCTCGTTCCCCTCAGAAAGATAGGCCGAAGGCTGGAGTGACTAAGAAACAAAAGGCCAAAGCCAATGGAGATACAAAGATAGCACGTGTGAAGTGCTATATGCTCAGAATTGTCCTAAGCCGAAGAAGGTACATTTCTTCAATTACTCTTCTGAATTATATGTATGTTCCCATGCATTAGTTGTTAAATCCTTTCCTAACTGGATTGTAGATACGGGAGTAAGCAAACATATAGTTCGGGACAGAGCTGACTTTGTGGACTTTCACCGCTATCCGGTGGGTTCACAATCTATCGTGCTGGGAAACGGCAATGAAGAAGACGTTCTAGGTGTTGGAACGTACCGGCTCACATTGAAAGGAGGAAATAAGTTGCTTCTATTTAATGTTCTCTACGCACCTGGGGTGCGGACTTGTCTTTTGTCTTTAGTTTCTTTAATGAAATCTGGTTTTGATTTTAGTTCTTGTTCAGATGGTTTGAACATTTTGTACGGTGGCAATGTGTTTGGCCACGCTACATTAAGGAACGATTTTCTTGTACTCGATTTAGATGATTCTTATAATAATCCTTATTCAGCCTTTGCCTCACATTATGATTCCGATTTAGAATCAATTAAGTGGCATGCTAGGCTTGGTCATATTGGCTAAGATAGGATGAGTCGACTAGCTAAACAAGGTCTTTTAGGCCGACTCACTAAGGTTAAATTGCCTAGGTGTGAGTCATGTCTAGCTGGCAAGGCGACTGCGAAGCCTTTTGGTAAGGCTTCAAGGGCGTCACGCCCTCTTAAACTTATCCACTCTGATATTTGTGGACACATGAATGTGAAAGCACGTCATGGGGCTTTCTATTTCCTCATTTTTATAGATGATTATTCAAGATGTGGGTATGTGTACCTATTATCACATCGCTATGAAGCACTTGATGTGTTCAAACGCTTTATAGCCGAGGTTGAGACCTAGTTAGATCAGAGAGTTAAGACTCTGCAAACTGATCGTGGTTGTGAATAAATCTCTCATATCTTTAAAGAATTTTGTATCCAAGTAAGAGCGTATCTGCCACTCCATATGAGTTATGACATGACAGAAAGCCCTCCTTGGAACATTTACGCCCATGGGGTTCGGCTTGTTTTATACACAGCTCGACTCACAAACACGGGAAACTTGGTCCAAGAGCTACCAAAATGGTGTTTATACGCTATCCCGAACATTCTAAGGGACATGTTATGTATGGTGAACACCATAATGGTGGCATGACGGAAGTCAATTCACGTAATGTGGAGTTTCTTGAGGATGAGTTCCTAAGCATTGGTGAAATCAAAAATGACCTAGCCTTGTTTGAGTTACCGCTAGATGACCAACCATCTTTCGGTGATGGGGAGGATTTAAACACTCACCGTATCACCGAAGATAGTATAAGAGATGAATCGTTGTTGGTTAACCAAGAGAATCAACTTAATACTGAGGTTCCTACTCACTCTCCTATTCATGAACCTGCGATTAGTCCGCTTGTTCAGAATGATAGGAGTGATTCTCTAATCGTTGAGGATTCCATACCTCTTAGAGATAGAGGGAGGGGTTCCTCAGTGGGACAAACCAACACTGGTCCTCAACTCCGGAGGAGTGAACGTGGAAGAATCCTTCGAAGATATTTTCAAATTGAAGAGGAGATATTCTTATGCACTCCTTTAGAGATAGAGAAGCCTACCTCTTTCCAAGAGACGATTGATTCACCAAACCACAAAGAGTGGATGGAAGCTATGAGGGATGAAATGGACTCTATGGCGAGAAATAAGGTTTGGGAACTTGTTGATCTTCCTCCTCGGCATAAATCGATTGGAAACAAGTGGGTTTTCAAGATAAAACGTCGTGCAAATGGAACGATCGATAAGTTTAAGCCCGTTTAGTGGCGAAGGGGTTTGCCCAAATTGAGGAGGTAGACTATAAAGAGAATTTATCTCCTATGGTGAGAATTGTCTCTGTTCGCCTGCTTCTAACCCTGGTTGCCCATCTGGATTTAGAGTTATTCCAGATGGACGTAAAGACTGCATTCCTTAATGGAAATCTTGAATAAGAGATCTACATGGATCAACCTGTTGGTTTTGTATCAAAAGGTCAAGAGGACTAAGTTTGTCGTCTTAAAGGTCCATCTATGGTCTGAAACAGTCTTCCAAAGCGTGATATTTCAGATTCCATGAAACCATTATTTCTTTTTGTTTGAACATGGTATCTGAATATCACTGTGTGCATGTCAAGAAAACTGCAAAGAGGATTATGTTTCTCACTTTGTATGTTGACGATATACTGTTGGCTGGAAACAACATGGAGATGATCCAGCCCACGAAGCAGTGGTTATCCTCCGTATTCGATATGAAGGACATGGGTAAGGCTAGGTATGTCCTAAGCATAGAAATAAATCGGAACCGTTCCAAAAAGCTTCTTGGTTTAAGTCAAGAAGTATACATTAATAAAATCTTGGAACGCTTTCGAATGCATTATTCTAAACCCGTAGATACTCCAATTGAAAAGGGTCTAACCTTAAGTCTCGATCAGTGCCCTAAGACAGACAAAGAAAAGGAGTGAATGAGTAGCGTTCCTTATGCAAGTGCCGTGGGCAACTTAATGTATGCCATGTTGTGTACACGGTTAGACATTTGCTTTGCAGTTGGCCTGATAAGTCGTTACCAAAGCAACCCAGGGCCTACTCACTGGCAAGTCGTCAAGAGAATCTTCCGGTACCTACGTGGTATATATCTACAAGTAGGATGATATTTGATCCATTAACTAAGCCTATTCCTAAAGACGCTTTTAAAGCTCATGTGATGAGCTTAGGTTTGCATAGGATTTAGTTTTTGGATGTATCTGAGTGTATAATGGACGTGTGTACTCTTACATTGAATATTTATGAAATAGAGAATGATGTTTCTTTTCAGATATTCATGACTATGTGAGTACATTTTAAGGCACATTGTAATGTCACCAGGCTTCAAATTGGCCTTGTCACACAGGCAATCGCTCTGACGCTTGAGTAGTGGGCAGGATGAGACTGAATCATATTGGCACTAGGTGTGCAATATTGATTACTCATACCAGGCGTGTATGAATGAAAGGATATAGTCGCCTTAGTAAGACTAAAATGAGACTCAAGGGAGTCGAATATGAAATAAGTTTTCATATCGAAGCCTTATAGTTGAATCTTGAGTGTTGTGATTAATATTGTGTATGTTAATCTAGTAACGCAGGTTAGTTTTTTGAGTAAAAGCCAAACTTACGATTCACATGGCATAGAAGAGTGGCATGCCCAACTTAGTTGGAGCTATGCCATGACACACCCTCATATTGTGTGTGCTAAATGTCGACCTATTTGATGGGTGATAAGTGAAATCCCTAACCTTGTCACCGTGTGACCCTCATTGGCAATACTCTTGGACTTAGAGTTATAATATGAAATCTGAGTATGATGTTGCTACCTTAATGTGTTATCCAAGGGCCAAGATGTATACGGTCCAGCGGGGTACATTAGGAAAGCAGTTATGCTTAGATGGATTATTTTAATTGTCTAAGGAAGAATCATTCCTCATCACCATATCAAGCCCGGGCGATTATATTCAGTATATAATCTATTGATATATCAAGTATAGAGGGACAGTGTATGCCATTGGTGATGTTCTTGAATGATTCGAGGTATTGGTTTTCTTGATGGTGTTATGTCAGTTAGATGGTGACTTAATGTAACATTGATGATGTTCGGTTTTTTGTCCCACGCTCCATTCCCAGTATGAACCGTGAAAGAATATGTTGGTAGAGAGATATGAGATTTGAGGTCTATGTGACCGAGGGGGAGCTATTGACCGGTAACAGTCACATAGGTTTAATGCCTATAATCACCCTAATTAATTGGCAATTACATGGGATTAATTGCGTATTAATCTGCATATTAAGTTCTGATTCAATTTAGAATTTTCAGTTTATAAAAGGGGGTGTGTGTATGTGGATTAGAGACACAGAAACACAGCAAGCTGAGCAAAAGAATTTCCCTAGATCAAATTCTCTCTGTCCCCATCCCTCATACAACCTAATCATCCCCAGAGGTTCGGGTTTGGAGTGTGGCTGTTCGATGACTCTAGTAGCGACCAGTTCATGGGTAGCAGTCAAGTGAGTTTAAGATCCTGGCAGTCGAGCTTCCGTATTCAGGTAATCCTAATTTACCAACACTAACTAACTGTCTAATGCTAGCATCAATAAATTATAGGACTAAATGTGTATTATTACTTCTCTACATATGTCATTGAAGAGACTTAAGCACTTGATAAAAATGACATTAACTTTATACAGATAATTTGTGACACTATCTCGTGCCATCATGGAACAAAGCATCATATACATTTTAACCTCTCTAAATATACTTATCACGAGATTCATATTAGCCATTGCTAAAGAATTAACATCGTCTCCGATCAAAGGCCATAGACATACCAAAGCGTTAGTCAATTAGATCATGTAAGTGCTTAATGCAACAAAAAAAAAAGCAACTATGAAGAAATACATAAGCTTGTGTCATTTAAACAGTAGCATATCATAGAAAGTTGCAACTTTTGATATTCTTGCACTATCTTATATGCCAACAAACAATACAACAACAAACTCCCAGTGTGGGTCCCGCTTTCGCGGGGTCTGGGGAGATCCAGTTGTAGGCAACCTTACCTCTACTGGTATTCCTACCTATAGAGAGGTTGATTCCATAAGACCCACAAAACAGTTTTGTGAAAAAGATTTATAGAGAAAACGGTTGCAAAAACCATTTACCGAATGAGAGAAAGAGGAAGAAAAAAAGTTTCGGATATCAAATAAAGAGGGAGCAGAGGCATACCTCAACAGACCAGGGGAGCCTGTTGCCGTCACATCCCAGAAAAGTACGACATGCAGGTAAGCAAACCAAAAAAACCCTACCCGCCCCACACTGCCTAAGCTAACTGCTCCCTACGGAGCCGGTCCCCTACAATTAGAGACCTTAATCCTGTCCCGCCACAGCCTTCTATCCTGAGCCATGTCCTCCGTCAGATCGAAAACTCTCAAGTCCTCTCTAACCACTTCTTCTAGGCTCTTCTTCAGTCTACCCCTCCCTCTCTTACCACCGGGGGGGTTGATCCTCTCACACCTTCGCACTGGGGCGGCCATACTTCTCCTCTTCACGCGGTCGAACCATCTGAGCCTCGATTGCCTCATTTTCTCCTCTATGGGGGCCACTTCAGCTAAGCCTCTGATTACTCCATTCCTAATCTTGTCCAATCTCATAAAACCACACATCCACCTGACCATTCTCATCTCAGCAACCATCAACCTTTGGACCTGCGTCTTTTTTAGAGGCCAACACTCCGATCCATAGAGAACAACCGGTCTAACTACCATCCGATAGACTTTGCTTTTCAAACCCCTGGGCACTCTCTTATCACACAGCACCCCTGACGCGGACTTCTACTTTTGTCAGTCCACTCTAATCCGCTAGCTAATATCCTCGTCAATGTCCCCATTGTGCTGGATGATTGAGCTCAGATATTTAAATTTAGCGACCTTCGATATTGTCCTCCCATCCAGTACGATTTGTCCCCCCTCTTCTATTCTTCCGCTGAAACAACAGTGGAGGTATTCCGTTTTCGATCTACTCAACCGAAAGCCCGTAGCCTCCAGTGTATGCCTCCAACTCTCCAACCTGTCATTCACCCCCTGCCTGGTCACATCGATAAGAACGATGTCATCTGCAAATAACATGCACCAAGGCACCTCGTCCTGGATTCCTCAGTGAGTTCGTTCAGAACTAATGTGAAAAGAAACGGGCTTAAGGCGGAGCTCTGATGCAGGCCCAAACTAACAGCAAAGTCATCGAAGACCCCTCCCGGAGTCCTAACACTCGTCCGCCCTCCCTCGTACATATCCTTGATTACACGAATGTACGCGGACGACACCCTTTTCTCTTCCAAATACCTCCACAATATCTCCCTTAGAACTCTATCATACGCTTTCTCTAGGTCAATAAACACCATATGGAGATCCACCTTTCTGTCCCTAAACAAGCCCATGAGCCCTCTGAGGAGGTAGATCGCCTCAATGGTTGTCCTGTCTGGCATAAAACCAAATTGGTTCTCTGAAATCTGTACTTCCTCTCGCAGTATTCTCTCAATCACCCTCTCCCACAGCTTCATAGTGTGGTTGAGCAACTTTATGCCCCTAAAGTTATTACAGTCTTGGATATCCCCTTTATTTTTGTACGGTGGGATGATTGTGCTGGCACTCCACTCTCTAGGCATCTTAGCGGTACTGAAAATAACATTGAAAAACTCCGTGAGCCACTTTAGACCCATTTCCCCCATAAACTTCCAAACTTCCACTGGTATCTGGTCCGGGCCCAATGCCTTCCCATTTGCCATCTTCTTCAAGGCCTCTCTAATCTCCTCCGTTGTTATCATGTCGTCCGCACGCTGATCGCTACACTCTCCGCCCCTACTACAGTCGTTTCCTTAATTTCAACATCCTCAGTCAACACCTTACCCTCTTCGTCCTTGATACACCTTACCACTCCCAAATCCCTAGACTTCATTTCCCTCGCCCTAGCCAGTTTAAAAACCTCCTTCTCCCCTTCCTTCGTCCCCAATCTATGGTACAGTCTATCAATCGCCTGGGTCTTTGCTACTGCCACCGCCCTTCTGGCTACCTTCTTGGCCGCCTTGTATCCGATCTTCTTAAGCTCCCTCTCACCCTCCGAACTGCTGCTCATGAACTTTGCGTAAGCCTCTTTTTTTGCCTTGACTTTCTCCTTTACCTCTTCATTCCACCATCAAGCACCCTCCATCCTGTTGCCGCCTCCCCTGGAAAGACCTAGGATTTCCTTAGCCGACCTTCGGATGCAATCCGCCACAACATCCCACATCAAGTCGGTGTCTTCTGCCCTCCTCCAAGCTCTCTCCTCAGCTATTCTTTCTGCTATTAACCCTGCCTTCTCCTTTGTGAGGGTCCACCACTTAATTCCGGGTTCTCCGGCTCTCCTCTTCGACCTCGTAGGATACTTGACATCTGCATCTAAAATCAGCAACATGTGTTGAGTTCCCAACAACTCGTTGGGAATCACTTTGCAGTCTTTGCACGATCTCCGATTTTCCTTCCTCGTTAGGAAGTAGTTAATCTGGGTCTTGCAAGAATTGCTCTTGAAGGTCACTAGGTGATCCTCCTTCTTCTTGAAGAAGGAGTTGGCCACCAACAAATCAAAGGCCATCGCGAAGTCCAGCACCGAGACCTCGCCCGCATTTCTCTCTCTGAAACCAAAGCCCCCGTGGGTCCCATCATATCCCGCTACCTCCATGCCGATATGACCGTTAAAGTCTCCTCCTATGAACAGTTTCTCGCTCTGAGGTACCTCCTGGGTGACCTCATCTAGGGCCGCCCAGAAGAGCTTCTTAGTTTTCTCCGACAAGCCTACTTGTGGCGCATACACGCTCACCACGTTCACGAAAACTGAACCCACCAAAACCTTAATGGCCATAATCCGGTCGCTCTTACGCCTCACTTCGACCACCTGGTCCGCCAAATCCTTCACAACTAGGATGACAACTCCATTTTTCGCCTTGGAGGACCCCGAGTACCAAAGCTTGTACCCATCAATCTCTCTAGCTTTCGCCCCAACCCACTTCGTCTCCTGGACACACGCTATACTAATGTTACGCCTACGCAGAGACTTAACTAATTATATCGACTTACCCGTGAGGGACCCAATATTCCTGGACGCTAGGCGTACCTTCTGCAGCCCTAACCCCCTCCTAACCCCAAAGTTCCCCGGAGGACAGGCTGAAACAGCTACATGGCTCGCCACAGACGCAGACGCCTACAAAACTAAGAGACACCCGAAAAAGTCACAAACCAAGCCACAGACAACTAGCTACACTAAGGACTAAAAACTAAAAACTAAAAACATACTACAACTACAAAACTATAGCAACTTTAACAAAACTAAAACAGACAACAACCAGCTAAAGACAACTACAACTATAACAACAACTATAACAAAAAGTTATAGCAGACTTACACCAACTATAGACCAGCTATTAACACTACAAACTTAAATAGAAAATTTTAACACTTTAACAGAAACTTTAACACGCTTTAACAAACTACAACCAGCAAAAGGGTCAACAAGCCAATGTAGTACCACTAAAACAAACTAATAATAAATGGGAACAAATAAAGGTACTACTAATAATAACAAAAAGCTATAGCACTATCTTATATGCCAAGAAGAGTTATTCATAAGGTTCCCGCTCCTACAAATCTACAATTCGTACGTACTCTGATGGGAAAAGTTAGATTCCCCCCC
>JACYFF010031959.1:18987066-18998189 GCA_017589665.1 Selenicereus undatus
ATATATATATATATATATATATATATAGAACACTCCGTATTTCTAATTCCTTTCTTTATTACTAATATTAACTTATGTGATAGCGAAAAACCTAACGGGGGTGTTACCGCCGTGTTGCCTTTTTGGAAACACCAGGCTGATTATCTATCAAACTTTAATGCAAAAATATTCTTCAATAATACCTCAGTTAAAAGATCTCAACCACAGTTTAAGCAACTACTGAACTTAACAAAACCCAATACAAGTTCCTTCTCAAAACAAACTATTGTTCCAACTATAGTTTAAACAACGGAGCCTCGCTCTAACTTTATGTCCCGGTTCCCATGCGTATGCACTTCATCTGAAAACAAAATATTTTACAAAATAAGATAAACTCAATAACAATCACCCTAACAGTCAAACATGCACACAAATTCATTTAAAAACATTTTAGGGGTAGGGAAGACAAACAGAGCACACTTAAACATTCACAGTGAAAGCATCCAGACATACCAATCTCTTTTATAATTTCCAATTTCTTAAGGGTGAGCAACCCTACTGGATCTTATGGTCTGCACTTGGGTTTAACATAGCCGCTTAAGCTTAACCTGGCCTACCGTCGACTTAGACGGCTACCGCTTAACCAAACCTTGGCCTACCGTCCACATGGACGATTACTGATAACCTGGCCCACGTCCCAATAGGGCACGTGGCCGCTCACATGCATGCACTCTTTCCCGGGGAAGGTTAATGGCCTTTAACAACAAAGTGTAGCTCGCAATCTTAACTATAAAGCCATTTATTAGACATTTATACTTGCTCATAAAATTTTCATATCAACATGCATATTCCAACCCAACTCAGTCTAATTCCCAAGAAATTTTCACAATGTACATATATAAATATAGTTCTCCTTTTTTTTCAACAACTCAATCAAATGCCCAAACGCACATAGAGACAGCATGATAACTCAACACAAGCAACCCAACTCTTTCATTTTACGTGCAACCAGAAAAATCCATGATTCCATGTAAAGCAAAAACATTCAAGACAGCCCTTAGTACACTCATCATACACATTTTCCCAAATAGCTTCGGGGAAGGATTAGGACATGATTGTTACCTGATCACTACAAGAAAATCGCTTGTTTGTGACCGAAAAAGCAGTCACAAATTGTGAGAAATCGGTCACAAATGATGTTTGTGACCGATTCCTGCGGTCACAGAACCCTTGGTTGGAAATTGAATTTGTGACCGATTCAGTCAGAAATTGAGACGCGATTTGTAACTGATGGTGTGGTCGCTATTTGTGACCGAATTTGTGACTACCTTTTTCTTCCACACCGTTTTCCAGACGGCTTTTGCGGTGAGAATTTAAGTCGGACTTGTGACTGATTTTGTGACCGAATATGAATTGTGACCGATTTTGTGACTGACGTGAGTGACATAATTTGTGACCGCGATTGTGACTGGCATGTGTTGCGACTGACTTTGTGACCGATTTTATTGAAAATGTGTCATTCTTGTGACCTTATTTGTGACCAATTTTGGCATGGTCAAAAAAAATTTGTGACCGACATTGTGACCGCAGTCCTTTGTGACCGCATTTATGACTAATTTTGTTGAAAATTATGATTCGTTGTGACCATTTTTTGTGAACGATTTTGAAAATTGAAGAATAATTTATGACTGCTTTTGTGACATTTTTTTAAGTAATAGCTTGAGAATTAAATTTGAAATATAATCATCTCCCTGAATTTACAAAACTATGACCACACATTTATATAGGCATGACAATCACATTCATGCTTCCATAACAACCAAAGTTTCATATTACATAATAACTGAACTAAGATCTAACATGGATATCTTCACATTAAACATATCAGTCTAAATTACAATAATTCAACTACTTTTAAAGTGTTTCAAACCACAAGTCAAGTCATCAAACACTGTTACCATACAAATCATTTGTCATTCTTATCTGCATCCTCATTCTCTTGTTGATAATCATTGTTGCCGTCGTCATCATCATCTTCGTCCTCATCTTCATCTTCATCTTCATCTTCATCTTCATCTTCATCCTCACCATTACTACCATTAGTGCTTCCAATTCCACCATTTTCAACACCAATATTGGTGGATATTGGAATTGTAAAATTCATTTGTTGTATCAAAGTTTTTACAAGTTTTGTGGTCTCAGATAGTTTTTTCTCGACCCGGTGCAACCTCTTTTTTAACTTTTTCTTTGATTGCTTTTCTTTTTCAAATAGTTCAATAGAAACTTTAGTGGTAGTAGGTGAACCGGTAGTAGAAGCACATGAATCTTCCATTCCAAATCCAAAAATTTTACCTTTCTTGGTGAGGCCAACAGCTTCCTTCCAAATAGTCATCTGAGTTTCCATCGACAGTTGAGGAAGTGGCGTTCCTTGGGAGGTAGAACATTCACCTTAAGTAGATGCTTGGATCTCTGAAAGTCTTTTTTTATACTTCTCCTATATTAAGAAGAATGTAAGTATTTTTGTCAATTTAAAGATTAAAAGAGTACAAGAAAATTATAGTAACTATGAGCATCTGTAACAACCCTCGGAACCCTAAAACTAGAAGTGTTAGTGTTTCTTAATTCCTAGGATGAAACGGACAGAATTTTCCTAAAAACTAATAATTTTTCAGGCTTAAAGCCTTACATTAAATCCCCTACATTGAATACAAGCAAAAAAAGATAAATCAAATCAAACTCAACGACTACACGCCGGGGATTACAACTCTATGGGCCACACGCCCGGGGTTCCTGGGGCGAAACAGACAGAATTTTCCCTAAAAAATGACCATTTTTTAGGCTTAAAGCCTTATATTAAATCCCCTGCATTGAAAACAAGCAAAAAAGAATAAATCAAATCAAACTCAACGGCTATACGCCGGAGACCACAACTCTACGGGCCACACGCCTGGAGTAAACCATTCAATAAAATTCACTAATAGAAAAGAAATGCAAAGTACAACTCAACGGATCACTCATCCGGAGTACTCAACATCCCAAAAATAAACAATTTAAGTGGATATGAAGTGTGCAAAAAACGGCATTGATGTTCCATATTATATAACCAAAACAAGCATTGGAAATTAAACAATTCAGCTTGAATTCCTTGAAAATTAAACAAGTACTTGCTGACATTAAACAATTCAGTTTCAAGTATGAGAATGTTCCACATCACATGACCAACACAAGCCTTGAAGTGTAAAGAAAACTGCATTTGTAAAGAAAGCCTCAGGTATGCATTTGTATAAAAATATTCCACATCAGGTAACCAACACAAGCCTTCAAGTTCAAATTCCTTGGAAATTAAACAATTCAACTTCAAGTACAGATATAATTATTCAAGGGAAGGGTATATAAAGGGAAGTGTATATATACCTTAGAAGCTAGTCTAACTTCAAAATAAACATAATATGTTCTGTTCTCCATTATGAGCTTCTTTGAGAATTTAAGATTACCATTAGCTAGATCCCTTTGCATCAAAACTGATGATGGCATATTTGATCTTAAATATATATTTGCTGACATTTTCTTCTTTTGAACATATATTCAAATACTTGCTGACATTTATCAAAACAAAACATTCAATGTGTATGTGTAAAAATGAAACTTGTGAAAACAACCTCCTTCGATCTCTCCTAATGTTGATTTAAGTTCTGAGCTTATAAATTTTTAGAGAAATAAGTCACTTACATATGCCTTTTTTGACTTTTGATCGACAAATGATTGATCTTTTTTCCTAGAGTGGGTGAGTGCAAATGATTCATCAATAGTTGGCTCTCTTTGTAATTTTTCCGCCTACATATAATTGAAAGTTGAAAGTAAATTAGTGATTATGAACACATGTAAATAACTTCAATTAGTTAGTTGAAATGAACGCATATGTACGAAAAAATATATATATATTTATATTACCAATTTCCTCCTATGCTCAGAATGGGGAATTGATCCACCACAATGTACAGATGAACCTACTCCCAACGGTGATGCTTGATTCGTCTTGCCTAACATACTTTTCCCTTTGAATTCTTTAGACTCCCAATATGCACATGAGCCATCATAAACATCTTTGCTTAGCCACACAGGTTGTTTGCCACTTTTTCGAATCTCAAATGTCATTCCTTTTAATCTTGATGATCCACGAAACTCGAAAACTCTCCTAATCTCATGAGCATGCTCATCATCCCAACGAAATTTTTTCTAAAAGTAATCCAAAGTTATAAGCACAGGTAAGTATTTGAAACAATATGTACCAAATGTTTTTTTTTTATTTTTTTTGCAACTATTAGGCAACTTACTTTGAATTCATCAAACCACATATTTCGCACTTCAATTGGTATTTCCTTCCAAGTATGATAAGGTGAATCAAACTTACTTCTCATGACATTAGAGAGGGCATGAATGACGTGAGTATGGTTTGGGTAGAATCTGCCAAAAAAAAAAAAAAGAAACGTATAGTCATAAAAAGTTCATTTTGTAATGTTGCTTTAAAAAAAAAATCAACGCAAAAAGTAAGTACTTACTCTTTTCCTTTTGGAAAGATTTTCGTCTTAGTTTGTCGTTGGACATTTTCAATAGGTTGAGAAACTTCTTGAGAAGGTTGAGAAGTTTCAGGAGTAGCTATAGGAGTAGGAATGCTTGTTGGAGTGGTGGTAGATGTTGGTTCTTGGCCAAAAGAAAGGTGGGTTGGTTTGATAGTAGACAATCGGGTATCTGGCAGAGCATGATTATGAAAAGGTGGAGAGCTTGTAGGGATGGAATTTTGGGTAGGATCTACGGTAGGGGCAATGGTAGGTGAAGGGGTAGATACGGGAGTCCCTTGAGAAGAAGTAAAAGTGAAACGAAACTTTTTCTTCGCACGGCTTTTCTCTGACATCTTTCACGGGAAAATAATTCATAAACAAATAAACACAAAATTGGTAATTCTCAAACATAGAAGTCACGAACATGATAGATACTCTTGAAAATTAACATAAAATCATACAAACATACATAAATAAGACTATCACAAAAGAAACAAGATTGTCTTCACTAACGTTAAAATTATAATCATCAAAATTATAACAAATGACTACCAATCATGGAAATTATAACAAATGACTACTCATTATCATCCTCATCATCTTCATCACCTTCAAGCTCTACATCATCTTCAACTTCGGTATCATCCTCATCAACAAATTCTTCTTCTTCTTCCTCTTCCTCCTCCTCCTCGTCCTCCTCTCCCTCCTCATCCTCTTCATTCTGATGAATCATTAGTGTAACATCTATATCAACTTCTTCATATCCATCATCCCCGAGATTATCAATTTGAACATCATCTAATATAGTAGTAGCATCAGACATAATCTCCTCTTGCTAAGCATGTTGCAATGTGTACTTGCTATCCACTCTAGATCTCGGAGTAGTTTCTATAACCACCCACCAATCTTGGTTGTCTCTTCTTCTCACTGGATATGACACGTAATACACCTGAGTTGCAAAATCCGCAAATATGAACGGATCATATTTCCTATACCTTCGAGTGTGTCTAATCTCTACAATACCAAAATCTGTATGCGCCCTTGTACCACTATTAGGGGTGTTGTCGAACCAGTGACAACTAAACAAAACACACTTTTTGATTGGCTCTTCCGGATATTCAATCTCAACTACATCTTTCAGAATCCCATAGAAATCATTTTCAACGCCACCTTCTCCAGTTCCTTTAGCACAAACTCCACAGTTGTAAGTTTTTCTATCTTCATTCCAAGCTTCTGTGTGGAACTTATAACCATTGACTGTATGCATAGGCCATGTATTCGCAAGTCTTAGAGGTCCCAATGTTAACTGACACAAATATCGATGACGTTCCGTATCACACATTTGCATCATATCCACCTAATAAATAAGAAAACATAATTTAAGTACTCAACTAAGCAATATATATATATATATATATATATATGTTAATTTAATAGCTTAACGAAGTAATACGTTAGCATCAACTTACATTGTTTCTAAACCAGGAAGCAAATTGTGTTGCGATTAAAGCGTCAACCTGTTGATCAGAAAGGTATGGGTTGTGTTCTCTTTTTTCTTGAGTGAAGAAGCTGCCAAGTGTAACATTCCTTTTTAGGGTTAAGTACGTATTAAATATGTTTTGAAAGAACATATTGAAATATAAAATATTAACAACTAACCCAATATAAGGTTGCACTTCCTCGCAGTTTAGTAGAACATGAAGATGAGCAGCATTATATTCTTCATCAGTCAACCATCGCGGTGTTACTCGCCCACTGGGACGACCTTGTGGACGAAAAACCGATAAAGTTGGTTGTGTATCATCCTGCTCAACTTCATCCTCATTTCTTTTATTTCTATTCCGCATACACGGTACATTAGATGCGAAATAGTATGTGCAAAAGTGAGATATTTCAAGATTAATGTACGCCTCACATATTGAGCCTTCTACACGGGTCTTATTTTGCACCATTTTCTTTAATAAGCCCAAAAACCTAAGATATAATTTGCCATATATGTTAGCAACTGCAATTTAACCCTGAAAATATTTCAAAAAGTTGTGTATAAAATAATAAAAACTTACCTCTCAAAAGGATACATCCAACGGTATTGGACTGGTCCTCCTAATTTTGCTTCATAAGCCATGTGTACAGGCAAATGCTCCATGCAATTGAAGAAACCAGGAGGGAAGATACGCTCTAATTTGCACAAGGTCATAACAACATTCTTTTCCATTTGGGACAGTTTTGCCTCGTGCAACACCGTTGAGCATAAGTATCTGAAGAATTGGCTAAGTTCAGTAAGAGGCTTCCATATTTGTTCAGGAAGTGCACTGAATGCAATTGGAAGTAATGATTGCATGAACACATGGCAATCGTGGCTCTTCAAACCACTTATCTTGGTCTTATCAACATCCACACATTTAGCTAAATATGATGAATAATTATCCGGCATTCTCAAATCCTTCATCCATTGGCAAATAGCCTTTTTTTCCTGCATTGAAAAGCTAAATTTTGTATTTGGTTTCACAATTTTTCCATTAGCCAACTCCTTAAGCTCCAATTCTTTACGCCTACAGTATAATTTCAAGTCCATTCTTGCTTTGACATTGTCCTTTGTTTTGCCATCTGTATCCATAACTGTGTTGAAAACAACATCAAATACATTCTTCTCTATATGCATAGCATCCAAATTGTGCGGAAGTAAGTTAGTCTTCCAATATGGCAATTCCCAAAATATACTTTGTTTGGTCCAGTTGTGAACTTGTCCAAAAGCCTCAATGACAAAAGGCCCATTTTCAGTCACCTTAGGAAGGTATTGCATAGTTTGCCATATTGCTTCCCCATGTAGTCTAGTAGGAGGCCTACTAGTTTCACTTTTGTTCTTTGTGAACGCATCCTTATTCCTCCTAAATTGATGATCCATTGGCAAAAATTATCTATGACAATCAAACCACGTCGGTTTCCCTCCATTCTCTAAATGAAAGGCTTTGGATGAGGACATACAAATTGGACAAGCTAATTTTCCATGCATACTTCACCCAGACAACATGCCATACGCAGGAAAGTCATTAATAGTCCACATCAATGCAACCCTCATTTGAAAATTTTCCTTCCTAGAAATGTCATATGTTTGGACACCTTCATTCCATAAGGTTTTCAAATCATCTATCAAAGGTTGTACATATACGTCTATATTGGCCTTGGGATTTTTCGGATCAGGAATAATGCAAGTCAAAAACATATATGGTGTACTCATACACATTTCTGGAGGGAGATTGTAAGGAGTTAGAATGATCGGCCAACATGAATAGGGCTTTGTGTACTGTGATGAAAATGGAGAGAAACCATCGGCACATAAGCCAAGTCTAACATTCCGTGGCTCAGAGGCAAAATCAGGCCAAGTTCTATCAAAATGTTTCCACGCTTCTCCATCAAATGGATGACATAAAACACTAGGCTCTCGAGGATTTTCAAAATGCCATCTCATATGTTGAGCATAACTATAAGATGCAAATAATCTTTTGAGCCTAGGAATGATACGAAGATAATGCATTCTTGCTAAAGGCACATCCTTTTGTTTTCTCTTTCTTTTGGACTTACGCACCATATATCGTGGAGCATTACAAAATCTGCATTGTTGTAGATGTGCATCATCTTTATAATACAACATACAACCATTAACGCAACAATATATTTTTACAGAAGTGAGCCCCAATTTTCTCACTAGCTTTTCTGCATCGGAGTACTTACTCGACA
This sequence comes from Selenicereus undatus, assembly GCA_017589665.1. Taxonomy (NCBI): domain Eukaryota; kingdom Viridiplantae; phylum Streptophyta; class Magnoliopsida; order Caryophyllales; family Cactaceae; genus Selenicereus; species Selenicereus undatus. Next base: position 18,995,343 of record JACYFF010031959.1, read on the forward strand.
CATAATTCTTAGATGGACACGCTTCTTTCATAAGTTGTACAACTTCATTAAAACAACTCTGTGACATATTGTGCTCGAATTTAATACTCATCAATCTAAGAGCAACTGATAACTCCGAATGATTAGTGCAGTCATCCCACAAAGGACGTTGTAATGCATTTAACAAATCGTAAAACCTTTGTGCATCTGGATTAGGAGGTTCTGGAGTATGTTCATTAAAAGCGTCTTTAACCATTCTGTGATATGCTTCATTGAATATAGCATGATTTTCGGAAGAAATACTAGGTGGACTATGATGCATGTTTACTTCTTCACCTACAGGGGGTTGAAGTTCCCCATGTGATGTCCAATACCAATATCCACTAGTGAACCCTTTCTTATATAGATGAACCTTAACTTCTTCCGGTGGTAGGAATTTTGTATTCTCACACTTCGCACAAGGACGCCTATATACTTTCTCCCTCAAATACACAAGAAGGTTTCTTGCAAACATGTCAAACTCATTAACCCCCGCCACAAACTCAGGTGTTAATCCACCTCTATTGGGAAAAATTTTATTAACCATCCACCTACGATGCTCCGGAATTTTCATATTCTGTTTAAGTTAGAATAAATTATTTCGTTAGTTTTTTTTTTCAACTATTAATAATAGTGTAGCATATTAAATTAAACAGCATAATACACATAACAAATGTATCAAAGAGCACATAGCTTCTTATATGAAAGTATAATTCTCACACTAAACAACCACATGCAAACAGAAAACCGAACACCCAACTTGTAAATTATCATACAATAACAATACAATTGGCTAGACTTCACGATATAAAATGCATTATTGGGCCATCCTAGAAAGTTCATCTACTAGAATAACATTAATTTGACTATCCCAAATCTTTATGGCACATAAGGTACATTAGCTTAGGAGCATCATAATTGAGTTTTTGGTCAAATAGATATCCAAATATTGAGTCTTACACATTTTAGGGATACATTAATGATATTATAGCTTCTTATATGAAAGCATGGTTTTCACACCTAATAACAAGCACATGTAGACAAAAAATCAATCACACAACATGTAAGCCATCATACAATCACAGTACAATCGGCTAAACTTCACGATATAAAATGCATTATTGAGTCATACCAAAAAGATCACATAAATTGTTGATGGGTCACTGAACCCTTCCATCATAACAAATAGTTCATAGTTATGTGCGTAATAATATACATACTTGCATTGGTTAGAGTTATATACCTCTACAATATACCTTCACGATCAAACAACTTCAACGTTCAATCACTTATATTGATCAACTGCGAGCTGTATCAAACGTCTGTACACATAAAAAATATGAGTGCTTGTATAAGGGAGGAGAGAGAGACAGAGCTAATTCTAAATAAAATTGACATCACAAACATATATAAGAAAAAGATGATCCAAAAATTAATGAAAAATGATACATTTATTAAACATAAATAACAATTAACGAAACTATGTCATCTAAGAGTATAGTAAGTGTTGAGCGTTAAATGAATATAAAATTTATCGAAATCTGTATTTACTTGCAAGAGAAGTGGTTGCTATTTTATAAGTATAAATTAAAGTAAGGTCTCTAAAAACTAGACCCTTTTATATTCAATCAATGGTAACTCAAAATCAAATAAAATTTAAGATCATGTGTTATTGTCCATAAAATTTAATATTAGGTCTGTTAAGTGTTCATTTTCTCCCCCATAATTCTTCTCTTGTTTTCTTCGTTTTTATATTTTTTTCCATGGGTTTGGATTGTGATATACTGGTATCTAAATACTGATTTCTCATAAGTTACTAATTTGTTTGATTGATTTCTGCATTTAATACTTTTCAGCATATTTGTGGCAATTGATGCGATGCAATATGATCCAACTCCTAAAGAATTTAAGATTCCATTCTCATGGGAAAGGAAATCAATTAATGATGCTGATATCCTGGAATGGGCCAACAATCTGGTGAAAAATTCTGGAGGAAAGTTGTCTATGGTCAATTTTAGCCACAAAAATCGAATGACCAATTCTATTCCTATGTATTTGTTCCATTTTTGTGAGTGTTAATTGAGTTTAGATTCACAAGATGTTAGATCAACACTTCCTATAGTTCTTTCACTGAGAATAGTCTTATAAGTAACAACGTTGTGATCTGTAATAGTGCATATTGTTCTTACTAAAGTTACAGTGCTCTTGTAGCAAAAACTAGCAAATATGTAACAAGATAGCTCACAACCTTTTTTCGTCAATGAGATTGATAAATATACGTTTCATAATGATCATTCATAGAGCTTATAATAAACAAAGAATACCATTTTTAAGTATAATTTAAGATTCAAATTTTTTTTCAAGATAATTTCAATAGCAAGCCACAAAACTGCAAAGAAAATAAATTAAATGGCTGACCAACATTAGTGACTGAAACATACTTATAACTCAAAACCAATATAAGAGTAGATAATCTACTCAATATTCGATGTACAAGTACTAGTTTCGAATTAGTCCCTTAAAAAGTATCCAATTATAACCCAATAAATTAAACTCTTCACCCTAATCATAGAGATGCTCTCATCTCTCATCTCTCTAACTGATTAACTAAGGTAGCTCCAAGAATGTCCCTTTCATTTCCGTTCAATCTCTCTCTACTTTTCTTCTCACTATTATTATTTTTTTAAGGTTACCATGTCGTGAAATGCTTTAGTAGGACAACACATATCCTTGAACATAAAGGAATGTTCAACAACTTCTTGAAAAAAAAATGAATTTATTTAAAATTCAACTCAATATTCTTATCCCATATGATACTCACACTTCAAC
>JACYFF010031959.1:19009421-19019749 GCA_017589665.1 Selenicereus undatus
TGTGTGTGTGGCAAGTGCGATTACACATTTATATATGTACAATGTACATTGCCAATATTATATTATAATTTTCGATGTATCAGTTGCATCAGATTGTGATCAGATTGTGAGCGTGTTGGGTAAAATAATATGTTTGTTAGGTGAAGTAATCCTTACATAGTATAATCCCAGATCTCGATAGGCTCGAACAGGATACAATAGCTATGTTCATATGGCTTAATGTCAAAATTTTGCACTACATTGGCCCTTTGTGTTAATGATTTCACTAGTACAAGTTGATCCTATCGTAATTGGTGGTCTAGAGTTCAAATCTGATGAACACTTTTTTCCCGTAATTTTGGTGCTTCTCTTTGTTTTTTCTTTCTTTATTGTTTTCTACGTGGAGTAAACGTAGTCTACGGTTTTAAAATCTATAGTCAGTCAGAATCAATCTTTCGGTGATTTTACTATTAGAGGTAAAACTGCTACATCGGACCCCTCCCGTCACACCCCTCCTAATGGTGGAATTTTTTGATATTGGTATTCGATTTGGATTTGGATCTTTTTTTTACTTTCCTTTTTTTTTCATTCCTATTTTTTTGTGCTCCTGTTCGCAACCTCCTCCCTCCAGGAAGTTCTTACACCTGTTTCATATATATATATATATATATATATATATATATATATATATATATATATATATATATATTATATGTAATTCTCTTTGCTTTTTATCCTTTCATTTAGCTGAATTAGGCCAATCATTCTAGCTTAGTTCTCTTTTTTATCATTTTTTTTTTCTTATTGTTGAAATTACGTTCTTTCTTGTTGGAGAAATATTATCATATAACTCCATCAACACATATAGGTAATTGTTATTTTTAATACTTAACTTTTTAAAGTATTATTTAACTTCCCTCACATTGAATCCCATAGCAGCCACGTTCTACTTCTTCCAAAAACATCATTATTCATTACTGTGAACGTAATTATGAGGCTACTCCAACTGGACGATCTGGCGCTATATTTATAATAATAATTAAGGTAAGTACAAATACAAAAATCACATATTTGTCCTATATACCCTCTTACGCCCCCTCAATCTGTTCGATGGGATGTGCGGATATATTGATGTACGATAATTTTGAGTGAAAAAAAAAAGCCATGAGCGTACAACTTTCGCTGTAGTACTTGAGAATCGTCTCCATAAGGACGAGGATGAGATTGACGTCACAATCGTCTAAACCATCCTAAGCAGAATTAGTTATCCTAACAATGAAATAGGCTAAAGTAACTACTTATTTTATCCCTTTTTGGCAACCAAATTATATAGAAGGTATTTAAATGAGATAAGAACGGTTCAAAGCTAAGTACTCACATACCCTATTCATACAAATCTGCGTCATTAGATAAACATAATAACGAGGTAGAATGAGGTTAAAGGAATGAACATTCACTCATTGAAATTACTATTGTTAACAAAATAGCAAAATAGTAAACAAAACCAAAACAGAGCCAAAACTAGCAAGGCTAAAAATAGCAAAATAGAACCAAATAGGGGAGAGGGAAATATAACTTTGCTACATTTCAGGGAAAAGAACATATGAAGGTTCCTAACCACCAGACAACTGCAACAGATCCATTTAGCTAATCGAAAGCAGGGAGAATAATATATGAAGGGAAAGGGAAGAAATTAGTTGAAGCAATTTTGATGCATAACTCAGTACTCAGACTCAAAATTAAGCACATTCAACACACACCCATACCAAAATTAGGCCCGAAATAAGAGGGAACAAAATAGATAATAAGGGGGAAAATTAGGGGCCTAAAACATAGTAAATAGAGGAGACAACATAATACACCCATATTAAGTAGAGAGCAGCAAACAAGAGAACAAGAAGAATCAGAGGCTTACTATCCATGAGACCAATCAACTCCATCATTCAATCTTTATTTCTAGCATAAGAACCACCCATAACTAAGCGACGAACGAGCTTCAAAGTTTATTAAAAATGGCGACATCACCATTACCACAGCTTCAGCCGTCCCAAAACAGAGGCAGGGCAAGGTTGAGAGAACTGACCCGGTGATCGACCCAGTCGACCGAGTGGGTCGATGGTTCAACCGGTAGGTCCGGGGTTGAATCGGTTGACCTGGTTTACCGTCAAACCGAGTTAGATCGGCACAACCCGGTGAACCCGAAATTTTTTTATATATATGTGTGTTATATATATTTTTTTTTCAAATTACTAACTAAAATCTAATAGAAAAAAGTTACAAGTACGAAATAATAAGGAAGAAGAGAAATAAGAAATTTATTTATGGTCTCACATTGATGGAGTAGAAGGTGGTTGCAAGATTCTCATTGCATAAATATGGGTTCTGTTAGATAGTGAGAATTGAGAAGTCCCACATTGCCAATTTGAGCAAATTTTCAAACTTGCTAGCCTTATAAAAAAGCATAGAAGGCAAGCTAAAGACAATGCAAAGTCATGGGCTTGTAATTAAAGTTAGGCTTTATAAAAGAGCTCAAGGCTTTTGTGCATTTTTACCACCTTTAAAGCATTCCCATTTCAAAAGAAATTAAAATTCAACACCCTAAAATGACATTGTTTCAAGGGGAAAAACATAATTTAGATATAATAATTTGGTGACAAAACTAATTAGAAGGTCGTAATTTTTTTCAAAAAAACAATACAAGAGTTCAATAATTTGGAGATAATAATTTGGTCACTCATGTCTCATGCTTGAATACAGAAATTATAAGAGTTTGATGATAAATAAAAAATATACATTAATTACATTAAACGAAATAAAAATTATAATAAATGAACAACTACAAAATAATGTGGAAAAAGAGATCATTAAATTATATATTTGATGAAAAAAATACTTTTTGATTTTAACAACATAAATTACTAAAATCTAATTAAAAAAAGTTACAAGTACAAAATAATGAGGAAGAAGAGAAATACAAAATTTAATTATGGTCTCACATTGATGGAGTAGAAGGTGGTTACAATACCCTCATTACATAAATATGAGTTCTGTTAGATGGTAAGAATTGGAAAATCCCACATCGCCCTTTTGAGAGAATTCCCAAACTTAGTAACCTTATAAAAAAAGCATGGAAGGCAAGCTAAGGATGCTAAAGAGTTGAGCTATGCCCAAAATCTTCATGGCACGAAAAAAAAAAGTTTGGTTATAAAAAGATGGGAAAAATCGGTCCAACCGCGGGTGGGCCGGTGTGACCGAGTCAGCCTGTCCAACTGGGTTTCACCGGTTTTTCCCGGTTTGATGGATGAAGCGGTTTTACAGAATTTTCGGACCGATTCTCTGATCGGTTCCCAGTCCAACCAGTTGAACCGGCCGGTCCGGTCCGGTTCTCTTAACCATGAGGCAGGGGAGAGGGAAACAAAATCATTCAAAATTGCCACACTTAGCAACAACAAAGAACCTAGAAGACAATCCCAACTTCAACATAATTTAATCAAAACCCAGAAAAATCGATCCATCAGCAGATAACCATCTTCCAAGATGAACCAAATTCATGAAATTCGGAAAAAAAAAATGCAATCCTTACTCAAAAATCAACAAAACTAAAACTTAGTCCACTAATTTTTGGCTAACACGCATAGATGAAGGATGAAAAACAGAACAATTATGAACGGAAATCAAACCCTAAAATCTAAAACGATACTTGAATGCAAACCCTAAAAATATGAATAATCCGAATTAGACTAACAAGATACCCTAATTAAAACTTGAAAGACTTCAACCTAAACCTAAAATAAAACCTAATTACCTAGCCCTGGCGCTACTAGCTCGATTTATAGCTCCCTTCCTTCGATCTCGATTGTTGATATGGACACGCGTGGATGGTGAAGATGATGCAAGTTAGCGTGCTGTTGGCGGTTGCTGGGCGAATCGCGGTGGACGGGGGATGAAGATGGTGATGTGGTGGCTGGAGTTCGAAAGAGAGAGAGAGGTAATGGTGAGGATGAAGAAGAAGCCGAGAATTGAAAGGGGGGGGTTGGGCTTTCAGGAGAAAGAAAACGAGAAGAGATTAAGGGGGGGGGGAAGATAAAGGTCACGTGCCTTGCAGTCTGGCCCAATGCTTCATTTCTTTTGGGTTATAAAAGAAAACAGGCTGAGGAATTTGGGTCAAGTTTGAGTCAATCTGGCCCAATGCTTCATTTCCGGCATGTTTTCATCTTTTTCTCGCATTTTTTCCATAATTATTCAATACCTACAAAACAAAATAAAATCAAATAAAAGCCTAAAAATAATTATTATTACGAGCATAAATAAGATATAAAGGTATCGTAAAAATAACATATTTTTGGCATAACAATTGACCCTAAAGAAATCAAATAATTTCGAAGACAATCCCTTCATGAAAATATCATCTAATTGAAGTTTAGTAGGAATATAAGGAACCGCTAGATCACCATGAGCAACCTGTTCACGAACAAAGTGATAATCAACAACTATGTGTTTGATATGATCATAATGCACGGGAATGACAGCCACGGAGGAAGCACTAACATTGTCACAGTAGACTTTGATAGGTCCTAAGAGGTGAGCGCCAATATCACTAAGAAGCTTCTGGGTCCAAATGGTTTTTGTAACTGTATATACAAGTATGACAACAGTCCAATACTTAATTTCAGTAGATGATTAGAAACAACAAGTTGCTTCTTGGAGTGCCAGGAAATAAGATTAGGACCAAAAAATACTGCATAACTAGTGGTAGAGCGACAAGTATCCTTACAGTCAGCCCAATCAGTATTAGAATATGCAACAATGAGAGAAAGGGAAGCAGCAGGATAAAGTTGAAGCATAATCTAAAGTACGCTACAAGTAACTGAAAATACGCTTAACAACGTATAGGTGAGTAGTATGGGGACTATGCATAATTTGGAAAACGTTGTGAATTGTACAGGCAATATCAAGTTTCGTCATAGCCAAATGTTGCAATGTACCTACCATACTTCTGTACTCAGGTGGGTCTGCTAGTAACTCTCCATCTATAAGAGTCAAAAACATCAGAGAAAGAGATAGGGCATGAATAGGTTTAGCAGTATGCATATGAAATTTAGAAATAAGATCAAGAACATATTTCTGCTGGGTCAGAAACATGTCTTTAGAATTTTGTCCCACTTGAATACCCAAAAATAATGCAAGTCGTCCAAGTCCTTTGTAGCAACAGATGAGAAAGCAAAAGATAAAGTTATGAAGGACAAACAGAAACTACCTGTGAGAATGATATCATTGACATAGAGAAGCAAAATCATAGTGGTAGTACCATGGTGATAAACAAACATGGAAGTGTCGACTTGGGTACAAACAAAACCATGAGATAGAAGGAAACTGCTGAATTTATGGAACCAAGCGTGAGGAACCTATTTGAGTTTATAAATTGCCTTTCTGAGTTTGCAAACACAATGAACAAATTCAGGAGATTGTTTCATGTGAACTTCTTTAGTAAGATTTCCATAACGAAAGGCATTCTCAATGTCTTGTTGTTGAATAGGTCAATGGTGAGTAAGGGCAAGTGACAAAGCAAGACGAATGGCAGGGGTTTGACAATTGGCCTGAATATCTCACGGTAATCAATATTAGCCTATTGGTAATTGCCAAAGACGCCAAGCCTTATATCTTTGCACGGAACCATCAGAATTAAACTTAACTCTATAAACCCACTTGCAACTCATCAAATTCTATCCAGATTGGGGTAGAACTAAGTCCTAAGTGTTATTGGCAAGTAAGGCATTAAACTCTCCTGACTTTGCCTTTTTCCATTTGGAATCTTTTATTGCTTTTAAAAAAGAAGTAGGCTCAAGTCCTACAAGTGTTAAGAGACACAAGAACCTTGGGTTTACAAATGTCACTCTTAGCACGGGTTTGTATAGGGTGAGGATTAGTGGGAAGTAGGCTTGGGGCAATGCAAGAGACAGACTAAGAAGTGGTTGTGGTCTCATTGGTATCTCTAGGCTGTGAAGACACATGAGAAATGGGCTGGCAAAACTAGGCAACAAAATAGGCGAGCTATGGGTTTGGAGAATACTATTAGGTCGGAGCCCAAAGTCAGGAGGGGAAGAAACGGGGCCTACAGACATAGTGGGAGAGAAAGATCGAGGAATTGGGTCCTCGCTAGTGGGCCTAGAAGCAGGTAGGCCTTCAGCTATAAAGGCAGACCAAAACAAACACAGAAACGGGTTGGGCTGTGGGCGAAGGGCCAATAGCAGGGAAAGATGATATAGGCGAAAAAATGAGCCACTAGCAAGCATATTAGGCATAGAGAAAGGCGGAACATTGCTGGGGTAGAGGTAAGGGTTGGAGTTGAAATGCTCAATAAGCAATCAGGCGACACAAACAAGATACGGACAATGGACGAGTAAGAACGAGACACAAGATTAGGATAAGGAAATTCATTTTCATGAAAAGTAACATGTCAACTAATACAACACCGTTTTGAAATTGGATCAAAACACTTGTATCAATTAGGGGTGTTCAAAGTCGGTTAACCGGATTTTCGGTTAACCGAAAATCGGTTAACCGTTTTTTCGGTTCGGAAAAAATGCGAACCGTGAACCGAACCGAAATTACCGGTTAACCGGAAATAGGTTAACCGAAAAAACCGGTTCAACAAAAAGTCGAACCGTAAACCGAACCGAAATATCCGATTAACCGAAATTTCGGTTCGGTTTACGGTTAACCGAACCTCATACACCTAAATTTACATTTTTTTTTATGGTTTAGAAATTTAATTACTGTTTAGTATTTACTATTTATTTGCTGTCATTTAAAAAAAAAATTTCGGTTCGGATCGGTTAACCGCGGTTAACCGAAAAATCCTCTCCCCTGAACCGAAACCGAACCGTGAACCGTGGAAAAAAAGCGGTTCGGTTAACCGAACCGAAAATTTCATAAAATTCAATCCGGTTAACCGGTTTTTCGGTTCGGTTTTTCCGGTTTCTCGGTTCGGTTTTCAATTTCGGTTTTTTTTGCTCACCCCTAGTATCAATGGTAATAAGGGCGTAACCAAGAGGAACAAAAGGAATGGATCGTGGTGCTAGTTTATTTGCAAAAGAGGCTGAGCAATTAGAGAAACAAGCACAACCAAAAGTTCTGAAAAAATTATAATGAAGATGATAGTTAAACAATTTTTGAAAAGTAATCAAACCTTAGGAATTTGGTGTATGGAGACGATTGATAGTGAAAATTGCAATATAAGCAACTTCGACCCAAAAACTAGCAAACATTTTGGCCTCAAGAAGAATGGAATGAACCATTTCTATGAGGTGATGATGATTGCGCTCAGCTACACCATTTTGGGCTTGATTATCAGGACAAGATTTCGAAAACAAGTGCCACATTTCAAAAAATGAGTACAAAAATGGGATTATCAAATTCAAGATCCCTGTCTCTTTGGAACATCTTAATTTTGGTATTGAAGAGGTTTTCTACTAATTTTTGAAAGGTGTAGAAGTAATTACAGCCTCAGATTTTTTTCTTGAATGGATAAATCCATGTATATCAAGAGAATTCATCCGCAAAGCAAATATAATACCAATTTCCAGAATAAGAAAGCACATGACACTACCAAGATTAGAATGAATAAGAGGCAATTGTGTATTAGGCCGATGATCAATACTTTGGAAAGGCAATCTATGTAACTTTGCTAGTTGACATGAAGTACAAGTATCCTGGAACTTATTTGAAAATGAAATTAAATTTTGATTCCTAAGACTAGATGATGTTCGTGCTCTACAATGACCAAGACGATGATGCCAAGTAACAACTTGATCAATATAAACAACCAGGACTAGAATGAATGCAGGAAAGAATACAACGACCAGATAAACATTCCCCCTACACGAGGCATGAAGCAGAGTCCTACCCGATATTTTGTCCTTGACACAAACAAAAAATTCATAAAAAAAGGACAAAACAATTATATCTTGGCATAGTTGATGAACATAAATTAAATTATGTTTCAAAGAAGGAACATGAAACACATTCTTAAGGGGGAGATGCCCGTGCAGTAGTGGAAAGAGTCAATCAGCCCATATGTTTTATTGGAAGAAGAGAACCATTACCAATTAGAACACAAGCACTGCCATTATAAGAGGATTTAGATAAGTAAGTTAAGATCGTTGGGCGATGTGAGAAGCTGCTCCCGAATCATGATACCAGACTAAGTTGTTGGCATCGACCTTATTAAAGGTAGCACAAGCTGGAACGGGATTAGGTGATTGTTGAGGGAAACAGTGATTTGGGCAACTAGTAGTTGTTTAACCTGGGGTGAAACAAATTTGACACATAGCATTGGGGTGAGATCCTAAGACTCCTTTAGACGAATTGTTACCTGTAAAAAAATTGTGAGTAACAGAAGAAGGTAAACATTAAATATTAGAACATGAAAAGACTGTATTACGACAAGCAGTCCTTGCATGCACATTTCTATTTGAAGGTTGAGATTGAGAGGAGGTAGTGCTAGTAGAACAAGAACTGCCTCCTTGATTTCAACCACCCCGACCACGATTATCGTAATGATTATGACCACAATTTTCATTGTTATTGTGATGTGTTAATCGGGCCTAATAGGTTTAGGCCCAACGGCCACTTAAGTCGCCTAGGGCGACAACCCTGACTACCCCCCTAAGCTATATAAAGGGGTTTAAGGGAGTAACCTAGAAAGAGGCGATGAGGCTGACATAAAACCTCCTATATTCTCCCACTCCTCTCACGACTGAATTACCATCAATTGAATTCTTGGGTTTAGGATGTGAAACCCTAAAGCGACTCTAGTAGCCGCTTGATATTATTATTGGCGTGATTGGTATTCTTTATACGCGTGGACTATTACCAATAATATACTTCCGCATCCAGGTTAGTCCTAATTTTTCCTACAGTGGTATCAAAGCCTAAATTGTTCGGATTAGTCCCGATTGAAAGATTAATAAATCTGCCGAAACTAATTCGTTAAAAGCATGCTATTTTTTATTCGTTTAATTTGCTTAATTTTTGTGATTATGCAAACTGCTAAAATCAGAAGCATGCTCATGTTATTATGATGCCCAGAACATATTAGGAACTGCAGATTTACTATCATGAACATATTAGAGTCTTCTAATCATGAACATGCTCATGTTATTATCAATGTCCAGATAAATTCATGCTAATATACTCAGATAAGTTCTTGTTAATATACGTACAAATTACATACAGATCATAGTGATTATGCCAAAGCATGTCCATGATTAATTAAGCCCAAAGACTGTTCCTTTTTCCCTGATTAGTTCAGCCGTGAGATACATGCATGTTTCTATTTGTTTTTGAAACACCAGATTTGATTAATCGATGCTAAGGTATTATACTACCATGATCCATGCTATGTGCAAATTGCAAAATCAGTAGGCGTAATCCGTCTCCTTAATCACTTATAATAAAAGAAAAAAAAAACAACGAAAAGGGGGGCGGATCTGGGAGGGAAGGAACACGTAGTCCTAACCCTAAAATAAGCCGCTCTACCTGAAATCCTAACCCTAAAAAGACGGCGGTGTACACCTCAGAGGTCCGCCGCCTAGTCTATCTCCACCGCCGGCGGCTCTGTGGCCGCGTTGGCGGTGGACGCTCTCGATCCCGACCAAACAAAAGGGGGGGGAAGGGAAGCACCATACCCATCAGAAACCGGGAGGAAGGGTGGCACGTGTAGCCACGCGCCGTCGACGAGGATCTTTTTTGGTCCCCTTTTTTCCTTCATCAGCCGCCCACACACGACGATCTACACAACCACCAAAGAAAAAATCGCGAAAACACCGTCCCATAAGGCGCGTGAGTCCACGTGCCGCCGCCTCAGTGGCGCGTCGGTCGCGTGGGACACCTCACCAGACTCGGTTTCGGCTGATCTACACTGTGGGAGTATCAGTTCGCATTGGAAAAGCGCAAATCAAGGGGCGTGGATGGTTTCAGAGGGCGGTGTTGGAGGGTCGGTTTTTGCATCATATGGGTTCCATTCTTGGGCATGGTGGTCACGAGAAGACCACCACCAGGAGGCGGCCTAGGGCAGGTGGAGCTTGGTGCTCCACAACCATGGTGCCTGAAGCTCCCAGGAACAACGAGAGAAGAGAGGCAGAGAGACTCGGGCAGGAGAGAGACAAGAAGCATCGAAACGAAGAGAAAGGAGAGAGAGTTCTCGAACAACCAAGTCAGATGAAGGTTAGGGATTAGAGTGAGGGTTGAACTCATATATACCGGCCCCCACCCAACTTTCCTTTATGGGCAATTTTTTTCTTTCGGGCTAATAATCAGTAATGGGCCGAAAATTGCCTGCGGCCAGT
>JACYFF010031959.1:19051300-19092843 GCA_017589665.1 Selenicereus undatus
GTGTGTGTGTGTGTGTGTGTGTGTGTGTGTGTGTGTGTGTGTGTACATATACACACATACACGCATATATATATAGTGTATATTATATTCTCAACTAGTATGTAGCACATGTAGGACTGCTAAAAGTTAACCCGACACGATTACCGACCTAAACTGAACACGAAATTAAATAAGTTTGGTTAAAAATTTTCAACCTGTTTAATTAAATAGGTTGCTACGCCTACCTCGTTAAGTTTAATTAATTAGGTTCGATTTAGGTTGAGAATTTTGACATAAAAAGATACCTATTTAACCTGTTTAATTAGATGGATTAAATAAGTTGATCCGTTTACTCAATTAACATGTACTTTTTGGGGGAAATTGTGCAAATGTGGGGTTTAGTGAAATTAATATTTGTTATGTGATTGTGATTCTTATGAATCGTAGACAATGGTTGCATTATGATGTTATATTAAAGTCAACAAATTGATTTATAATGCTCCATAATCATATTTTATTCAAAATATTAAGCGGATAAACATGTAACCGGATAACCTGAACCTGACCCATTTATATTAAATGGTTAATGGATAAATTTCAGGTCAACTCGTTTAAAAAATAAACGGGTACAGATCAATGTCTTCAACCCGTTTAATAAACGGGTTAGGTTGAGGTCGAAAATTTTTCAACCCGTTTAGGTTCGATGCAAATACGAATTCGATCCGACCTGACCTGTTTGAAGCCCTAAGCACATGCTGGGATTTGCTTTCCCACTGCATGAACATATATACTACTTGATTTAATATTTTATACTTAGTTATTATCATTTGAACTATTCCCATCCATACAAATAAAAAGGGAAAAAAATTGTTACATTAAGTATATTGTCACATAAAAATCACCATGGATTAGACCACGTGCACACCACTAGTCCTGCCACCATATAAATCAGCAACTAAAAAAATTGTACATTAAAAGCCCAACACCCCCCCCCCCCCCAAAAAAGAGAATGAAAGAAGTTAAGTGTCTGTAATTTATTTTTTGTTGACGGCAGTGGCGGATGTAGATATTTAAAATGGGGGTGTTCATTTATTAAATTATTTATTTTAGGAGTGTCTGTATATATTAATCTAACCTCTTTAAAATATAGATCATTGAAATTTTTTTTGATTAGGGGTGTCTGTGAACCCTGGCCTTCAACTCCATATAGATTCACCTATGGCTGATGAGCTTATTCAGCATTGCCAAATTAACTTGCCACTGGGATCGGAAAAATTCAAAGCAGCGCAATGGTCCCAATGGGACCATTGCTGTTTATTTCAATGTCACACCTCCCCCTCCCTCTCCCTTGGTTAGGAACGAACGTAAATGGAGATGCCTTAGACGATGGGACATGGCCTGTAGTGACGATACTAAAAACAAGACCTCCTTTCATCCCTCTATCTCCTTCCAATATTCTCGCATCTACTTTTTTTTTTTGGGTTGAAATTCAATGGAGAAAATAATGTAACAAGCAAAAATGACAAACGAGTAGTTGATCTTATAGGTCTCCATTTTTTAAATTGGTCAGCGGTCACTTGATAACTGGTCTCCTAGGGGATTCTTGTACTGAATATGTTGAATTACAAGCTTATTTCGAAGGTTTTTTTTTTTTTTCTCTTGGGTGAGAATTCACTAAGAGAGGATTTCTGGAAAGAGAAATGAGAGAACAAAGCTAAGAGAATTAGCGAGAGGTGATGGAGTTGAATTCTGCATGCGCATAAATTGACATATATATGGACATAGGAACGTCAATATGCTTGTCATCAAGGAGGTTGACTTCAAAGCCGCAGGGTTTAAAGTAGGGGTGGACCGGAACCATAAAATTTTAAAAAGTTCTGCCTGATCGGGTCTAATAATGTGGTTTCGTTTTAGCCTTTTCTGCATAGAATTAGTCTTATAATCTCAATTCTCATTAAGCCAAATCAGTGGGTAGTAAGTTGTTTATCCCCCTAGCAAACACAAAAGGAAGGGCCGGTGAAAATTTTCCAAATACTTTGCTTCACTTTGTAATAAGGCTATATTTCATGTGCATGTACGTCCTTTGATTAGGGTTCAACATTGTAAGCATCTTCATTCTTCAATTTGATCCGGAGTGTTCCGTCAGTAGTTGGATTATACTCCCAAAAGTAGAATGCATTGTATTCTACTATTCTCAAAATTTGAATTTATTAGATACAATTAGCCTTCGACTTTCTTAGATCTCAAATTAAAGAAAAAGACACCTAAGGTTCAAATATGTAAAATCTAGGGATCCCGTAAATCCAAACATCGAAAATATGAATCTTAAATTTGGGAAAGAGTGAAATCCTAGCAAGCGGAAGTATATCAATTTTACAGTAAATGGCCTTGTGAATATAATTTTCATGAGATTGATATTGCTCTATTGACTCTTTATAACTTCATTATTTTCGTCCCCCTGTATCTCATTGTCCGCTTAAATTGACAAGTTAATCTGACACAGAATTTGAGAATAATTATTATAGTCTTATAGAGAAGAAATATCATATTTTAAATCATCATTGCAGGGGTCAAAGCCTAATATATGCATGGGAAGCATGACTTAGCATTAAAATTCTTATGCTTGTTTTCTATATGACTGTGATTTCATACGTAAATTTCGGACTAATCAGGTCCCAAATTAATGAGATACAATTGTCTAATAACAGGGGACAGGGGGTGAAGGTTTATACTAGCCAAGCTTCAAGGAGAATAACTCTAGGTTATACATATTAAACTAGCTACACCCGTCTAAATTAAGAATTTACCGCACATCAACTATATTGATAAAGTTTTCATTTACCATCGGGCCTCCGAATGTCAATCTTAGCTCACTAATCCCCCAATACTTTACCTTCCTGAAATATGTAACAATAATGATTGAAACTAAAATTAACTTCATCCCTTGGCAAATAATTTATGGATAATTGTGTTATGAAAAAGGTACAGTTTTGCAGTATAAAGTACCAAGTTGGGATCATTAAACATACAATTGCGAATTTGCGATCAAAATATATACTTGTCTCTACTCCAATGACACAACATTGAGCAATGTGTCTCCTCCTTAGTATAATTGATTACTCTCATTTACATAAGGCTGATCGGAAATAAAGAGAGAAAGAAGCAGAGAACAAAATAACTTAGATCGTTTTGGAATCATCTGAGTGAAATTTACTCTTCATTGCAGTTTTTGCTGGGAAAAAATGCTCTGATTAATGCCCCAAACATTATCATTTTATTAGCACCTAAATTAATGTGGAGGCATCAAGCGGGGATAGCTCAGTTGGGAGAGCGTCAGACTGAAGATCTGAAGGTCGCGTGTTCGATCCACGCTCACCGCATCTTTGTCCCTGGTCTTTTGGCAACAAATGCAGACATGTTTCCCGAGAAACGTCCAGTCTTCCCCAAGCTGTATTTATCATCACAACGAATTTGCAAAAAAATTTCCCACCCTTTTATAATAGGGTGATAATATATGTTTTATAGCAAGACACATCTTAATTATGAATTACTAGCCTTAAATATTAAATGTATTGCTGTAAAAACATTCTTAAATCTCTTGCCTTATATTAAGTTAGCAAGTTTTATGATTTAAAATAACCAAATTTTCAATGATTACACTTAATTATGAATTGTCAGCCTTAAATATTTGTTGGCTACATTGACAAAAGTATTCAATGATACTCTAATCGGATCATACACGTATTTTAGAAATGTGGTAAATTATAATAAAAAGATGTTTTCACACACTTTGTGAGTTGTAATACGTTTCCATTATTCAGTCATACCATTTTTTTAATTTCAAAGCATAATAATATGATTTTTAAATCAAAATAAGACACTTAAGAAGTGTCATGTAGTAAGACATTTATCATTTTGCAACATGTTAAATGGTTTAAAATCACCAAATTTTTAATAGTTATACTTGGTTATGAATTGCGAAGCCCTAGAATTTGCTGACTATATCGATGGATACAACATGACACCCTAATTAAACCAATCCAATCCGCGATGACATATAATACGCACAATTTTCTCGTGGCGAAAAAATATAGATAAAAAGATAATTTTACACAATTTCTATCCTGTAACACCCTTCTACAATTCAATCATACCATTTTTTTAAAAATTTAATACATGATAATACAACTTTTAAGTTCAAGTAAGACACTTAAGAAGTGTCTTGTAGTTAGACACTTAAGAAGTGTCTCGTAACAAGGCATTTATCATTTGACTTTCTACTAAACTGCTGGTAGATACCATTTACGCGTCTTATACTTTAGGTGATGAAAAAGCCATTTTTTTGGTGATGCAAAAGCCATTTTAGATATGATTCCAATAAGTTACCGCATTAATTAACCATGAGTTCATCTTATATCTTTTTCTGCTTTCTGCCTGTGGAGTATTCAACATGTTTCGCTTTTAAATTTTAGGGACAGGTAAAAAATTTCCTAGAAATGAGACCACTTAACCTCCTATATCCTAGTACAATGGGAGCATGGGACAAGATTTTAAGACACTAGGTAGCTGCTGTCAAACAAGATTTAGGATAAAAGATGAGAAAAAAAGCCCAAGTTTATCCAGTAGCAGCTTTGATGGCATCCTATGAGGGAAAGACGCACACGAGAGAGCAGAAACTCCCTTTTTTGTAGAGGTTTCCCTCAACTCCCTTTTTTGTAATGTAACTATGCATAAACAGGAGAGGCAAATATAAAAAATGCAACATGGTCTCTAAGATTGGCTGCCAAAACCAAGACAGGAAAAGAGGGGGGCGCGCCCCGGGGAGAACAATGATTAGAAAGAAGAAGAGGAGCAATGAGCAGAGGCATAGCTGATGAAGAAAAAAATTTAACGTGGTTTCTCACCTTAAAGCCAGCTCAACTCACAAAAATAAAAGAACAAACAAAAGAAAGTAGAAAAAGGAAGACGGAGTAATCAGGTAGCCAAGGTGGTGGAAAATTTTTGCAGTCACTTTCCCTGAACTCCCTCTTTTATTGTAGAGGAATTATATGGCCTGCATATAAAATTATTATTCGTAACATATATAGTTCAAATCCAAATTTGTCAGTCAACTTACTTGTTAATATGAATAACAGTTTCACAATTTGATGATCAAAGTTGATAATAAATATTTATGATAAGTTAAAAATAATATGCCTTAATTCAAAATTCATATGTTAATACGAATAACTATTCTATAATTTTTAATTATTAATTATTTTTTTTGGACGTTTTTAGTTACCAGATATCAATTATCCTAGTTTGGGAATATTGGATGGAAATACTCCCAGTTAACGAGTTGGACACCATTATATCTACCTTTAATCCTGTAGGCCGGGCCCATTAGTTGAGGCCCGACGGCCACTAAAAAACCTCCCTAAACCCTAGTTGCTACCCCCCAATACCTATATAAGGAAGTTTGGGAGGGTCAGCTATACATACATGTACTGAGATATTATTTCTCTCTCTCTCCTCACAATTACTCTACCATCACTACGAAGTAATCGGGTTTAGGACGTGGACATTATAAGGCGACTCTAGTAGCCGCTGAGATTTATTATTACTGAAGAACTAGTATTCTTATTGTGGGCTATTACCGACAGTTCAATTCCGTATCCAGGTTAGTCCTGAATTATTTCCTACAGTGGTATCAGAGCCTAAACTGTTCGGATTAGTCCCGATTGATAAATTGATAAATTTGCTAAACCTGAGTTATTGAAAGCATGTTGGTTTATGCGTTTTATTGCTTAATTTTTGTAATTATGCAAACCTAATAGCTTAGCAGCATGCTCGTGTTGTTATAATATTCAGAACCAACTTAAAGATCACTTCTTTAGTTTGAGAGATTAAATCATAAACATGCGAGGACATTCTGTTAAATATTTTTTTTTTGACCAAAGATTAAATCTTTCTGATTAGTTCGTCAAATAAAGGCACGTTTTTCAGTCTAGATGTGACTGACAGAATGTTGTTAATACTATGCTAGCATGCTCCCTTATATTTGCTAAGTGCAATTATCATAAACCAAAAATCATAAACATCATGTTTCATGTTTCTGTGAATAAATTTCGTATATAAACTTCGATATGGGAGTGGGCATATTTTCTTTCGATTATGATTATTGAAAGAAATCAGAAGACTTGATTATTTGTACTATTGAGTGCAAATTATGATAAATTGATTTCATGACTGTACTATTAATTTGCGACTGTGTGTGCATAGTAAAACCCTGCTCGGATTTGTTCTTATGCCCGTTGAATTCTTGGTAACAGCATGATAGTGAAACCCAAAACCCTAACCCTAAACCCCCCCTTTTGCTCCGAAACCCTAACCTTAGAAAGAGGCGGCGACGTAGACCTTAGTGGTCTGCCGCCCAGTCTGCCTCCACCGCTAATACCTCTATGGCGGCGGAGCATGCGAGGCCTCGGTGGCCCCGCCGACCACCGCCGAATTAGTCTCGACCAAAAAAAAAAAAGGGGAGCGAAGGAAGGGGGAGAGGCATACCCATCAGCAGCCGCAAGGGGAAGGGTGGCGCGTATAGACACGCGCCGCCAACGAGGACTTTTCCGGCCCTCTTCTTCCTAAATTTTCCACCCACATACACTGATCTACACAACCACCGAGAAAGAACTGCGAAAAAACGCCACCCTTGGAGGCGCGTGTACCCACGCGCCGCCGCCGCAGTGGCACGTTGGACGCATGGGCGGCTTCACCAAACTCGGCTTCGGCCGATCTACACGGTGACGGTGTCAGTTCTCATCGGGTTGGTGTGGATCGAAGGGAGTAGACACCTTTTGTGGCGGTAGTTGAGCATCACTTAGGTGTTTTTTTTTGGCATGGTGGTCACGGGAAAACCACCGTCAGCAGACGACCGAGGGGTGAGAGTGATGGGTGGAGCTTGGTGCTCCATGGCCATGGCACCTAAGATGTCGAGGAACAGAGACAGGGGCCATGGCACCTGAGATGTTGAGGAACAGAGACAGGGGAGAAAGAGAGACTCGGGCAGGAGAGAGACAAGGCGGGTCGAGACGCAGAGAGAGGAGTAAGAGTCCTCAAACGACCGAGTAAGATAAGGGGTAGGGAGAAGGGGTAGGGATATGGTGAGGGTTGAACTCACTTGTACCGGCCCCCCACCTAACCACCTTTATGAGCAAATTATTTTTGAGCTAATAATCAATAATGCGTCGAAATTTGCATGACATCCAATCTCTTATTCTATTTTGGGCCAAAATTTTTCGATCATTATTGTTTGATCTTGACCCAATTATAGCATACTTTTTTTCAAGTTGATAAAGTTTCATGCAATTAATTCATTCATTGAATTAAGGTTTGAATTAGTTTTAATTCTAAATGAATGATTTCGTTATAAAAACATTAATATGTTTAAATCCATATACAAATTTGTTTTATATATGCATCAACTTGACATTTGCTTGACCAAGTAACTTGTTATCGATTCCTTGGGATTAAAGTTATATGAATTTGTTTCATATATGAAATTAGTATGTATGACGTAAATTTTTTTTACTCACACTCGATAAATATGAGGATCCCCTTGATCAATAAATGAATATGTTTCATAAGTTACATTAATATGTTTAATGTCATATATAAATTCGTTTTATATATGTAACGATTTAAAATTTTCATGTTAAGTAGCTTGTTATCAATCAATTGGGTTGAAGCTATGTGAATTCGTTTCATATATATGATTAGTACGTAAGACGTAAATTTGTTTTATTTGAATGCGATAAATATTTATGTGATATGAGGATCCCCTTAGTCGATAAATGAATATGTTTCATAAGTTACATTATATAAATATGTTTTATATAATGCTTAGTTACATGACTATATTTCATGATTTAGCAACTTTATGCAAAAATATGAGTAATTATGAACTAGTTAAATGTTCTATCATTCTTGTGGTTACTTCATGCTATTATTTGGATATATAAGATATTTGAGCTTATTATGATTTTGTTTCATAAATTTTAAATTTGCAATATTATATGAATACGTTTTATGTAATTTGCAAGTTTTACTATGAATTCGTTTCATCCAAACTTTACTGTTATATAGATCTGTTCTATGTATAGTTAATTGCGATTACTATTTGAATATATTTCATGTTACAAAAATATGTTACATTCGATTACGTGACAATGTTTCATACCAATTGCCAATTAGTAGTATTATATAAATGCGTATTATATATATGAACTACATGGGTTGTAGTAAACTTTGCTAATTGTTTTAGCATTTGCTCCTTGTCCAAATTAATGAATGTGGATTCATTTTCATGTTACCTGCTAATTATGTAACTTAGCGGTATTTTATGAATTGGTTTCATGAAATTTAAAATTCGTAATATTATAGATGTGTTTATATTTTGCGAGTAACATTTGAATAAGTTTCATATAATTATATAAATGTGTTTTATATATTGCTATTTGGGCATTTTATGAAATTCTTTTGTAACATGTTATTATTCGAATATGTTTGGCAATATAGATTCTTTTTATTATATAGATGCGTTTTATATAATAATCTGAATTTCATGTTTGATATGTCATTGATAAAGTTCTAGATGACATATTAGAAGTTATATATAATGAGATAACTTCATATAAATTTGGTTACATAAAGTTGGATATCTTCGTGATATTTCTGAAATATTAATATGTTTAACCATAATGTTCTCCACAAATTTGGTTTTATGGAAGATTGTGATAAATAAGTTATAAAAACTTCTAATTCGTGTTTGTATGAGATGATTATGAGCTTAGCGAAATTTTCGATCATGCAACATGGATAATGGAGTTTTTGATAATTTATTTATTTGAAAATATGCCTAATGTCCACTTTACAGAATATATACCTTTAAGCTATGACAATTAAAATAAGGTTGGTAATTTGTTCACCAATAAGAGAACTTGATAGCGCTGACTATGATACATAAAGTTAAAAGATTAAGTTTCTTCTGAATGAACGTGAAATGTTAGGACACTCATTAGGTTATAGGTCTCATAGGATGGAAAACATGGTACTGTTAGTAAACAGTATCCAGAAAACTTAAGAGCATACCAAAAGTGGTTCAAGAATAGATCGATCAAGATGTAATACCTTGTCAAATTGCATCAATGTCGATCTAGCAGGGGAATTAAAAGTCATCCCACTGTTGGGTACGCGTGGGATTAGCTTAGCATCAGGATCATCCGGATCCATTTCCTTAAAAGGTTCTGAACCTAAGATTGGCATTGCGAAAGGGGAAAAGACTAAGGAAATAAAGAGAAGCATATAGCACGTGTGAGTGCTATGACTGTGGAAATTAGGCATCTTATACTTAGGATTGTCCTAAGTCGATTAAGGTACTTCTTTCCACAGCCCCTCCTGGATAATGTGTGCGCTCCCAAACATTTGTTGCTAACTATGATCCTTAGTGGATTGTAGATACGGGAGAAATAAAGTACATAGTTAGGGATTGAATTGATCTTTGTGAACTTTCACTACTAACCGGTGGATTCACGAATTGTCGTTTTAGGTAACGACGATGAAAAAGGTGTCCTTGAATTAAAGACGAATCATTCGAGGCCCCTTGAAGGGACTACGTTGTCTCTTCCCAAACACTTTTTATGCACCTAGGGTGCGATGCTTCCTTGTGTCTTCTGTCCCTAAGTTTAGTTTTCATTAATTTTCGTCTAGATGTCTTAGGCATCACATGACATGGTGATTTGTTTGGCCATGTCACATTAAAAGATTTTTTCAAATGGACGAAAAAGAACATCTATCCTTGTCTCATTTTCGACTCTGTTTTAGGCATGCTCGATTTGACCATAAAGGTCAAGATAGAGATAACTAGCTAAAGATGGCCTTTTAAGACCAACTCACTAGGCTTGAGGTGCAAAATGTGAGTTATGTTTAGCTAGTAAAGCAATAGGAAATCCTTTTTGTAAGGTTTCAAGGGCATCAAATCCCTTAGCATTCGTTCACTTTAGACATTTGCGGGTCCATGAATATGAAAGCATATCATGGAGCCATATATATTCATGATATAGGTAAGTGTACCTATTATCTCACCGTTATTAAGTACTCGATGTGTTCATATACTTTATAACGGTTGTACGACTTAATCGGGACGAAGTATTAAAAACTCTTTGAACCAATTGAGATCGTGAATATTTTTTTTGTGAAACAAAATCCCGCAATGTTGATTTTCTTAAGGATGAGTTTCTTAGCATTTGGTGAAATTTAAAAGGGTCTCAATTTGTATATGTTACAATAAGACCTTCAACCACCTTTCGGTGAGGGGGAGGATTTGAATTCTCACTAAGTCATCGAGGGTGTTATACCTTCCTTATTTGATAGGAATGGTGAAGGTTTGTCCGTTAAGGAGAATGAGATTCGTCCTCAATCTCCAAATGTTGAGGATAGTCATTCCTGAACATGTAGTTAGTCCTCACGTTTAGGATCCCACCTCCAATGGATAGTGGGAGTAATCTTCTCTCCATAATCAGGGTTCCATACCTCTTAGAGAAAGGGGGAGAAACTCTTGGTCTCATACCTCTTAGAGAAAGGGGGAGGGTTTTTCCACATAGGCAAACAAATAATGAAGGTCTCAGGATCCCAAGAATTGAGTGTGGATGAATTCATCGACGATATTTTCAAATCGAAGAGGAAATATTCCTATGCACATCCCTTGGGAGTTGAGGGATCTACCTCCTGTCAAGAGACGGTTGGTTCACCAAATTACAAAGAGTGATTGAATACAATAAGGAATGAGATGGACTCACTGACAGGGTTTAAGAACTCATTGAAACTCCACCCTGATGTAAGTCTTCAAGATAAAACAACGGGTGGATAGTTCAATTAATAAGTTCAGGCCCGAATACTCCTAGCTCTGGTTGCCCATTCAGACTTTGAGTTGTTTGAAATAGACGTAAAGGTTGTCTTCCTCAATGGTGACCTTGAGAAAGAGATTTATATGGACCAACCCATTGATTTTGTATCAAAGGGATAAGAGGACAATGTGTGTCATCTTAAAAGGTCCACATGTGACCATTGTGTATGTTGAAAGATCAACATGGGGATTACGTTCCTTATGTTGATAACATACTATTAACTAGGGAACAACTTGGAGATGATCCAAGCTACTAAAAGGTAGTTATCCCATGTTTTTGAGACAAAGGATACGGGTGAAGCTAGGTATATCCTAGGAGTGGAAATAATCCAAAACTGTCCCAAGAAGCATGCGTCAAAATGACTTAGAACAACTTTTGGGTTTATAATTCCTACCTCGTAGATACTCCAGTTGAGAAGGGCCCAACCCTGAGTCTTGCTCAATGTTCTAAAATAGATGACAAAATATAGATAATGAACAAATGTCCTTAACCCTAGTATCATAGTAAGCTTAATGAAAGTCATGTTATGTACATGACCTGTCATTGCTTCGCAGTTAGTTTGATAAATCACTATCAAGATAACCCTAGACTTCCTGATTGACAAAGTCATCAAGAGAATCAAATGCTACCTTCGTGGTATTGATAACTCAGCATTTTGCTATCAAGGAGCAGGCCTCAAGTTGAGAGGATGCTCAAATTTTTTGATTGGGGTGGTAACTTGGATAAGTCTAAGTTAACCTCAGGACATGTCTTCACCCTGAGTCGGAGAGCCATGTCATGGTGCAGCAAAGAAGCATAGCTGCACAATAATGTTGGCTATGGAGGTAGATTGTGTATCTTGTTCCATAGAGACAAAAGGCATTGTCATTGGGTATATATATATAGACTAATAAGGTGATTATGTTCCCTTAACTAAACCCATTCCTAGTGATGTGTCCAAAACTCATTAGTTGAGTCTTGGATTTCATAAGGTTTGGCATCTAGACATGTTCTGTTACGTGATGGATATGTTTTCTTCTATGAGCATGATGCTCATTGTTGTATGTTAGGCATATTGAAATGTCACAGACTTCTGATTGGCCTAGTCACACAGGCAATCGCCCTTACGCTTAAGTAGCGGGCAGGATAAGATATAATCATATTAGCACTAGGTGTGCAATATTAATTACTCACACTGGAAGTGTGTGAGTGTAATGAATATAGTCGCCTTAGTAAGACTAAGATGAGACTCGAGGGAGTCGAGCATGAAATTAGTTTTCATATTGAAGCCTTAAAAGCCGAATCTTGAGTGTCAAGACCAACATTCAGTATGTTGATCTAATGGCTCAGGTTAGATCTTTTGAGTGAAAATCTAGACTGACGATTCGCATGACATAAAGAGTGACGAACCCAGCTAAATGGGAGCTATGCCGTGACACACATCTCATACTGTGTGTGCTTGTAAGACGACCCATATGTGGGGTGACGATTGAATTCCCTTTCACTTGTCACTGTGTGACCCTATGCACGATGACCCTTTGAGTTAAAGCTATGATATTAAGTCAAAGCTTAATGATGCTACTTTAATGTGATTCTCAAGGGCCACAATGTATATGGTTCAGCTAGAACACGTTAGGAAAGCAATTAAGCTAAGATGAGATTTCATGAGTGTTTAAGAAAATTTTATCCACCATCACCATATCAGCCCGGACGATTATGTTGAGAACATAATCATATGATATATCAGGCATAAGGGACTAAAGATGCCACTGGTGATGTCTTGGGATATTTTTGGGATATCGTATTTCGTGAAGGTGTTATGTTAGTTGGATGGTGACTTAATATAACACTATTTGTTATATTTGGTCGCACGTCCTATTCCCGGTATAAAGTGTGAGGAGACATGGTTCATGGGGAACATGTGTTGTAACGGCCTTTTGTGGCCGGGTGGCAGCTGTAGGTCGAGCCCATTAGTTGAGGCCCGACAGCCACTAAAAGACCTCCATAAACCCTAGTTGCTACCCCCCCCAATACCTATATAAGGAGGTTTGGGAGGGTCAGCTATACATACATGTACTGAGATATTATTTCTCTCTCTCTCCTCACAATTACTCTACCATCACTACAAAGTAATTGGGTTTAGGACGTGGACGTTATAAGGCGACTCTAGTAGCCGCTGGGATTTATTATTACTGAAGAACTGGTATTCTTATTGTGGGCTATTACCGACAGTTCAATTCCGCATCCAGGTTAGTCATGAATTATTTCCTACAAATCCTATTTGTTTTTTGTACCCCACTGAGTGAACAAAACTTGGACTCAAAGAAACATGACATGGAAGAATCAGCTGGCAAAGTCTATATATCTAGTCTAGCTTCAAAATATTGTTGTTCCGACTTTAATGACCTTTTCTTTGTTTAAGAATTGAGACCATGCTTTAATTGTCAGTTTAATTAGGTTAAGATTGGGCTAGCCAAGGAGAAAAAGGACTCAATCAACGATACTATACTATATGTAGTGCGTACAGTTCACAAACAGTACAAGTCATACCTACAATCCTCAAATTGTGTTTGGCATTGAAGCCAAAATTCAATCAAAATGCACTGTCGAATTCCACCTAAATGAACTTATTATAGGAGATGAAGTGAGCTTATTCAGGCAGAGGGATTGTTCACGTAGGACCTGTTTCAGAAGAAACTTTAGTGAGTGGTGGTGAAGCCCAGACTTACACTTGGCTAACGTGTCCATTCCTTGACAACCTACACGAAGGTCGACCCTGTGTGTTTTTCTTGAGGAAAGCCCCTCCGACTCTCAAGTTAGTCTCGAGAGGAAGTAGAGTAGCAGAAAGAGAGAAAATAGCAGAGAAAGAGAGTTTACTGTTTTTGGGAGAGTGTTTATGTGCAAGTCAAGTCATGAATGGTCCAAAGCCTCCCAAAAAGGGGAAGTCTTGGGGGTATTTATAGCCTTGGGGTTGGCACCCAAGGTTAGGATAGTAATTTCCCCATTTGGAGGTCAAATTACCATTATGCCCCTCCAACATCCTTCTTCCTTACTTATGGTCAAATCTGATCCCATGCTGACTTGGCCAGTGCCACATGTTACCTTTTTATTGGACAGATCACTAAATATCCAAGTCATTTAGCCCCTCACATCTTAATGGAACGTCTCCCAAGGTGTTCAGGTGAGATGTGGATTTACTTGGTCCGCCCTTTCGAAGCATTATAAATAGATCCACTACTTCCATTTGAGGCTTATTTCATTCGTAGACTCAAAATGTCTAAGCATGGATTTTCGTTTCTTGGGGGCGAGGAGGGTGTCGAGCTCGTCCATTCAGGGTTCGATTTTCGGAGCCTACGCGCAAAGCCCCTAATTCCTCTGCTTAAGCCTCTCCCACTTCACTGGCCATCACTTTGCCCTTGTTTTGAGAAGACTAAGTGTTGAAACAATCATGTGTAAGGTTTTGATGATAACATCCCAAATGTACTAGTCAATATGCTATCATGCTATGCTTGAGTAGTGTGCTAGAATTGTGTGTTGAGACAAGTTGCAAACACCCTGGAGAACAGTTCGAAGAAGCGTGGAACATCAAAATGAATATGTATGCACGACATCAAGGAGGTAAAAGGATCACAAGAGCCTTAGGGTTAATTACTAGTTGCATTCATCTAGATTCTCGTTAATATGCCAATTAGAAGATCTTGACTTAACACTCACCTTGAAGGAATTTCTTGTGCTAACTCAGAACACTTATCAGAACAGGTTGAGCAATCAGGTCTGCAGTGTTCTGAGGGCAACGTATAAAACTCTTGTCCTAAAAATTTTCAAGTGTTTTTCTACTGTCAAAATTCCTAACATATTTGGGATTGATTTTCTAACAATATTTTGTCTTACAAAGAGTCATTCACTGAATAATATTGTTTTCCTAAAATGATACTATCAAAAGATTTTATCTTAGCCTTTAAGATATGATTTCCAAAAAAGATAATGTTGAGAGATTCAATTCCGTTTGGAATACTGATTATTTTCAGAGTTATTGCTAAAATCCAAAACCTCCTGTTGAGCAAAAATTTAATAAAAATAAATAATATGCACAACACAATTTTCCGACGTGTAAAAATGTACATCGGTTTATTTTGAGTATGACCCTATTCAAGAGGATAAACCTCCTTAATTACGTCCCCCTTTCGGGGGGCCACCTTTTGATTCCGATTCGTTCTATTTTATTATTTTCTTTGTTTGTTTGTTTCATTTGTGCATTAATAAGACTATATATAATTTGGGTCGACATGTAGATTGTATGCCGGGTCACCTGTTATCCGAACTTAATTGCATCAGATAATGTCCGTATAGGCACTTTCTAGGAAGGGTACTACATGTACACATTCTTCATGTGCAGGTTAGGACACGGGTGATTTAATTTAATTTGGAATTTAGGTTGCACTCACTTATTTATCGTGAGTTGCCTACGTACATCTTTTATAAAGGATCAAACCAGTCGTAGTTCTTTAATTTTATTTGATCTAATTTATTATTTTATTTTATTTTTTTATCCTGGTTAAGTTATGTATGTTAGGATAATTTTTCATTTAATTTTGGTACTTGGACTCTTTTTTTTTTAAAAAGGCTAAGTTATATGTTTAATTACTTCATGATTTTTTTATTTTTTTGTTTGCCGCCTTAACCTTTAATGGGGTCGGTCCATTAATTTTGTTTAACTTGCGATTGCACCCGAAATTTATTTATGGGTTTCCTACGTACCCTTAGTAGGATCAAATCGACGTAGTTCTTGACCCGAATTTTATTGAGGCTTACGTCTCGGAAAGGGGAGAATTTAGTAGGCTTGGTTGTACGTTTGGCTCGGGTACGGTCCATTTTTCCATAATTATTTTTTTTTAACAAGGCTTCGACTTTTGGAAAAAACTCCCCATTTAATTTGTTTTGGTTACGTAATGCGTAACGAAAAGTTACAGAACTGTAACTTTAACCCTTTAAAGAGAGGGGGAAAAAATTATAAAATTAAAAAAGGCTTATTTTGGTCTATTTCATGGACTTGAAAATTTGAGGGGAGTCGGTTTGAGCCCGTTCGAGGACTTCGATTTAGACTAAACTCGACAAAATTTTATATCGAACTTCCTACGTATCCTTAGTGGAATCAAGTCTTCGTAGTTCTGATGCTTTATTTGATTTAAGCATAAATTTATTTTTTTTAATTTTTTTTAATTTTTTCATGAACTTCACTCGAGTAAATACATCAATATTATACTCATCTTCCCATGATTTATGTGTAGTATCCACATAAATTATTTAGGTCATAGCCTTGCTATAATTATTTCGAAGCAAACACTTGATCCTAGTCTTTTTGCTTGCTGGAACTTTATGGTAAAAGAGCACCATTTTGTAAATGAGATGTTATTTTGCAAAAGATCTATCCTTGGTTTATGCAGAGTCTCTCTAATTTCTCTCTCCCCTTTTTGCCATTTGGTCTTCACTGTGCTGTCTTTTGACTCTCTGTTTTCCATCTTCTTTCATTTTTTACAGGGCTCCATCTTCTTCCTCCTTTCCTTTTTTCTTATCAAGATACTATCAACAAAATTGTCTCTGACTCAAACTAAAAAAGGCTCATGTTTTGTATATTAACTTTCACATAAACATGATAAAATCAGCTTTAAGAAAAAATGCTGCAACCTTCCGTGATGATTCACTTATGTGGGACTTTATCCTTGTGAATATTTGAAATTCTGTTTAGCCAGGATATCCTAAAAACATTCAACTGGAACACTCCTAAAATCACATGACTTCATCTTTTTAGGATTATAAATACATATCACTCATCCAATTGAAGTCGTTATCATCAGACTCTTTTTTTAAATCAAGACTCTGAACCAAATCCCTTGCTTCCCTGTTTCCTTTCTTAATAAACTCAGTTTATCTTTCCCGTTAACAGATCGCTCCCTTATTTTGTTGAGGAGTTTTAACAAAGAGGTAAGGTGATGCATATCACAATACTCAAAATACCAGGAAACTGATATATGAAAAGGAAAAGAAAAAAAAATGTTAGTTGAAGGTTCATCCCCTTTATCTCTTTGTTTTAACATCTCCCTGCTTGGTTGTTAACATTCTTTTGCTTTTATTTGATAAACCAACCTTTCATTGTAAGTGGTTAAGCCATTTGGTTCTGACTTAGCTAGGGGAATATTCCTGTAAAATCAAAACAGAGGATTGTTGTAAAGAACTTAATCCTTCATTTTCTTTTAGACATTGGTTTCATGGTTCCGGCATGAACCGAGATCCAGCAGGATCCATGGTTTTGTGATTCCAGCAAGAATCAAGATCCTGCAGGATCAATTTTTTTTAAAAAATTTTCACAAAGACCGGGATTCGACATAATCTAAAATTTTGATTAAATCTAGAACCCAACTTGAGATTTTTTTTGTTTGCCATCTCCTTTTCTTATCTCCATGACAAGCGTGAAAACAGGGGTTGGAGATTTTTGATGAACACATAAAGCATCCATACTTCATTGTAATTTTACCTTGAATTTGTTGACTTGAAAAGGTAGAGAGTGCTATTTTGCTTGCCCTGGGCTTTGTATCGTACTCTGGTTCTCTCCTTTCTCCTGGTTTTCTTCTTACAAAGCCCCTGCTTCTCTTTTTTTTTTTTTTGACGTTTTCCTTCCCCTCTTTCCTCTAAAAAAAAAAATCCCAAGCCCTGTTGTCTTCTTCCCTTTTATAATGGAAGATAAGCAAGACAGTTACTTTATATCTCAGTATAAGAAAGAAGGTAGTGGGAAACATGGAGGGACCCGCAACTGCTAACTGCTCTCCCCTATTCTGCTTGTCAACAAATATAAAAATAAAAAAAAAATTGAGCCCTCCTTAATTCAATACCCATTGCTTTTGCCTTGATAGTATCTAGAAATTTGGAATATCACGTGCTTCTGTTCCCTTATAAGTTTGCTTTCCCATTGTTTTTAATTGTTAACAATTTCAATTGAAGGCAAGGGGTCACGTAATCAACACAAGGCTCACTGCTTTCCTTTTTTATTATTTTTTATTTATTTGTAACCCCATTATAACCCATGCAAGGGGTGTCATGAGTTTTGGGTTTGATTTGTTGTTATGGGTGGGCCGATCTGTTATCATATGAGCCCTTAGATTTTGTTTTTGTGCACCTGATCGTGCTATCCATTGGAAGTTCTTTTTTTTTTAATTTTTATTTTATTTTATTATGGGCTCATATTACATCCATTGGTGTTCATTTTTTGACAAATTAAATTCATCAAAATTTGATGTTCAACAGTTGCCCCCCCGTGCATTATTCGTGTTAGGACTTTGATAACATGATGAATGCATGTCCTCTTTTTTTGGTCCTTTGTTATTACCTAAACCTCTTCCTTTTTTTTAGAAGATAATTAACAACTATGGACGGGACTCTTGGCAATGAAAGGGCTCCACTTGAAAATGGACCAGAATGTGGCTACGGGCCTTATTATCGGCGTTCAAGTTCTTTGTGAAGTCTTAGTGCGATTGCTTCTTCCACCTTGACATCAATTTTGGTCAGGAAGGTTAGAGTCAAGCAAGGGACACTTCGTTATCGTCGAAACGACGAAAACAAATGTGTTGACGTAAGCAAGGATTATGAGAACTATTTCAATGCCACTGTTCTCGAGAAAGTTAATACTGAACGTCGTGGCCCTGAAATATACCCTACTGAGGAGGAATTTTATCCAGCCTTACACAGGCTTCTTACTGCAAAAAGGAATTGGGGGTCGACCTTCCAGTTTCGAGGCCGCTCAACTTTTATGTTGGGGGTTATGGAATGGACTAAACGAGCGCTTACTCGTTTTGAAGAACCTTTGAAACAAGCTGGCATATTTGGTGCCGTTGGCGTTTCCCAGTTTCCGTATCATTTTGACGCAAATGTATGGTGAGCTTTTTGTGAACTTTGGGGTCCACTAACCAATACTCTTCACCATGGTGCGGGCGAGGTTGGTATTTCACTTTATGACTTAGAGCGGGTGGGAGGTTTACCCATTCTTGGAGATATGTATGAGGAATTCTTACCTCCAAACAAGGATTTGGCTAACCACGATGAATATCCTGCTACAGTTATGGAGCTGTTACGTATTCATGCTGAGCTCTGCAAGTTTCACAAGGTTAATCATATTTATTATGACCTCTGGTTGGACCATTTTTACCGAGAATACTTGGTCTACTTTGCATATAGGGAACAAACAAATTATGAGAAAGAGAAATTCGAGACCAAGAAGAGCAGCCCGCTTCGTATCTCACGTCAAGAACGAATGCCAGACTTAAATGTTACAGTTGAGGGTGAACTTGCTGCTTTCTTAGTCTTTTGGCTAAGTTGCTTTGTCTTACCACATGGTAGAGAGGTCATAAGGCCGGAAACATTTGTAATGGCTGCATTGATGGCTTCTGGGCGATGAATTTCTTTGGCTCCCACAGTGCTTAGCTATATCTATCACGGCTTAGGAGAGGCGGCAAGTCATCCAGACCATCTTGGTAAAGCTAATGCCATTTTTCCCAGCCACTATCTGATAGGTTAGTTAGCGGAGCTATTTCCTTGTTTGTATCGTCATCGTCCAGATAGTGACTGTCCGAGTGATTTTCCCGCTCTTGTTCGTTATGCTGGATTACTTGGCAGCAAGCTTTCCTTATCCCAAGCCGGACACGTTTTCAGGGATGGGAGGTATCTTTCCCTCAGAGCTAGCTCCTATCGTGAGGACTCTCGTAATGGTCGAGATGTGATCGACATGGGGTTACCGGAGGAGGATTTTAAATTTTTCTTATCCATTTGGTCAGCTGTACTTCCTGTACGTGTTAGTGCCGATTTACTTTTGGAGCCTTATTACCCCCAACCGATTTGCTCGCCAATTTGGGTTTGATCAAGGGGTTCCGTCTAATCGCTTAAGCTTTATCAGAGCCCTTCGACTGCAAAGGAGCGTGATGGATCTTGCACAAGCCTATGCTGATCTTCAGAGGCGGGATACAGGGGCTAAGTTTTATGTCCCTCCTTCCTATTATGAAGGAGTTTGTTCTTGGGATTATTGTAGTTGGTGGACCAAAATTAGTACTCCTTATTTGAGTCAATCTGTTGAAAAGGTTCACCCAACTACAACGAATAAGAAAGAGCTTTTGAGGAAAACTGTTTATGTTATTGATCACCTACGCCCTCTTTGTGAGTTCGTTCCTGGAGCTATTGAAGTTTCGGGAGATATAGGCAGTAATTGTACTAAAGAGAAACCTTCAGTGTCATCCTCTGGAAAAGGGAAAGCCAAGGCTTCGGGAAGCGACAAAAGGCCTTAGAAGAAGAAGAAGAAAAGGCCCTCCTATGATCAATCGCATATTACCATGAATTCTCATGATCAATCGCCTATTGAAGTAAATTTTAAGAGAGCTCGCTATGACCGCCCCAATCAATCTGATGATTCTGATGTGGGGGATGGCGCAGGTTTTGAAGATTTGCCTGTTGCGGACTTAGATACTTTTACTGAATAGAGAAATTTAAATCAACGGGATGCCCTCACAGGAACAATAGAAGTGCCCCTACATGAAGTGCCTCTTGCTGCAGTAGAGCACTCTGATACAGTCGAAATTGCTATCGTTCCTATGCCTACCACTCATGGTGACTTGGTTGAAGTCATGCCTATTCAAAGCATCCCTACTTCTTTAGCAAGTCTCTTTTGTAACTTGAAAGAAGATTGGGTTCAAGAAAGCATTCTCAAAGGAGTATGAGCGATCATTGATATTATTTCTAATCATAGCTCTGCTAGGGACTTGTTAGCTAGCAAAACACGAATTTTCCAATCTTTGAATGCACTTCGCTCCATGATTGACATTTACAAACTGAGCACAATAGAGATTTGTTGGCTTTCCTCCAAGGTAGGAGAGATATTTGGCATAGTTGAGGCCGTTGCGAAGATAGAAGAATTAGTGGATGTTGATCGAGTTAAGGCTTTGTCTGACCAAGATCTCACTTGTTCTTTTGAAATTGTTCGTATTGAAGGCGAGCTTAATAGCCTATCTAATGAGGCCACAAAGCTTAAAGTTAAAGAGCAGCAGATTCTGAAGGAGGAGGAGCGGATCCGCAAAATGCGAGAGGATTTGACCGCCCAACGACAAAATTTAAATGAGGCAGAGAGAATGTTGAAATCCTCTCTAGCTTTGAGGAAACAAGAAGCTGAACAAGTGAAGGCGGACTTTATTGAGGCTAGGTTTTCCAAGCTGCAGGATTTGGAGAAGGAGAAGGAACGTGTCAAGAATTTGGTCGAAAATGTAATCTCCTTTAATAATGTCTAGATTTTGCTTTGTTTTGTTTAATTAGTTTGCATTTATATTCCCAACCTTCGGCCCATTTTGTACTGTATGATTCATGCTATTGCAATAAGATTTGGATGTTTCTTCCTTTTCTCCCCCTTTTTTTTTTTAAGAAATAACGAAAATCAGAAT
Source organism: Selenicereus undatus (assembly GCA_017589665.1). Classification (NCBI taxonomy): domain Eukaryota; kingdom Viridiplantae; phylum Streptophyta; class Magnoliopsida; order Caryophyllales; family Cactaceae; genus Selenicereus; species Selenicereus undatus. Next base: position 19,072,668 of record JACYFF010031959.1, read on the forward strand.
AATTACACAACAAAGCGTAATTAGTAATGATTCTCGTTATAAACATCACATGATCACTTGATACATCACATGAATCTAAAATCTCTCATATATAGGGAAAAAAAGAGGGATTTATTTATTTTTGTGGCTGGGTCTGGCATACAACCAGATTGCCTACGTACCCCCTTTCTAAGGGATCAAGCCTTCCGTAGTTCAATGCAATTCAACTATCCAGCAACTTCAAGTAAAGAATTTCTTTACAAATTTGCCATTGACACAGGCATATATTATTCGGCCATCATGATTTGAGAGCTCATATGCTCCTTTAGGAAAGACTTTGGTGATTACATATGGGCCTTCCCATTTAGGCTCAAATTTCCCTTGTGTCTTTTGATTGATGACAATAGGTCTCCTTATTGTTAACACCAAATCACCAATGCCAAAAGAGCGAAACTTGACTCACCTATTGAATGCACCAGCCATTTGAGCTTGGTAAATTTCAAGCCTTTGTTGGGCCATTAACCGACGCTCATCTAACGTTTCCAGCTCGGCCAATCTGACTCGAGTGTTTTCATCTAAATTAGTGAATTGCATGGCTACTCTTAGGGAAGGTAATTGCACCTCAAGGGGTAACATGGCTTCTGAACCGAACACCAAGTTGTAGGGCGTACAACCAGTTGCAGTTCGAACTGTGGTTCGATAGGCCCATAAAGCTTCTGGAAGTCGTTCATGCCAATCCCTCATTGATCTTGAAACCATTTTCTTTAAGATCTTACACAACACTTTATTGAATGCTTCAGCTTGACCATTCGACGATGGATTGTAGCTTGACGAAAAGCTATGTCTGAACCTGTACTTCTCTGCAAGCCTTATCATCACTTGATTTTTAAAGTATAGGGCGTTGTCTGAAATGATCTTATATGGGACTCCGTATCTATAAATGAGATGGGTCCTAATAAAGTCATCAACTTGCTTTGCCCCCACTTCTTTTAACGGGATAGCCTCAGCCCACTTTGAGAAATAATCTGTGGCTGCTAAGATGAATAAATGGTCGCGAGAGGAAGATGGCTTGAAAGGTCCTATGACGTCTAGCCCCCATGTGTGGAAGGGCCAAGATAATATGCTTGGATGAAGTAATTGTGGTGGTTGGTGAATAAAATCACCATGTATTTGACAAGCTTGACATGTCTTGGCAAGCTTTATCGCATCTTGAACCATGGTTGGCCAGTAATAACCCAATCTTTTGATTTGATCAGCAAGTTTTGGACCTGCTTGGTGAGCACCACACACCCCGGCATGAGCTTCATTTAGAACATAAGCAGCCTCTTCCCTTGACAGGCATCTAAGTAAAACCCCATCGAAAGTTTTTCGATATAGAGTGTCATTTTTAAAAGTAAACCTCAGTGCTCGCCGTTTTACATCTGCCCTTTTCTTTGGGTCAGTAGGCAAGATGCCATATTGAATATATTCAATGAGAGGTTGTCTCCAATCTGCTTCTTCTTCGATTTCAAGAACGGAGACCACATTTGTTTCTTCAATTTCATCAAGACGGTCTAAAGCTGAGGCTAACAAGTGACGTTCCCCAATTGTTATTTGAATTTCCCTTTCATCAGGGAGTGTCAGTGAAGCGGCCAACTTTGCTAAGGCATCTGCTTTATCATTTTCAGACCTTGGCGCATGATTGACTTCTACTTGAAGGAATTGATTCATAAGGCTTCTTGCCCGTTTGTAAAGAGGCGCTAATTTCACATCTCTTACCTCGTACTGACCATTTATTTGTCGGATAATTAACTGAGAATCACCAAATACTTCAAGCTGGTCAATATGCATTTCATGGGCCAATTCGAGGCTAATGATGAGTGCCTCATATTCAGCCACATTATTTGAACAGATTTCGAGGAGAGAGAACGAGTAAGGAACAAGTCCTCCAGATGGTGTGACAAACACAATTCCTACACCGGCTCCACGATTCCTTGCTGCCCCATCAAAATATAGCTGCCATGTTTTAATTTCAGCAAGCATAACTTCATCATCTGGCAAGTCATCAGGCAATTCCTCATTATCTGGACATGGATGAGCTGCTAGGAAATCAGCTATAGCTTGCCCCTTTACTGCCTTTTGAGGCATGAATTTGATGTCAAAAGGGGCCAAAAGCATAGCCCATTTAGCCAACCTTCCTGATAGCATATGCCTAGACAATATATACTTTAATGGATCTGCCTTTGAGATCAAAATAATTTGATGGGACAAGAGGTAGTGCCGCAACTTTTGAATGACGAAGACCAAAGCCAGGAAATTTTTTTCCATAGAGGAATAATTTATTTCTGCGCCCACCATTGTCCGGCTAATGTAATACAAGGCGTTTTCCTTCCCTTCATCGTTATTTTGAGCCAACATAGCCCCTAACGATCGTTCGAGGGCTGCCATGTATAAGATTAAGGGTCTTCCTTGTAAAGGAGCCATTAGGACAGGTGGTCTCGTGAGATATTGCTTGATGCTTTCAAAAGCATTTTGACAAGCTTGATCCCAAATGAAAGGCGTGTCCTTTTTTAGGAGTCTTGTGAAAGGTTGACACCTTCCTGATAAATTTGAAATGAACCGTCGTATGTAGGCCAACCTTCCTTGTAAGCCCCGCAATTCTCTTAAGCTCCTCGGAGGGGGCATTTGGATTATGGCTTTGACTTTATCCGGGTCAATCTCAATCCCTCCCTTCCAAACCACGAAGCTGAGAAATTTCCCTGAGGTGACTCCAAATGCACATTTTAAGGGGTTCATCTTGAGTTGATGTTGACGAAGCTTTTCAAAGACCTTTCTTAGGTCATGTGAGTGATTTTCTCTATCTTTTGTTTTTACAACCAAGTCATCAACATAGCATTCAACTAGGTTGTGGAGAAAATCACGAAAAATGATTGTCATGGCCCTCTGATAGGTGGCCTCGACATTTTTCAACCCAAATGGCATTACTGTATAGCAGTATATGCCTTGTGGTGTTCGAAAGGCTGTTAAGTCTTCATCTTCGAGATGCATTTTGATTTGATTGTACCCCGAGAAACCATCCATGAAAGACAGAGCCCCAAACCCTGTAGTGGCATCCACGAGGAGTTCAGTGATTGGTAGTGGGAAATCATCCTTGGGACATGCATCATTTAAGTCCCTGAAATCCACACATATCCGAAGTTGACCATTCTTTTTCCGAACTGGTACGATGTTAGCCAACCAAGTGGGGTATTGAACTTCACGAATGAAGTTAGCCTTTATAAGCTTGTCAACCTCAGCATTTATTTGAATTGTCAGTTCAGGACGAAAGCGTCGTTGAGGTTGCTTTATCGGTTTTACTCCTTCAGAAACGGCTAACTTATGGACAGCGACACTTGGATCTAAGCCTGGCATGTCTTGATATCCCCAAGCAAATACATATTTGTATTCCTGAAGGAGTTGTTCATACTGTACCACCTCTTCATTATTCAACATGGCACTCACAAAAATTGGCTTGGGTTCATCAGTTGTGCCCAAATTTATCTCTCGAAGCTCATCAATTGTTGCTTGACCACCATCTTCCATTTCTGGTGGTACTGGTTGGATAGCCTCAACAAAATCCTCAGAGGATCCTTGTTTTATATCAACTGAGGCACCATCCAATCTCTTAAGTGAATCAGCATGAACCTGGACTTCATCACACTCTTTACAATTTAGCCTATCGATCCTGTGATGCTTGGGAACTTTTTGACAAGGAAATTCAAAATTTTGAGCATTTTCCTCGTCTGCCACAGACACAACATTAACTTGCTCCCCCTGCTCAATTTGGCTAGCATCATTTTGTCCCCGAACCCAGACGAAGCTTCTAGGCTGTTGCTTTTTCTTCTTCAGCTTCCACTTTTTCTGCTTTCCGACTCGGACGTTCTTTTGCTTGGGTTCATTGATTTTGCCAAGTCTTTGAAAAACTGAGATTCGGGGTTGGACTTGCTCATTTTCGGAAAACATCTCTTGTTCTCGGGGTTTAAAGACCGTATCATTTGTGGTATGAGCCTTGAGAACCCCCCGATCATTGGATATTTGAAGATTTCCGAAGGTATTCTCTTGTAATGATGCCTTTAGGACTCCACCTTCAAATGAAATATTGAATTTTCGGTTTTCCTTGGCAAGTCCTCTCTTATTCTTCTTGCTCCACCTTGATGATGATGGCCCTCCTGGAGATGAACCGCTTGAAGAGAATGCTCTTATTAGAGGCTTTGAAAGGTTTTCCCTTAACACCACTCTCTTGTTACCGAGTGATGTTCTTATGACCAGATTTTCTTTGGGTACCGACTGATCAATTCTTCGGAGGGGGAAAGTATAACTTGTGACAAGAGAGTTCACAATTTCCTTCACTGGAGTCAGGGCCTTTTGGCCGTCCTTTCTTTTGCCTTTAGGTGTGTATTTGAACAACACCTTTGATCGTGGAAACTGAACTTCCTTGGCTTCACTAGCGTAGCTATTGACAACCCGAATGACCTTTTGGGGCAAAGTAAAGGCCTTGGGTTTTTCTTTTTGGTTGTCCTTTTCTTGGGCTAAAAGAACTTGGGAGGTCCCAGAATCCGCAGATTTGTAAAACTTGGCATCAGCGTAATTAACATATTTCCCATGAAAAGGATTTATGTCCCCACGGATTGTTTTCTCATTGCCATGCTCGTCAGTGTATTTCAAACACTGGTGAAGAGTCGAGGCAATAACCCTACTAGTATGAAGCCATGGTCGCCCGAGTAAGGCGTTGTAGGAAGTATCAGCATCTATTACATGAAAAAGAGCATCTATGTAGAGATCATCTAGCTCAACTTTCAATGCAATAGTGCCTAAGGCTTTCTGCCCTACCTGATTAAACCCTTGTATTGTGAGCAAAGTTAGGGACAACTGATTTGGTGTTATCCCTATTGCCCTTAATACCCTTAATGGAAGAAGGTTGACTGCAGAACCACAGTCAAGTAGGATCCGATTTATTCTTTTATCTCCAATCCTACCAGTGACATACAGAGGCCTGTTATGATTTGCAGACCCCAACTGGAGATCTTCATCAGAGAATGTTATGCAAGCCATGCATGCAGCACATCGGTTTAAAGGATATGATAACACCTCATCCACCTCAATAGGGTCGACTTGATCTTTGTAGTCGTCGGGGTCTATTAACGCTTGTATAAGTGGCCGTCTTAGCTCTTTGGACATTTGTAAGGCGTCATAGACACTTAGGCGCGCTGAGATTCGCTTGAGATGAGAAATAACATCATAACGAACCTTTTCTTTATGAGACCCTTGACGAACTTGAAAAGGGGTTGTGGCAGGAAGATCCTTCTTGGAATCTTTAGTTGCTTGTCTGTTCTCAGCAGTTCCCTGGCTATTTGAGCTCGAGGGAATTACTTCCTCATCTTCCTTTTCTTTGACGTCATCCGATATTAGTGTTATCTCTGGTGTCGTTTCCTTTTTCTCCTCTTTCCCTGCTGGTTTCGGTGGTTGGAGTTGACGACCAGATCGAAGAGTTATTTGATCCACTTCTTGAATAGTGTTTGCGGGAATGGCATTCGCTTCTTCACATTCATCAGCCCATGAAACCATGCAACATTGGGCTACTTCCCCTTCTTCAGGGTCATCATCCGAGGAGTCACTGCCGAAAAAACCTTTGGGGATGTAATCACTTAAAGTGAACAGGGTCTTAACCGGTGGCACGTACTCTTCTTCAGAAGATAAGTCTGGCTTCTTTTTGGCCCTTGACTTCTTTTTTTTGTTTTTCTTGTTTTTCTTTTGAGGTGGCTTCTGTCCTCTTATTTTAACTCCTGGGGACTGAGAGGCACGGACTATTCCCTGCTAAAATGATCGCCTGCTGGAGTAGGTTTACCATCCAAAGCTATCATCACGCTTATCTTCTGATGTTGCCCATGCCTCTAGACTTGGGTCTAGGTAAAAATCGTATAAGGTGGGTGCTCCTGGTGAGGGTGCAGGCATATCTGGATACGCCCATACTATTGCTACATCATCATCAACAATGAACTTGATGGGGACCGCATGAGGTGGTAATGACACCGTTGGGATCCCTTGATTAGTTTTTGAGGATGATGGGTGAGATTCATCCCTCTGTTCCACCGTTGAGGTTGCATTTGACGATGCGGTGGGTCCTTTGGCTGGAGCTCCTTCTATCTCAATTTCTCCCCTTCTAACCATATCTTCGATTATGTCTTTGAAGACATAACAATCTTTTATAGGGTGGCTAACGATCCTATGGTGTGAGCAATACTTAGGATCATTTGTCATATTGACCTCGACAAGTCGTTTTGGCTTAGGAAGAGAAAGGGATTTTGCCGCCATTAACTCATCAAATATCCCTTGAACATCATCAACATCGAAGGGATACTTCTTTTCTTTCCGTTCCTGGAGGGTGAGTCGTCGAGCTCCCCCTTTTTGTTTGTCTTTGCCATTGTTGAAATTTCCGCCATTGATTGGCTTTGGGCTTGCTCTGACAAACGTGGCCATTGACTCTCCCTTTTTGTTTGGCCTTTTGATTTCTTCCCTTTTGGGTTGTATGGCTTTCTGACGAGCAAGTTGTCTTTCTACATTGCTCGCCTTAGATACGAGAGCATCAAAGTTTTGAGGCTCAGCAGTACCAACATATGTAGCGACTTGAGGGTCTAAATTGCTTGCACACATTTGAACTGCTGATTGCTCGCTTAGCTTTTCTGGGCATTGCAAGCTTAAGCTTCTCCACCTCATGATGAAATCATTAACACTTTCGTTTGGCCTTTGGTGAGTATCGGCAAGGTCTATTATAGAAACTCTTCGCTTTGAACTCACGAACTGGGCTAGGAATGCCCTTTGGAGGTCATCCCAAGTGTGTAATGACCCAGGCTGAAGTTGGGTATACCATGTAAACGCTGCTCCTTTGAGGGACTGTACGAACTGCCTGATCAACAACGCGTCATTTAAGGCAGTTTCTCCGCAGGCAGAATAAAAATGGGCCAAATGTTCACGCGGTGACCCATTTATTCCATCAAACTTTTCAAAGTTTGGCTTTTGGTAACCCTTGGGGAAAGGAACCGAGTCGTAGTGACTTGGGTATGGGCTTCTATACCCCAACACTGGGGGATTCATGGCTGCTTGATGCTCTCTGATTCCTTGAGCTACCAACTCCTTGATATCTTGTGGAGTGATAACTGTGTTGTTACTGCTAACCTCATTAGTCTTTTCATGCTCCCTATTTTCAAGGCGCATAGCGAGGTTAGCTATTTCAGCCTCTTTTTCTGCAAGTTTCCTTTGCAACTCTTGCATTTGCTCCTCGAGGCTCAGTGTGCTGGTAACCAAGACCGACATGTTTTCAGCCTGATCATCCTCGCCGATTTGCTCTTGTAGGATGATAGTGGATGTCGCTTCTTCTTGGGAAAAGGTAGGCCTTGTAACTTCATCTTGTCTTTTCAGTTGGTCCTTGCTTTGCTGAAAGGTAGCGGCTGAAGATTGTAAGGCCACCTCGGCATATGATAATGCTTTGGCCCTTGATCTTGTGATAGGGCCGTTGTATGCCGGTGACTCGATCCCTTCAAAGGTTAAATCACTTTGATTTTGTGGCCTTGGAGGTAAAATCCTCCTACCTTTTGTAAGGCTTTGAGGAGGAGTAGTGGTTGTGACCTGCAAAAGTCTCGGCACCATAGTGGAGGTGCTTGAGGTTGAAGGTTTAATAAATTTAACCTTTGCAGTTTTAGGTATTGTTTCCTCCTCCGAATAGGAGGTCATCATGACTTCAGCTACGGGAATATCAACAGGGAGAGTCCCGATAAGAATCCGCCTTGTAGGGCGAACTTGAGAAGTCTTCTTAACTCCTGAGGTTTCTTCCCCAAATGGCTTATTGGGGGTCTTGGAGGTTAAGGGTTTTTTGCTTGTCTTTGCCCCCTTCCTGGTGGATGCAGGAGCCCAAGTGTGGATTGAACCTGAGGAAGGAACTTGATTTTGCCTCAGGGGTAGATTAGCAACCCGAGTTTGCCTTGGGGTCGAAGTGGGGACCCGAACTTGCTTTGGGGTCAGATGAGGGACCCGAGCTTGCCTTGGTTGGATTGCCACTCGGGCTGTTGGTGCTTCCCTTACGTAGGCTCCCCTCAGACTTGGCATTTGGTTGGTGCATGGAGTCAGCACTGGGTTGAACGGCCTAGCCATTGAGGGGTACGCCGTAGAGGATAACCTTTGCTGAAAAGCCCTCCTCAAGGTCGTCTTGGCTAGCTCCAAGGCCGGTGATGGAGCTAGCTTAGGTGTAACCGACTTGGTACAACGCTTGTCGCTTCTACGCTTGTTGCGTTTTAGGTTCTTCACCGCTTTCTTTGTAAGCGGTTTGTCGGCCTTAGGGGTGGGCCTACTGGCCCTTTCAAGGCCCCTGAGAGGTTCCATTGAGTTTGACAATGGAAACTCAGCCAGGATGGATCGTGGCCCAACAGTGAAGACCACGTGCACGTTCTTCGTAGCCTAGAACATTCCACGTTTGATCACAAATGTGACGGGAAGCTCATTGAAGTTAATGGTGACTTGAGGTGCCATTGTTTTTTGAACTTGAACACAGAAAACAAACACAACAAAAGAGAAGAAAATAAATATTAGTCAATTATATACAAATCGGAGATGAAAAGGAAAATAGGGTCCCACCAGGCGTGCCAAAAATTATGTTGAGCAAAAATTTAATAAAAATAAATAATATGCACAACACAATTTTCCGACGTGCAAAAATGTACATCGGTTTATTTTGAGTACGACCCTATTCAAGAGGATAAACCTCCTTAATTACGTCCCCCTTTCGGGAGGCCACCTTTTGATTCTGATTCGTTCTATTTTATTATTTTCTTTGTTTGTTTGTTTCATTTGTGCATTAATAAGACTTTATATAATTTGGGTCGACATGTAGATTGTATGTCGGGTCACCTGTTATCCAAACTTAATTGCATCAGATAATGTCCGTATAGGCACCTTCTAGGAAGGGTACTACATGTACACATTCTTCATGTGCAGGTTAGAACATGGGTGATTTAATTTAATTTGGAATTTAGGTTGCACTCACTTATTTATCGTGAGTTGCCTACGTACCTCTTTTATAAAGGATCAAACCAGTCGTAGTTCTTTAATTTTATTTGATCTAATTTATTATTTTATTTTATTTTTTTATCTTGGTTAAGTTATGTATGTTAGGGTAATTTTTGATTTAATTTTGGTACTTGGACTTTTTTTTTAAAAAAAAAGGCTAAGTTATATTTTTAGCTACTTCATTATTTTTTTATTTTTTTTGTTTGCCGCCTTAACCTTTAATGGGGTCGGTCCATTAATTTTGTTTAACTTGCGATTGCACTCGAAATTTATTTATGGGTTTCCTACGTACCCTTAGTAGGATCAAATCGACGTAGTTCTTGACCCGAATTTTATTTAGGCTTACGTCTCGGAAAGGGGAGAATTTAGTAGGCTTGGTTGTACGTTTGGCTCGGGTACGGTCCATTTTTCCATAATTATTTTTTTTTAACAAGGCTTCGACTTTTTGAAAAAACTCCCCATTTAATTTGTTTTGGTTACGTAATGCGTAACGAAAAGTTGCAGAACTGTAACTTTAACCCTTTAAAGAGAGGGGGAAAAAATTATAAAATTAAAAAAGGCTTATTTTGGTCTATTTCATGGACTTGAAAATTTGAGGGGAGTCGGTTTGAGCCCGTTCGAGGACTTCGATTTAGACTGAACTCGACAAAATTTTATATCGAACTTCCTACGTATCCTTAGTGGAATCAAGTCTTCGTAGTTCTGATGCTTTATTTGATTTAAGCATAAATTTTTTATTTTTTTTAAAATATTTTTTTCATGAATTTCACTCGAGTAAATACATCAATATTATACTCATCTTCCCATGATTTATGTGTAGTATCCACATAAATTATTTAGGTCATAGCCTTGCTATAATTATTTCGAAGCAAACACTTGATCCTAGTCTTTTTGCTTGCCGGAACTTTATGGTAAAAGGGCACCATTTTGTAAATGAGATGCCGTTTTGCAAAAGATCTATCCTTGGTTTATGCAGAGTCTCTCTAATTTCTCTCTCCCCTTTTTGCCATTTGGTCTTCACTGTGCTGTCTTTTGACTCTCTGTTTTCCATCTTCTTTCATTTTTTACAGGGCTCCATCTTCTTCCTCCTTTCCTTTTTTCTTATCAAGATACTATCAGCAAAATTGTCTCTGACTCAAACTAAAAAACGCTCACGTTTTGTATATTAACTTTCACATAAACATGATAAAATCAGTTTTAAGAAAAAATGTTGCAACCTTCCGTGATGATTCACTTATGTGGGACTCTATCCTTGTGAATATTTGAAATTCTGTTCAGCCAGGATATCCTAAAAACATTCAACTGGAACACTCCTAAAATCACATGACTTCATCTTTTTAGGATTATAAATACATATCACTCATCCAATTGAAGTCGTTATCATCAGACTCTTTTTTTTAATCAAGACTCTGAACCAATTCCCTTGCTCCCCTGTTTCCTTTCTTAATAAACTCAGTTTATCTTTCCCGTTAACAGATCGCTCCCTTATTTTGTTGAGGAGTTTTAACAAAGAGGTAAGGTGATGCATATCACAATACTCAAAATACCAGGAAATTGATATATGAAAAGGAAAAGAAAAAAAAATTGTTAGTTTAAGGTTCATCCCCTTTGTCTCTTTGTTTTAACATCTCCCTGCTTGGTTGTTAACATTCTTTTGCTTTTATTTGATAAACCAACCTTTCATTGTAAGTGGTTAAGCCCTTTGGTTCTGACTTAGCTAGGGGAATATTCCTTTAAAATCAAAACAGAGGATTGTTGTAAAGAACTTAATCCTTCGTTTTCTTTTAGACATTGGTTTCATGGTTCCGGCAGGAACTGAGATCCAGCAGGATCCATAGTTTTGTGATTCCAGCAAGAATCAAGATCCTGTAGGATCAATTTTTTTTTTAAATTTTCACAAAGACCGGGATTCGACATAATCTAAAATTTTGATTAAATCTAGAACCCAACTTGAGATTTTTTTTGTTTGCCATCTCCTTTTCTTATCTCCATGACAAGCGTGAAAACAGGGGTTGGAGATTTTTGATGAACACATAAAGCATCCATACTTCATTGTAATTTTACCTTGAATTTGTTGACTTGAAAAGGTAGAGAGTGCTATTTTGCTTGCCCTGGGCTTTGTATCGTACTCTAGTTCTCTCCTTTCTCCTGGTTTTCTTCTTACAAAGCCCCTGCTTCTCTTTTTTTTTTTTTGACGTTTTCCTTCCCCTCTTTCCTCTAAAAAAAAAATCCCAAGCCCTGTTGTCTTCTTCCCTTTTATAATGGAAGATAAGCAAGACAGTTACTTTATATCTCAGTATAAGAAAGAAGGTAGTGGGAAACATGGAGGGACCCATGACTGCTAACTGCTCTCCCCTATTCTGCTTGTCAACAAATATAAAAATAAAAAAAATTTGAGCCCTCCTTAATTCAATACCCATTGCTTTTGCCTCTAGAAATTTGGAATATCACGTGCTTCTGTTCCCTTATAAGTTTGCTTTCCCATTGTTTTTAATTGTTAACAATTTCAATTGAAGGCAAGGGGTCACGTAATCAACACAAGGCTCACTGCTTTCCTTTTTTATTATTTTTTTTTATTTTGTAACCCCATTATAACCCATGCAAGGGTTGTCATGAGTTTTGGGTTTGATTTGTTGTTATGGGTGGGCCGATCTGTTATCATATGAGCCCTTAGATTTTTTTTTTGTGCACCTGATCGTGCTATCCATTGGAAGTTCTTTTTTTTTATTTTTATTTTATTTTATTGTGGGCTCATATTACATCCATTGGTGTTGATTTTTTGACAAATTAAATTCATCAAAATTTGATGTTCAACACCTCCCATATACTTGCGGCACAAGTATTCCGTGGGTATATAATCTCTTTCCTCTCAACGTTTTCATTCACGGTTTTTCAAGGAGCAAAATCGAGTTTTCTAGGAGAAAGTTTTTTGATTGAAAAACCTTCAAGAAGTGTGCTAAATTGAGTCATCTATATTGGCATAATAGGGATTGTATTGTACCTTACATTCAGCTGATTTGGGAGCATTCAAAGTAAGGTGTATTTCTATTCAATTCTGTCATCAGTGAGATTAGAGTGTGTCCAAGTCTTAGGAGACTTTGGACGTGTTGTGTGACTAGTTCTCAAGTGGAGGCTAGTTACGTGTTTGTAACGAGGGTCTCGGGGAGACTAAGTTACGTGTGTGACGTAGTTACGTGTACGTTACATGTGTAACGGATTCGACCCCTGTTAGTAAAAGTATTGTTGAAATCCTACTGAGGTAGGTCGTGGTTTTTACACCTCAATTGGGCCAGAGGTGGCTTTCCACGTAAAAATATTGAGTCTACTTACATATTACCGCATTTAGTTTTATTTTACCTCACTCCAAACATCTCTCCAAACAGTTCTCATGAGTGTTCTAAAATAAACGAAAAAGTTGGAAGACACAATTCACCCCCCTTCTTGTGTCCTTGTACGCGTATAATCTAACACTAAGGTCAAGCACTATGCTTGTGGCGTTGGGATTCTCGAGATAATGTAGTTAGTCTTCTATACCTCCATTCTTAAGGAGGCGATTCACTTTAAAATCATCTCACTCCTTGTAGCTTAAGATTTGACTAAGCCTTTGGAGGAGTTTCGCTGGGAGAGTTTTGAGATTTGGTTAGACGCTAATGGTGATCGACTCGTTCGGTGTCACCAGTAGGAACCGGGCGTTATTGCCTTTATTGGTTATGGGGGCTGGAGAGTTCATGCCTGTTGACATTTCCCATTTCCTTCCCCCAGGGCATCCTCCCAAGCAGCAAAAAAGGTCTCTACTAAAAGGGAAGAGGAGGAATCTCCTCATGTGAGAGAGAGAAGAGCCCATTGAAGGAACAATCAAGCGTGGTTCTGGAACAGGTTGACACCTTTTGAAAGAAAAAGATGAGGTTGCTTATTGTGTGGAGACGTTCCCCTCCTCTGGTAATCAAAAAAGGCTCATTCCTAATGAAAAGCGAGGGCATCCTTGGTCTAAAGAGATGTTCGGCTTAGCTTTGTGAAGTTGATGTTGTGCTGCCAATGGCTACCTATTCATCACTGACGAGCTGAAGTACCTTTGCTTGCTTAGTCATTTTTCCACTTGTTTGTAACGGGTATCTTTCCCCTACTCAATATGTACCCGAGCTATGACATTGTTGCCCTTGGTGTTGTTTGTTTGTTTGTTTTTATCATGTACTTGAAGCTTTTGTACCAATGAATTACTTTACATCATCGATTTGACTCCATATGAATTTTTAATGCATTATAATTCATGGGCAATTTATGCTTTTCACTTTTCCTTACTTGTTCCGATGGATTTCTATGTATAATCCAACCCACTAGAGTTGTGCGACAATCTCCTCACATGACCCATTTCGGTTCGTTCAATTGGTAAGATGGGAAAGAAATCCTCTGTTTCCCCCCTTAATCCGGCTGAGTTGAGGGCGGCAAACTCCTCATCTCCCTTCCGTTGGACTGAATAGGAGGAGGAGGCCTTCCTCTTTATTTGGGTGAGCTGAACAAAAGGAGAAGGCCAATCGAATGGAGGAGGAGGCCTTTCCTTTCTATTCGGTTGGACCAAATGGAGGCTCTTCCTTCCTATTGGGTTGGACCGAATAGAAGGTGGGGGGCCCTCCTTCTATTCGGTTGGATGAATGGAGGAAGGAGATCCCTCCTTCCATTTGGCTTGGCCGAATAGGAGAGGGGAGCTCCCTCCCTCTACTCGGCTTGGCCGAATGGAAGGAAGGGGGTTTCTCCTCCACGATGTTGGGCCCCAATTGTGTGGGCCACCTTTTTTCCTCTTTTTCCATTTTGTTTGTGTGCCTAGTAGTTCACCATTGGACACCTTTCTTTCCTCTGTTGCTAGCCATTGGATGACGGCTCACTATCTGACTCAACTTCTTTCTAGCCGAATAAGAGAGTTCGTTACAACCCAATCAAAGACTCTTTAATTCAACGTTGTCATGGACGAATCGAAGAGGTTGTGTGGCCCAATCGAAAACTCTGTCACTCGACTTCGTCATGGCCGAATCGAAAAGGTTGTTGCGGCCGAATCGAATAGTTCGTCGAGGCCGAAACGAAGACTCTCCGACTCAGCTTCTTCATGGCCGAATCGGATAGGTCACGATCGAATCAAAGAGGATGCGGCAGGCGAATCGAAGGTTGTCTGATCCGGGCTTGCTGTGGCGAAATTGGAGAGGTCACTGCAATCGAATCGAGAACTCTCCGACTCGACTTTGTCATAGCCGAATTGAATAGGTCTCTGCGTGATAATCGAAGAGGTCGTTGCGGCCAAAGAAAAGACTCTCTGACTTTGCTTCATCACAGCCGAATCGGAGAAGTCGACGTAACCGAGTCAAAGACTCACTAACTTGGCGTCATCATGGCTGAATCAGATAGGTCGTCGCGGCCGAAACGAAGAGGTCACTGCTTCCGAATCGAAGAGGTCACTGCTTCCGGATCGAAGACTTTACGACTCGACTTCATCACGGCCGAATCGAAGAGGTCTCTGTGGCCGAATTGAAGATGTCATCGCGATCAAATCGAGACTCTCTGATTCGGTATCGTCATGGATGAATTAAAGAGATAGCTGCGGCCGAAATGAAGACTTTCCGACTCGGCTTTATTATAGGCGAATCGGAGAGTTTGCCGCGGCCGAATCAAAGTCGTTTTAACTCAGCCTCGTTCAGGCCTAATCGGTGAGGTCATCATGGCCGAATCAAATAGTCTTTAACCAGGCCTTGTCATGACCAAATTGAAGAGATCGACGTGGCCGAATCGAAGACTTTCCGACTTTGCTTCATCATGACCGAATCATCAGACAGATCGTCGTAGCCGAATTGAATAGGTCACCACAGTTGAATCGGAAACTCTCTAACTCGACCTCGTCATGGCCCAATCAGAGAGGTGGTCATGGCCGAAACGAAGACTCTCCGGCTTGGCTTCGTGAACCGAATTGGAGAGGGCGTCACAGCCAAATCGAATAGGTCATCGCGGTCTAATCAAAGAGGTTGCCGCGGCCAATTTCGAAGAGGTCACAGCAGCCGATTTGAATGCTATCCGATTCGGTTTCATCATGACTGAATCGAAGAGATTGCAGTGGCCGAATCGAAGATTCTCCAACTCGGGTTCCTCATGGCCGAATAGGCGAGGTCGCCGCAACCAAACTGAAGGCTCTCCGACTCAACTTCTCTTGCTGAATCGGAGAAGGCCTACTTTGCTACCCGTTATGGCCGAATAGAAAAATTGAATGCGTAACCCCTTGCGACTCATTGTTGAATGGAAGAGTTGAGTGGAATACTCATTTTCGCATGGCTCATCTTGAGGTCATTCCTCTTGCGGTTGGAATCGCGGAGTACTATACTATATGTAAGTTGTGCGTACATTTCATAAGCAATTCAAATCATATGCCTCCAATCTCCAAATTATGTTTAGTATTGAAGTCCAATATTCAAATCCAAGTGCATGGTGTGGAATTCCACCAAATAGAACTTACTATAATAGACGCCGTGAACTTGTTCCTGAAGAGGGGTTGTTCATGTAGGACCCAGCATTTTCATCACTTACTACTTCACATAAAAAAATAGACAACAATTTTGTAAGGTACTTTACTTCACTTTACTGTGATCAATACAAAGAGTTTTGCCACAAAATGACCCTTTCAAGTGTTAAAAGGTAAATACCATGGTAGGTGTTTAAGTTTGTATTTTTCATTCTGTAATAAAATTTAAAATGGAAATGTAATGTAATACGAAAATCTCAATCATGATATGAAATAATAAAACAAAATTGTAATCTACACTCAAATGCATGGCAATACCACAAAGCTTGTGAGATGCGGACATGTATGAGTATGATTTCTTCACTGCAAACACATCAAGGAATCAGTCCTTTGATATCAAGCTCCTATGCCATTATCCCTATGTGACAATTTAGGCACATCACATCTATCAGGATCCCCAGATGCAAGCATGACATCCTTGCATATGCGCGGGACATGGAGAAAGATGCACAAAATGGAGTTGTTGGGTTGGGCAAATTCAAAGCAGATGAAAATGCAATCAACGTATTGGTTGGGATATCGTATTCAGTTTCGAGACATGTTGGGTTGCATCTCCTGCTCTGGAATTGTAACGCCCCCAACCCTAGGGCTAGGAGTGTTAGGATTTTTTAAAAAAAACTTGGGACAAAACGGATAGAGTCTCCCTAAAAACTGATCATTTTTCATGCTTAAAGCCTTACAATAATCTCCCTGCACTGAAAAACAGCAATAAAGGGCTTAACTCAACGACCACCCGCCAGAGTTCACAACTCTACGGGCCATCCGCCCAGAGCACCACAATCAATGTTGTTCAATGTTTAAACAAATGAACAATGAAAAGTACAACCCTAGATAGTTTAGACGGTGGCTCACATGGCCATATAGAGCGACTCTAATGATATGCAATACAGGCACACAAGAATTTAAATAACATACCATTACATCATAATACATTTTGCAGCTCACATACAAGCACATCGCTAATTCCTAGGCTAGCAATGACTCCATCTCGGCTTACTTGGCCCAACCTTTACCTGCTATTTCAAAAATCTGGGAAGAGAACAAAAATAGATGGGAATGAGCAATTATCGCTCAGTGGATAACCCACTCCCCTAAACATATACTTTCAATGCAATAATAACTTACGACAGTTGTTCGTAATTCCTTTCCTTGAAGAACTCACCTATCGCATAGTGTGTTCCAATCACAATGTAAGAGAAATAGAATTTGCACTAACACCTTAAACTTGAAAATAGTTATACTCAATGAACTTACCATAAGTAATTTATATGAACTCATAAATTCAATAAAAACAAATGGGGTTTAACCCATAAACACTACTTGCTGGGATTTCTGTTACAAAAGGCTCATCCATCGCTAAAACTTTATACGTATTGCTCAGTACATCAGTAAAGCTGATTCCAGTTCATATAATTTAAGTCGTACATAATCATTAAGATTCATTGAAGATGCCGTTAGATAATGGGCTATATGAACTTGGCAATTATACTAAAACCATTATTGTGCCCAATGCAATGCAATCACTAAACTGATGATTTCACTACACCATACAGTAACAAGTTATATACCGAAGTAAATTTCATCACTGAAACACGGAACGATAACCATAAGATGAAGCATAGAACTATGTCGTTTGACTAGTAATCAACAATATGAACTTTAAACTTTACGTGCTTGTTTCTTAAAGTATAACGTTTTACAAGCCATCGTGTGAACTGGGAGTTTCCTTGGACCTTATTTCTATACAAGTTGACGGGGTTTGTAACGTATGACTTTGACTCTAATGCCCATTGGCGAAACTATATGATTTATGGACTTCAAATCTTCTACCGATGGGTAGAACTATAAAACATTGGATTTGAGTCTCCTGCCTACCGGCAGAACTATGAAACATTGAACTTTGAATCATCTGCCAGCTAGCTGAGCTATGAACATTGAACTTTGGATCTTTTGCCTATTTGCAGAACTATGAACTGTGAACTTTGGAACTTCTGCCTACTGGCAGAACTATGAAACACTGAACTCTGAAGCCTCTCCCTATTGGCAGAGCAATAAACATTGAACTTTGAAACATTGAAGTTGAAGTTCTATGTAAACTTTAAAAAGGGGGTACTGGGTTGGTTATGCTAAGAATTCGATTGATGCAATGTAACCCACGCTTATTACTCAATTTCTTTTCAAAAGGTTGCCTAGACTTATTGACTAGACTCATTCGGTTCATCAATCCGATAACTTAGGGTTATTTCGTTACCAATGACTTGTCAATTAAACAGGCGACCGATAAAACATTTAGAAGCGCTTAGGAATCAGGTAAATAAGCATTCATAACTATATCATTTCTATGCAATCACCATAAGCGATAAATACATGTAATCGATGAACTATATATAATCGATAAACTTTATATAATCAATAGCTTTATATAATCGATAAACTATATATAATTAATAAACTACGTATAAATCAATAAACTTTAGATAATCAATAAACCACATATAAATCGACAAACTTTATATAATCAATAAACTTTCTATAATCGATAAACGACATATAATCATTAAACTTGATATAATTGTTAATTTTTTTATATAATTGATAAGCTATATATATAATTAATAAACTTCATATAATCGATAGACTATAGTTAATCACTAAACTTCATATAATCTATTAATCGCTAAACTTCATATAAATCGATAAACGTTATGTAATCAAAACTTGATATAATCGATAGACTATATTTAATCACTAAACTTCATATAATCGATAAATCGCTAAACTTCATATAAATAGATAAATCACTAAACTTCATATAAATCGATAAATCACTAAACTTCATATAAATCGATAAACGTTATATAATCGAATAGCCCTCATACAATCGATTATAATTCGATAAACTATATATAATCGAATAAATTTCACATAACCGATAAACTATATATAATCGATGAACTTTTGTTCAGTACGATAAATATATATATATATATATATATATATATATATATATATATATATATGCACTAGGCATCGTTCAGTTTACGCTACAGTTTCCTCAAGTCACTAATAATCAATTCCAATTCAACCTGAATGAACTATAATCGATAAACCTTCATTGAAATTAGCAACAAATAGGAGGAAGGGGAAACCCACCTCGAATCCAAGCTAAAGGACCTGTTTTAGTGCTTGATTTGGGTTGGCTTGATTCATCCCTTTGCTGTGCCGCTGCCCCTGTCTTCTCCGTTCACCGCTGTGTCGCCGGCATCTGGCGAGGGTAGCCGTGCTGCTGGCGGTGGCATGAGGTCGGGGTCCCCAGACCTTAGCCCACGACCTCCCTCTCGCTGTCCTCCTCTCTCTCTGCTGGGGTTTGGGCGTCGACCGGGGTGGGGGGTGGCCAGGAGTGCGTCGGCCGGTCGCCGGCGGCCCCCACCGGTGCCTTCCTCACCCTCTCCCGGCGTGTGCTCGTGGGCTTGGGTCGAGCTCCCCTCCCCTCCTTCGTGATGCTTCCTTTCCCCGAAAAAGAAGGGGCTTCGGCCCCTTTTTCAAATTTTTTTTCTTTTGTTTTGTCTACCGATAAAAACACTAACCCACAGTACCATAAATCCAATTTTCTAACCTCCAAAGCTTAAACTGTAACCATTAATATAATCATCGATCGATTATTCGCCCTTTTGATTATATTAAAGTTCGATTCAATAAATTGTAGGATTATTCCCAATGTTCGACATTCTAGTCGTATTCGGGAATTTGCTCAATGCAGTACCCAATAATAATCCTTAATACCAATAAAACTAATAATAATAATATTCTTGTCAATAAAATCAGCATTTAAACAGGCACATCGATTTTATTTCAATTTATAACGATATAAAATGACGAAATCGCCTTAACGAAGGGGACAAAAATCTCAAGTGTTACAGGAATCTCTTTTGTCCGATGTAGCCATAAAAGAGGTTTCATAAGATAATACATCAATACGGAATGAGGAAGGCACAGTCATAGGAGTTGCTTGATTTGATTAAGAAACCCCAGAAATGTCAATGTCCTGGCTGACATGATTCCTTTGGTTGGTTGGTCTCTCCATTGTTATGCCACCATTTTGATCTATGTATAGAATTGAATGCCATCATTAATTCATTATAAATGAGTTCCTACCAACATGACCTAATGAAATATGAGAGCTACATCAAAGAACATAGAAGACTTACAACATTCATCCCAATTCCCAAAGCTTTTCATTATTCACTCCAATCATGTCAATTCTTTCCTTGAGTGGGAAGAAACAACCTAATCAACTAAAGCGACAAGATAACTTCCACCCCAACAATTAGTGATAAAGAAGATCTTGATCTTGATCAATAAACAAAAAAATGCAGCTAATGAATAACAATAATAAATAATAATAATAATGATCATGATGATGATTATCATAAGGTAATTCCTTTCATTTTTTTCTTCACTTTACAGCAAATTTGACACTAATTTCACGACAGCACTAAAATATTCATAACACCATCCAAAAAAAAACACACAAACACAATACATTAATACATAATACCACAACAA
>JACYFF010031959.1:19140098-19156763 GCA_017589665.1 Selenicereus undatus
GAGAGAGAGAGAGAGAGAGAGAGAGAGCGCGAAAATGAAGCGAAGTAACAGGGCTGATTGCAGAATGTCAGTACCCCAAAATTGCCCACGTCGACAAAGAGAGAGAAAACCAGTCACACCCTCCAACCTCAATTCCAGAACCCATTCAGAAGATGATGAACAAGGAGAACGTCAAAGACATAGATTTCATGGTCTAATTGTTGAAGACCCTCGACTAATTTGGAGGCGAAACCTGTATTATAATGCCCATTTTCGGGTCGTCTTTCATACTATGATCGTGATTTCTGAATGATGATGGTCAAGGTTGAGAATCCAAGATTGAAATGGGGCGACATTGCCCTGAAAAGTTGATTCTAGGTTTTTCCTGAGCAACGGAGTTCTAATCCCAATTATAATGGTACGCGATCTAGGGTTCTGTTTATGTCCTTCTCACTTTCTATTTCTGCCTTTATATTTCGTTTTCAAATTTGATGTCTTTAATCATGTGATGTGTATTTGTTTTGTCCTCATCTAATTCGGGAGGGGTTTAAGTTCCTGCACTGAGTTGTGATTCCCAGGAATTGACTCCCTTGTGAACCATTGAAATTTTAATTTTTTTTAACTGTATTTTGTTTGGTCCTATTAGCAATTTATGTGTAAAAGTGCTCCAAATGACTAATGATTAGTATATGCAAAACAATGGACTTTCTCTACGTTCCTCACTCCTGGTCGAGTCTATTAGGAAGTTCTTTTGGGTCTGATCAAATGTAGTGAGCCAAAGCAAAATGTCGGATTAAACAGTCCTTATGTTGCAACATAGTAGGGAATCATCATCAGAATTCGAATGAAAACAACCTTTTGCTATTCATTGTAGAGGTAAGGTTGTATAAATGTGACTCCTCTGTCCACACCCCACATCCCCACCATAGGTGAAACTCCGGAGCTATGGTCTGCTTGTGGTTGGATTGTACAATAACAAATAATACATTAATAACAAGGAAACAAGGTACTCCTAAAACTAAAACAATAAGAGAAGTGGTACTTACCTAGAGAAGCTAGGTTGACAGTCCATGAAATTCATTTGGGCAGCTCCAACAAGCCAAAAAATAGGGCATCCCAATTCTAAAATGGGACGGGACAAGGGCTGGAAGGCTTTTTGGCCAGTGCAAAGTAGGGGAAGGAATGCCCTAATTTTGCCCATGCAAAAGGCGAGACGCCTGTCACATGAGGGGAGAAAAAACAGTGGGGTGGGAGAAAGGCTCACGTGGACTGGAATAAGGTAGAGAATGGGTGGGGCCTTTAAATAACAAATTTTTTGGTGTTTATTTTCTAGTAGACGAGGTCTAAGTTTGAGACTTTAGAATTGTGGTTGATCATTGTGATATTATGTTACTTTTTGGGTTCCTTGTACAATTTTATTTTTAGTTGATAACAATTGATGATGTGGCAATTATTGGGATGACAATTTTCTCCCTTACTGTAGATGCTCTTGGATGTTTTCGGGTGCGGTAACTATAGGGATGGTAGTGGTCCCTTGTGTTGTTGATGTTGCAGTAATATCCTAAAGCATCTTTAAACTTTCATGGGTAACAATTGGAATGATTTTGGGTGTTGTTGCCACATCATTGTTTCTATTGGAAGTTATGGGCCTGTGAGGGATTTTGGGTGCTATTTTGCCCTTTGAACTTGCAGGAGCCAAAACTTGCATGGAAAGTTGATGTTTTTATTTGTTGCTTCATTGCTTGCCTTCTATGTGAAGTTTGGGAAATGTTCCTGGTGTTCATGAGATCTGACAGAGGGCCCTTTCGTCTTCAAACGTGAGTTTTTCTCAAGTTGTGCTTACTATGAGGATCGACCTTCTGTTTTAATCTAGATGGGCAAGAAGTCAATTAAACTCTAGTCTCAAATGGAATGCCCCATTTCTCTGGGACATTTTGGATAGTTAAAGTGTGACATTCAGGACCTGCTCCATTGATCTTGATCCCCCATTTCATTGAATAAAGCCCTGTTTAAATATGGGACAGCAAATTGTGGAATTTGACATATGCATAAACATGCAAAAATTGGGATTTGGGTTATGTAAAATGTCAAAAATATCCAAAATGTAGAATACACATTATAATATATTAATAACACTAGTATTATACCCTTGCAATGCAAGAATATTACTAAAACTTTATTTTGATTTTATTAGTATAAATAAGAAGCAAAAATATATCAATTTTGAAGTAGATTAACAATTCTATAACAACATAATTATTGTTTCTTTTCTTTTTTTTCATTTATATCATTCTAAGTTCCTTTTGTTTTCATATCCTAACAATAATGATATACTATTTACTGTTTTTTCAAAATTCTCTAACATGTGAGACATCTAATGTCTTTTGGTGGGCTTATTTTAGTAGTTAAATAGACTATATTTTAATTTAAATTAATTCATAAAAATTATATTACAATCTTAAAAATTATATTACAATCTTAAAAATTACTACATAAAATATGTAAAAATTACTTCTTTTCATTCGATGTAGTATTATATTAATTCAACCCTATATTGACATTTATATAGCCAAGTAATTCTACATGGCGATTGTACATGTTAACCTACATGTTATCATATGTTATCTTATATGTTTAATATGGATTAGTGTTGTTGTATGGCCATTAGCTCTTACTCATTTACAACAACCTCAAGATCAAACCTAAAAGAAAAAGAGTGACAACATTTAAAATTAAGGCTAAAAATGATTAATCTATTAAAAATATGAAAATCAATGATTGCAAATCAAGTTAACCGTATGAGGACTCAGCCAAAAATAAAAAAGTTAGAACTGTAAAAGAATGTAATAAATAATTACAATAATAACATATAATAAATCATAGTTAATTGATAACATTAAAGTTGATTAATATGTCTCAATTGACATCCACTGATCACAAGTTCACAACTTGCCAAGTCATTAATTGTGCCACATCATATTGCCACATGTCATGCATGCATTACTTGTATCCAACTTTTAATATATATATGATATTTTTAATCCAACAATCAATGCTACCTTTGAAGTTGTGGCCGTCTTTGTCTTATAATTTTTTTTATTTGTCATTTGCATATATTCGTGATAATGTTTGTTTGTATTCTATAAATTGATAAATTGTTTGGCCTGCAATATTTTTGTTCTTTCATTTTTGTTTTATTTTTTGGTTCATTTGTCCTAAATATATGTTTTTTAATTATTTATTTGCAACCATCATTATATTTTTGAAAAATATTACATTGTATATGCATGTCATTTAGATTCAAGACAATATCTGCTCTCAAAATTAGTTGCCGTGGAATTTTACGATGGACATATAACTTTAGTCAAACATATTTCACATCTTCATCTTTTTGTTTCACATTTTGCATGTCTATTTGCTTAGTTAAATGGTCGTTGGCGATGGCATTGTATGCAATTTGTCCTTGGTATTTGCGACGCAAGAAATGTTAGAAGGCTCCTATTACATTTCTATTCTTTTTAAATTATATTTTTAAGCTTACACGAGAAAACTAGAAAATGACACTAATGTAATTAGTAACTACCCAAGAGATGAAGCAGGTTCTCAAGATTTCATATCAACTTAAAACATGAGAATGATGGAGATATAAAAATTAAAACACAGATAAAAAAAATAGTGCTTGTGAGAAACACTTCTTCATAGTAGATGGTCAATTAGTCAATTTCTAACAATTAGTATGTTCTAAATTAGATAATTGTAGATAGTTTTTGTTAATTTAATTTGATCACAAAATGCTTTTACTAGAAGGAGAATTTTTGTTGCATAGTTAACTTGATTCTAAGATGTGGGCAAATCTGTACAAATCTGAAAAGATCTGGATTAATCATAGGAGAAAATATCAAGAACCTAGATTAATTAAGTTAAATAGAAGGGACTCATAAAGATAAGTGAACAATTGTTTTATGAAATCACGAAATGGTAAATGAGATAGGTAATATTTTGCCATAGGTTTTTTTAATGGGAAAAAGGAAGATTTATTGATGAAAAGCCACACGTATCTATAATGAAGATCCTTTTAACCAAAAAAAAAAAAAACTAAGATGTCAAAATAAATCCTCACCTTCAAAAATATTATGGTAAACCTACCACGGGCTAACTCTAAGCTGATGGCATCCTTTTGCCCACTAATGACATTTTTTAATATAATTGCATCTTTTGTAAAAGTCTTCGAGGTATAGTATGACTCCGAGGAGTTGATATCCATTTAGTATGATAGATTACTCTTGAAAGAGAGGTCGCTATGATAGAATGATATGAAATTCATTATTGATTCACCCCTGCCCCCAATCAAAACAGGCAAACCTCACATAGTAAGATGCAATTGTGTTCCACAACTTAACGTCTTCAAATCTACGAAAATTCGCACCAAAGGAAGGAGTCAAAAACCACACCAAAGAAAAAAGCCCCCCACTCTCATGAATGATGGTGGATGTGGAAATTTTATACAACCATCTCCCTTCCTTTAACTTCCTAGAATTTTATGTCTCCACTAATTTTTATGGGTCTCCCCTTTAAACATCTTGTGATTTTACCTTAAATTTTTGTACTGGGGGTCTTCGGTCCTCTGTTTTAGACAGAGGCACGCTACCATTGGCCATGAAGGGACATAGCTCTCTCGTCACAGATTTTCCCCATTCACAAGATTTGACCCGAGACTTTCTTATCACTTCTAGTTATAGCTGATGGCGGTCCCTCGCTGGAGAAGGCAGAGGGAACTAGGGTTGCGTCCCGTGGATGGGGATTAGGATGGGATATTGTTGATTGTAGAGGACTATTAGCATTATAAAAGCCTGAAACAACAGATCTCCATATCTCAATCTGCGAACAATTTTTCTCAGCTTTCTACTTAAGGCCTTGTTCTTTTCGTTGGTAAATCCCAATTTACCAACTTCAACCCACTTCAACCCACTCCACCAACTTCAATAAAAAATACCCACTTCAACCCATTTCAACCAATCTCAACCCACTTCAACCAACTTTAACCCACTTTCTACTATTTTAACCAACTTCTACCCATCATATTAAAAAAAAATTCAACCCACTTCCACCCACTTCCACCCACTTCAACCACTTCAACAAAAAAATACCCAATTCAACCTACTTCTACCAATCTCAACCAACTTCACCCATTTTCCAATCCATATTTCCCAACGAAAAGAACATGCCCTTAGAGTAGCAAAAACATACTATTCTCTGTGAGTTTTGATACTGATGCATGTACAGTAATTTGCTATAAGTTATTTGAATGACTCCACTCTTTCTCCATGCTCATACATGTTCACGTAGAAATGTTTCTGCTGTTTATAGCTTGTTGAGATTCAGCGGAAGCTGAGGGATGTTGACATGGACGCATTCAGATGCTTATATAAATAGGTTTCTTCATATTACAGAATCACCACAAACCGAAAAACAGAATGGAAAGACAATGGAATGGTGAATCATTTGTCTCAGAAAAGAGAAGTGATTTGCTATGACTTCTCTGCATATTCTTATCTGCTTTTTCGTTGAAGCTATTACTACGAACCGAATTGAAGTATTTCCTTTGCAACACTTATCTTCAGCACATAGTCTGTTTGTTCTTGTTACTGTTTGTTCTTGTTACTGTATGCTGGGGTAATATGCCTTTTAATTGATGATAAGCTGTGCAAAATTAATTATTTTCTGCAGGGAACTCCCGTTAACATCATCGTAGGCTCTCATGTTTGGGTTGAAGACCCGGATGTGGCTTGGATCGATGGGTTAGTCCTAAAAGTATCTGGCAAGAAAGCTGAAATTCAGACTTCAAACGGGAACAAGGTATATTGATGGCTTATAAATGTTGACTATATCCTTAGGTCCCTGCCTAGATAACTCCTTAAGAGGAAGGATGAGGGTCCAAAGTCCTTTGGCCTTCCCTGGAGAAAAGGCCAAGGAAGCCAGTGCTGACTGTGCCATTGCTATTCACGACTGCCACTAATGCACTTGTAGCTTTAGGCTTTCTTTATCCAATGTGTCGAACGTTGCTTTCTTGAATAAATTCAGCTTGATTAGGTCTTCAACTTGGTTCTCCTTTTTCTTAGTGGTTTAGCTTGTACATTATAATCTAGAATTTGACTTGTGCACTTTAGCTATATTCTTTTTAAAGACAACAAGGACTGTGTACACATTGATGTCTATGCATGCATGCAGAAGATACAATGTAAAGGCGGGAGTGTCTGAGGGCTTAAAGTTTACACTTTTGATCTAAAAGTTGATTTTTCTACTGAGGCTGGCATATCATTACAAGCTTCTGTAGATTATATTAGTAATATCCATCGCATTAAGTTTATATTGCTTATGTTATAATGGTGGGAAACACCATAAGCAATTTCCAGTTAACAGCTCGGTATTAGGAGATATTATATGGAAGAACTTGATTTTAATTTGGTTTTTTTGCAAAAAAAATTTGGGTGTTATGTAGATCACTGCAGAACTGTCAAAGTTATATCCTAAAGATACAGAAGCTTCTACTGCTGGGGTTGATGACATGACAAAGTTATCTTATTTGCATGAGCCAGGCGTCCTGCAGAACTTGAGGGCCAGATATGAGCTCAATGAAATATATGTAAGTACTGCTACATTAAAAAAGTGGCTGCCTCTTCCTCAAATTCAACAGCCTTCTTGGCCAAACACACACGCAGACACACGCACACAGAGACACAGCCTCAGAGAGAGAGAGAGAGAGAGAGAGAGAGAGGAGGGGGGCTGGGAAGCAGAATGCATGGAAAAAGAGGATACTGTGATAAACTGATAACTGAGGAATATCATCATTAATTATGGGAATTTGTTGGTCAAAATATCCGAAACTTACCCAAGTAACATTCATATCAATGTGTTTTATAATACTACAGACTTATACTGGAAATATACTCATTGCCATCAATCCATTCCAAAGACTGCCTCATCTGTACAATGCTGACATGATGCAAAAATACAAGGGAGCGCCCTTGGGGGATCTGAGCCCTCATGTTTTTGCACTTGGTGATGCTGCTTATCGGTAAGATTTATTTTTTGTCTCAAACTGTTTATTTCTTATGTCATGTGGCTGATACGAGTAGAGTTTTCTGGACAACAGGGCAATGATGAATGAGGGGAAAAGCAACTCAATTCTTGTGAGTGGTGAAAGTGGAGCTGGCAAAACTGAAACCACAAAGATGCTTATGCAGTACCTTGCCTTCTTGGGTGGCCGTTCGTCCACTGAGGGACGATCTGTAGAGCAACAAGTTCTTGAGGTATGGTTGAAGTTCAATTACAATGAAAATAAGTTCCTGTATTGCATGCGTATATACATAAGAGACACACAGACATACATTATTTGAACAGAAAAGAATAATTTATGTAAAACATGTACATCTATTACCTTCTTATCCATCATCTTAAGTTATTTGTACTACCTAATTGCAATGCAGTCGAATCCAGTTCTTGAGGCATTTGGAAATGCTAAGACAGTCAGAAACAACAATTCCAGGTCAAATTTTCATCCCTTTTGAAATAATGTGGCCTTTTACTTCCTTTCCAGCTTAATTTGTATAACTGACCTGTATCTCCCCAGACCCCGCGAAAGCGGTAGAGGTATGGTTGCCTACAGCTGGATCTCCCCAGACCCCGCGAAAGCGGGACCCACTTTGGGAGTTTGTTGTTGTTGTTGTTGTTGTTGACCTGTATCTGACTCTGGCATTTGTTATTACGAAAGGTTGATGTTGATTTGCTCATAGGCATAGGAGTCCATTTTAGTAGTATCTTGGGACTGTAAGCTTGGTGGTCTAATATAATGCTCTAAATACTATTGCTACTACAGTCGCTTTGGGAAATTTGTTGAGATTCAGTTTGACAAGCATGGTAGAATATCTGGGGCGGCTGTCAGAACGTATCTTTTAGAACGATCTCGTGTTTGCCAAGTCAATGATCCTGAGCGTAATTATCATTGCTTTTACTTGCTTTGTGCAGCACCAAAGGAGGTATCATCCAGTCACTGGTTGTTCCTAGATATATGCATGTACTTTTGTTATTCAAAATGGTTGAGAAATGGTATGTTGATTATTTTCTGGATTTCAGGATATTGAAAAATATAAACTAGGAGATCCAAAGGGATTTCACTATCTTAATCAATCAAAATGCTATGAATTGGCTGGTGTGAGTGATGCACGTGACTATCTTGCCACTAGGAAAGCTATGGATATTGTTGGAATCAGTGAAAAGGAGCAGGTATTCCATAGCACTAGCTCATGTTACACACTAAGCTGTGTAATTTCTGGTTGTTAATCATTTTTATTTATGCAGGAGGCAATATTTCGGGTTGTTGCTGCGATTCTTCATCTGGGCAATGTTGATTTTGCTAAAGGCAAGGAGGTAGATTCATCAGTTCTGAAAGATGACAAGTCAAAGTTCCATCTTAAAACAGTGGCAGAACTTCTCATGTATGTTGTGTATCATCACTTCACAAGAGCATGTTCACACTTGGGCAAATCAATAACCAATCAGTTTTAACTGAATTAGGTGTGATGCTCAGGCATTGGAAGATGCATTGTTAAAGCGTGTCATGGTTACTCCTGAAGAAGTTATAAAGAGGAGCCTTGACCCTCTTAATGCTGCAGTTAGCAGGGATGGTCTGGCCAAAACCATCTATTCTCGGCTCTTTGACTGGTAAGATACTGCATTGGTAACAATACTATTGGTATGCCGTCGTAATTTATTTTAAGGTTCTTGAAGTGGATGTCAAAAACTCATGTCAAGCATTTATGTCTTCCATATGCAGGTTGGTCGATAAAATAAATGTATCAATTGGACAAGATCCGAACTCAAAGTGTCTGATTGGCGTCCTTGATATTTATGGTTTTGAGAGTTTTAAGCACAACAGGTAATCATTTTCAAACTAGGAAAAGAAGCTAGATAATATAACTTATGATTATAGGAGTTGAATTCTGGAGTTTGACATTAACCTGACTAAGAAGTCATGTGTGAGGTTTTGGCTGGACAGTGGAATTACACTGAATCCTTATCATTTATCTAATATCCCCATCTATTATCTGCCTTTTTAGTATTCTGATCTGATAAGGGTGGCTGCGCAGCTTATGGAAAATCACAAGGGATTCTCCTTGGTTGGGGTTGGGAGAGGGGGATTGTTTGTGAGTTTGGGTAGTCTAGATCTGATAAGTGGGGTTTGTGGGCTGGCGTTATGGTGTTCTGAACATATCGCTGGCAGGTAAAGTTCATATGGTGGTATCCTTAGAGCCTTTCTCTCTTGATACTGGTGAGGGAATGCATGTTTTAGCAGGGACAAGTATTCTTACATGAGACTCATTCTCATGTATCTTTGTTATTAGTTTTGTTAGTCAATGTCAATAAGGGAAGAGGGCAAGATGTGTTTCTGTAGAAAGTAAGATTAATGCAACCTATTGGATTTGGAGAACATAGGAGTCGAAGCTTCGTTGGAGTAGTGCTTTTGTGTGCAATCTTGTTATTAATATTAAAATTTTAAAGCACTTCTGATTTTCCGAACATGTATTCCACTCTCATCTTAGTTGTTCCGATAGGTCTATGGGTGAAGTTGCTCTGTTTATTAGAGGTCCTTTTTTTAACAGAAAGAAAAAAAATGTACTTGTACTATAATTGACATTTTCTTCTACCAGTTGCTCTTTCTGTTGCAATTCTGGTCCTCTTATATGTGTTCCAGTTCAATTTTAGAAAAAGGAAGAAAGAAGCTGATTTGTTCGATCATATTGTGCAGTTTCGAGCAGTTTTGTATTAATTTCACAAATGAAAAACTCCAGCAACATTTCAACCAAGTGAGCTCTTTCATGCTGATCATCTAAGTCTCAACTTCAACTTTTGTTACTCCTTTTAAGCTAATTGTGTCTCGTCGATATCTGCAGCATGTCTTCAAGATGGAACAAGAGGAATACACAAAAGAGCAAATTGATTGGAGCTACATTGAGTTTGTTGACAATCAGGATGTCCTTGATCTTATAGAAAAGGTTCCTTGAGTTTTCGAGCTTATCTTTCAGGATCTTATGTGGTTTTGAAGTTCCCAGTTACTGAATGACATTATTAATATGGCAAGATTTTTTGGAAAAATGCTAGGTGATGAAGCATGAGTGATTCCTTTTTTTAGTCTGAATGTGAACATTTAGTTTACGGCATAATATCATTGAAATTGAGAAAATCAATTAGGAACATAACCGTGAAGGGGCTTTTTTTGGGATAAGGAAAAGAATAATGTATGCATATTAAGAGCAAAAGGGTGAGTAGGGAGGGGGTTAACAGCAAGTTGGAGCGGTGGAGAGATACCCTAGAGGTTGAAGGTTCTAGATTGAGTAGGTCAAAGCTTGAATGCTTAGAGTGTCGATTCAGTGAAGAGGAAGGTGATATTGAAGATGAAGTGACCATTAGGGGTGTAGCTATACCAAGGGTTAAAAAGTTGAAATATCTGGACTCGATTATTCAAGAAAAAGGGATATTGATGAGGACATTAACCAACAAGTAAAGGTAGGAGGGAAAAAATGGAAGAATGTTTTAGGGGTGATGTGCGATAAGAAGATCCAAATAAGATTACAAGGGAGGATTTATCATATGGTTGTTAGCCTAGCCTTATTGTACGGTGCAGAGTGTTGGCCAATCAAGAAGACTCAAGTCTAGGGGATGATGGTCGCGGAGATGAGGATGACTCGTTGGATGTGTGGCCACACGGGACTAGATTGGATTAAAAATGTAAGGATTTAGAGACAAAGTAGGAAAGACATTCTTGGGGGATAAGATGAGAGAGGCTAAGCTGAGATGGTTTGGCTATTTAAGGAGTGTGGATCTTAGTTGCCTAGTTTATTGCACCCCCTGGATCCGCGATCCCTGATCTTCGTTTCAGTCGCGACCCAAAACGCTAAAGAATGCGCTCCAGATCGAGGAAATTGGAAGCTAGGAACGGATTCCTGGGAGAGGCTAACTGATGGGATTTAATTGAAGCCATGAGAAAAACTTGGAAGTGACAATGAGAAGGAAGAAGAAGAAGAAATACATAAGAACAGAGACCAAAGAAAATTAAATGAGGGAGGGAGATAGTTGGCCTATTGGAATCTAGATATGGAAAATTGAAAGCATGAGAGAGTGTGTGTGAGAGAATGACAAGCAGTAGGTCTTCTAGAAAATTGAAATATGAGAGAGATGATTGTAATTACTAAGTAGTGGGTCTTCTGAAAAGTA
The DNA here is from genome assembly GCA_017589665.1 of Selenicereus undatus. NCBI lineage: Eukaryota > Viridiplantae > Streptophyta > Magnoliopsida > Caryophyllales > Cactaceae > Selenicereus > Selenicereus undatus. Next base: position 19,151,349 of record JACYFF010031959.1, read on the forward strand.
AAATCTATAACATGAGAGAAGATATACGTAATCAGCGTATAGTTTTTTTTTTTTGGGTCAGCAATCAACATGATATTTTAAGAAAAAGATACTTAGTCACGTCCTCATGTGGAAGTTCAAAAGCCTTTGATATTTTCCCATATCAGTAAATTTTTAATTGTCTACCCCAACAAAGTAAAATGGCAAATTATGATCCTGAATAGCGTTCCGATTGAACCTACCCCTTTGATCCGGGATCCTATCAAATGTAACTATTGCGATTCCGAATTCGTTTCTCTATTTGGATCGATCCGCGATCTTGGTAACTATTGTATGGATGCAGTAGTGAGGAGATGTGAAAAGATTACTCTTTCGGAGTGTGGAAGGGGTCGAGGTAGACCTAAGAAGAGTTGGAACAAAGTGACTAGACACGATGTGAGAGCTTTGGGATTAACGGAGGGCATGACTTAGGACAGGAGACTATGAAGATCTAGGATTAAGGTTGTAGACCTTAGGTAGCTTGCTACTTGCCTTTCCCTTGGATCTTGGGGGAATAGGAATTGCTGATGCGTGGATCTGGCTATTATCTATCTTGTATTTCTGGTACTTTTGTATGCTAGTAAATTTTTTCGTCTTGTATATATTGGTTATTATGTAACTTAGTGTTATATGTGGTACCGCCAGTTGTCCCTATTATTTTATTTATTGTTACGACTTGCTAGGTTTTGTTCCCTTTTTGTATCAAAAGATTTTCAACTTAAAATGTTTTGTCATATCTTTTGTGAATCTATTGGGATCGGCCTATTTGTGGGTAATGATAAGGTAAGGTCACTTCATTTGGATCTCCCCATACCCTATGCAAGTGGGACCCAAATTGGGAGTTATTGTTGTTATTTGTTGTTGTGTATGAAGAGTAATAGGTTGATGCAAAGCTAGCATTCTACAAAAGGCTATACACGTCCAGTATGGAAACTGTCCACAAAATCAACAAGATCAAAAGAAGAATAACAAAAGTTCCCTTTATCCCAAAAATAGGGATTCTTGATGAAATTGTCCTTAATTGGGGGAACGAGTTATGTCCAATGAGAAGGATTTTTGGCAGTGGGACGTAGAGCCGTTGTTTTTCCTTTTCCTTTTCCTTTCCTCTATCCATCAAACAGAATAAAAGAAGAAGCTGGCTGAATATCCTTGGTTTTGTCAACAAAATTTCTATCTACTATGTGAGGGAGACTAACAGGAATGCTGCTTTATTTGCACAAAAAACTATACCTTTCCAGTTGCCCCTTAATTCCATGGTCATAACATGATCTGTACTGGATTCATTCATTTTCACAAAACTTTGTATTCTTAATCTAAAACGAATGATCAAAGTATCCCGACATGGGAAATTGAGGTGAAATAGAGAGGCCGTGTGCCATAGCTTCTAGGTGAACAAAGTTATTAATAAAGTTCTGAGGTGATGACTAATGATTGCATGCCACATAATAAACTGCTGGGTTTACCCTGATGGATGCAACTGGGAAAGGCGAAAAATTTGATGTCAAGATAGTTTAAAAGTTGAGATTCCTATTTGACGTGCAATTTGACAAATGTTTGCCGCAGCACCAGCGTTGCTTGTTGGTGGTTTGCTAATGTGTAAAACACAGCATCATAAACCAATACCTCAGTTAATTCAAAAGGTAGGAGGCAAAAATAGGAACTGTGGACTCAATGAATTTGCAGTTTTGAGGTATCTAGCTCTGAGGTATCTGGCAGGTCGTACCAGGACAAGGAACCTCCACTTTGTAGCTCATTATGACAGGAGGGAACATTGTTGTGTAGTATTTCCTTAATGCAAGCAATTGGCACTGTTTCTGATGGGCTTATCTAGCATGCTCTTTTTGACAGGAGTACATTAGGATTTAGGACCCATCTTGGTAAAGGGGAAGCGGAAATTGGTGGAGCAAGGAAAAGGAGGAGCAGGGAGGGAGAGAAACTTAATGGTGACTCTTGTTTTTGATTATTTGGTTTGTTAATGATTTTTTTTTTTAAAAAAAACTTAGGCTTATTGAATATATAAGCCTTCAAACCCTAAACCTTGAAAAACTACTAATAGGTGACGTCCTGAGAGGTAATCCTTACAAGAATCAGACATTTCCTTAGGAGACGGAGGAGCTTCTCCTTCTTGGGTGATGAAACCAATCATCATTAAGAAACATTTCAATTCCCATGCGCTCGGAAGAACTTAGATGTTGACGCTTAATGGTTCATTTACATCATACCACGTGGTAGCCTCATAAGAGAACTTATTCTGTTACGAGTGACCCATGATTCAAAATGCGATTTCGATCACGTTACGGTAAAATCATTCTAATGCAACAATTGTGTTGCATATCACGGCTGTTGTTGGTGTAAACATGGTTCGCTCAACTTCAAAATCTTTCCGATGCTGCCATTTCGTCGCGCAATAGCCAAATGTTGAATCCACTTACAACTTAGAAAGAATAACTGGGGAAGATGCGTTGCTCTCTCGAGTTTTGAAGCCAAAGCTATCAAGGATTGCTATGTTTTGGAAGGATCCTACGGCTAGGAATGATGAATGATTTGGTGTTCGAAAAGTTTCAAATCTTTCGATAGAGGTCCTTAGCTGTGTGCATCAGGGGTTTGCAGTTCATCCCAACGTCATGGCATATGTTCTTACGATGGTAGTATCAGTGGGTTGACGTGACATAACATCTTTACTGATGCCATCAAAGGCGAAGGTTTTTGGAAAGTTTTGAGATGTAAGGTTTGTGGATCACATGACTCACATAAAGCTATGGCTGATGACTCTCATACTGTATCAAATGCAATGTTTCCTTCTTTGGCCATGTGTATAATGTTGGTAACCTCAGGTGAAACAATTTGGGCTTGAGATGATGCGGATGCCGAGCATGGATTTGAAATAAGTGTAAGTTTTAGTGTTTGCTAGTGCTTGTTGTTGGATTAACAATGTGAATGACATGAACAAGCTAAGTCACTAAGCTTAGGTAAAAATGCCTGTTAAATATACGTGTCTAAGTGTTGAGTTGGCTGTTTCAAGGAGAGTTGTAGATGTTTGGCATAATTTAACGTGGCCAAGTGATGTAATATCTCCTAAGCGATTTTACAGCAATGTATACTCTAGGAAGCATAGGAAATTTAGAAACGTAGGGATTCTTTTTTTAGGAGAATAATTATCTTTAGTCATATCTTATTTCCTATACTATTTTAGCTTTTTCATTATCTTCTGAATATTTTCTATCATTTTTTAGCTTTATTGATTCCTACATAAAGCTCCTTATACAATGAGAAGAGGCAGATTTGAATGAAATTGAATTGAATTGGGTGTTCTTTTATTTATGCGTGAGTTTTTAATAGAAATTGCTCTCAGAGCATCCTACATCAATTTTCTTTTTGTTTCCTATCCTTTGTTTCTCAAATCAGCCCCCAAAATATTAAATAAAATCAGAATCAATAAAGAACCAGCACGTGCCGGTGAAGCCTTCAAATCAGTACCCACCATCATCCGAGCACCACCCATCAACCACCCGCCACCACTCAACCACCAGCACAGCGGTGCCACCCTTGCCCATTCTCTAGAACCCTAAAATAAAAAATTCGCAGGTCTACCAATGCGAGCGCTAGTGCTGGTGAGATCTATTCATGACTGCTGCTGCTAGATAAGTTCTTGCTATTTGGTCGTTTCTTCGTTGCTCAGTAGAAGATTCTTGCCTACAGTGACCATATGTTGGTGTGAAAGACATCATTGAGCTTTATTCGTGATCATCCACAATAAAGAACTTCATGGTACAACTAATGTTTTATATCAAGTTTTCTCTCCTTGTAGGGAAGTGGAAAAGAATCCTAGATTCCAAACAATGGGTGATTTTTACGCTCGAGTAGATTTCTACTCATGTGGGGATGCTATTAATGCCTTTTGCATGCTTCAAGGTCTTCAAATTTATGAAGGTTGTGAGTTAGATCTTTAGCTTACTGGTGAGGTCATATGTGGCTGAAAGTCCTGCATCCCTAGGTATATGTGGGACTGTAGACCTCTTAGAGCTCCTTTGATATCTTGGAAAATTCCGACTTAATGATTATGGAGTTCTATCTTCAAGGGTTTCCAGGTAACCACCGATTTGTTAGTCGAATAAGGAGCATCCTACTTACTCTGATGCAAACTATATCTGAGCGTTCATTGAGGATAATAAGGAGGAAAATTTTGAGGAGAGTCGGTCAAAGAAGATGCCCATGTGCCCTAACCAACAAAGCGTAACTAAGTTCTAGACGACAATGTTTCAAGCAGTGTTGTCTCTTCAAGTCGGATCTCACTCTTATGTAGGTAAGGCATGCTAAAAGGAGTCATTCAGTCTAGATATTGATGACAAAGCTTTTCCAATGGAGGCTAATAAACAGGGAGTACAAGCAAAGGAGGAGAACGTGCAATTAGGGACGAATTTGGACCTGCTGGCTAAAGACATTAGTGTTACTCGAGGAATTGATGAACGTGTTGACGTTTTCATTCCAAAAAAGACTTCTTTGAGGAGATTGAACCTCATCCGATGCTTACATGGTTACTAGCAATGGAGAGCGTTTTGAGGATTTAAAAAATTTATATTGAAGTCAAATCAATTCAAACTTCTCCACCTCCAATTTTGCTGCATTTCAAAACTCGAGGACAGGTTTTTCCAACCGAGGGAGAATGATACATGACAAATGTGAAGAATGGGCAAAGAGATTTCGGAAATTAGAATATTTTGACATGGGAGATCTTTTGTATTTTTTATTATTTTCATAGGTTATTTTTAGCAAATTTTAAGATCGCCAAAATTAGGATATTTAGTGATATTTTATCGAGATTTAGTTTCCTAATTTATTAAAATTATGTTAGGTTATACATTTTATCCTTTTTTAGTTTATATCTTATCGTTTAGGTTTCCTAATGGTAGTTCGCCTCTTTGTTATATAAACCCATTCATATTATTAGAGAAGGCAGATTATGAATGATTATTGATTAATTTGAGTGGATTAGTATTTCTCTGAGAATTTTTCCCACAAGAATTGGTCTGAAAACATCCTACACTAATTATTCCCTTTTGTAGGAATTGCTCTCAGAATGTCATACATGAATTAATCCCACCTGCCAGTGTGTCCCATAGGGCTTCTTGTAACCTCGTATCCAATGTCTAATGTTTCAGTTGCTATCGGACAGGTCATCATACTTATGAGTGCCCCTATTGTACCCTTGTATTAGAACATGAGTCTTGTGAACCACTTGAACTAGAGAAAGAGGTTGTTGACCCTGAGGGAGGCTTTGAGGATCTTCTTGATGTTGAAAATAACCTTCTTTATGATGCACATCTTGGAGTTGTTATACGTCTTTTGGCTAACAACCTATGAGTGAAACATACCACCATCTTTTATATCCTTTTTAGG
>JACYFF010031959.1:19166763-19201763 GCA_017589665.1 Selenicereus undatus
TATGTACGTATATGTGTATATATATATATATATATATATATATATATATATATATATATATATCTATACATATATATATATCTATACATATACATATATCTATACATATACATAGATGAATAGGGTAGATAATGACATCAAATAAGGGATCAGATATCGTGATAACCGTGAAAAACACCGCAAGTAGTCATAACATATGATAAGATAACAGGAAAGTGTTTCCAAATACACTCCGTAATATAGTAGAAGTCTTAAAAGACAGCACAAATGAATTCACTATAATGTTGACCTACACAAAATTGAATACATAGCTGAAAATACAATTAGACATACAACTCAAACAATTACGTTGCCATAAATTAAATCAAAAAAATAGTGCACACTAGCACATGGTTGCCAAGCGGAGAAGGATAGAGAGAGATAGGGAGATAGACAGAGAAATAAAATGAGAGATAGAGCCAGAGAGAGAAGGCTTGACCGACAGATTAAGAAGCTTAAAAAAGGGGTTGATCTCTCAGTTACAGGGTTAGTGCCCGGATCCTAGTTGCTTAACCTTCCCCATTACTTGCTAAACCCAACCGAGAGAGGTGAGTTGAATTGGCAGGTTAAGTAGCTGTTGTCTAAATACTTCATTCGCCATAGCTCAAGTCCTTGTGCGGTTCCCGCCTTTCTTTCTCCTAAGAAGGATGGTTATCGGAGAATGTGTGTTGATAGCAGATTCATTAATAAGATCACTATAAAATATAGATTCCCCATTTCTGGGTTAGAGGATATGCTTGATTGTCTTGTTGGCTCTAGCTAGTTCTCTACAATCGATCTTTGTAATGGCTATCACGAGGTTTGCACTAGGAAGGAGATGAATGAAAAACTGCTTTTAAGGCCCAGGATGACCTATTTGAATGGATGATAATCCCTTTTGGATTGTCTAGTGCTCCTAACATATTTATGAGACTAATAACTCGTGTTTTGCAGCCATCCAGAGCGAAGTTCTTGGTGGTGTATTTTGATGACATCTTGGTGTATAGCAGATCTAAAGAGCAACATAATGAACATCTTAGGCAACTTTTTTGTATTCTCAGAGAGGGAGAGCTTTTTGCTTATCTAAAGAGGTGTCTCTTCCTCTAATCCCAGGTTCTCAATTGCAATTGTGTCTGCTTAAGGTATCTTTGGTGACCCTGACAAAGTGAAAGCCATTAGAGAGTTGCCTGAAACCATGCCCATCATTAAGGCTAGGAGTTTTTATGATCTTGTGTCCTCTTATACGAGATTTATTGGGCACTTTAGCTCTATTATGGCTCACATTACAGATGACCCGAAGAAAGGGTCATTTCAGTAGACTCTTAAAGCAACGTTTGCCTTTAGGGAAATTAAGGATAGGATGTCATCTGCTTCAGTCCTTATGTACTGTGACTTTTAGCAAGGTCTTCAAGGTTGCTTATAATGCCTCTGGGTATGGCAGTGGCAAAATACTGAGTCAAGAGGACACCCTATTGCATTCTTTAGTGAAAAGCACAGTGATTCTCGCAGATTAAGTACACCACCTATGAGGAGTTATATGCCTTGCTTCAGTCCCTTTGCCACTAGAGGTATAACCCTTTACCTCATGAATTTGTTGTTTATTCGGATCATGAAGCTCTTAAGCATGGAGCTCTCAGCCGTAGCGTCAATCCTAAGCGTGCTAGGTGGATTGAGTATATTTGTGAGTATTCCTTTTTGGTTAAACACAAATTTGGTGTTGAGAATAAGGTTGTCGATGCTCTCAGTGGTATTGGTTGTCTTTTACAAACAATGCAGGTTGAGGTTCTAGGTTTTGACAAGCTCAAAGGTGATAAGTCACTCATCTTGTCCTAACTTTTTCCTCATTTACACAGAATTTTTAGAACTTTTGGCTGGAACTGCAAAAACTCGGTTGACTGTCATTCATGATGGTTAACTATTGCAGGGTTTAAGTTATGCATTTCTAGGAAGCTAGGACATCATTTCGAGACTTCTTGGTTTGGGAGATGCGGGCTTGGGGGTTAGCCAGTCACTTGGGTTCGGGTAAAGATAGGACCATTGCATTGGTTCAGGATCGCTTCGATTTATTGGCCCTCTCTAAAAAGGGATGTCTATCGAATTGTGCTTCAATGTCGCACCTGACAATTAGCTAAAACCAAGAGGCACAATACTGGACTTTATACTCCTCTTCCTATACCACATGTTCCTTGGAAAGACATTACTATGGACTTTGTACTAGGTCTGACTAAGACATCTCGTCGTCCTGATTCAATTCTGGTTGGGGTCGATAGGTTTTCTAAGATGGGTCATTTTATTTCCTGTAACAAGACTGATGATGTTCCTCATGTTGCTAAGTTAGTCTTTCGAGAGGTTGTTAGGTTGCCTGGTTTTCCCACATCAATTGTGTCTGATAGAGATGTCAAGTTCAGGAGCTATTTTTGAAAAACCTTATGGAAGTTATGTGGCACTACTTTGAAATTTTTTGCAAGCTTTCATGCTCAAATGGATGAGCAAACTAAGGTTGTTAATCCCAGCCTTGGTAACCTGCTTAGGTGTGTTATGGGGGAGAAACAAGGAACTTGGGACTTGAATTTACCCGTTATTGAGTTTGCATACAACAATGCAGTCAATAGGTCCACAGGTAAGAGTCTTTTTGAGGTTGTCCATGGTTACTCCCCTCGCCCCAATACTGGCTTGATTCCCTTTGCACCTGATTCCCGATTTTCTATACCTGAATCCACATTTGCACAACATATTCACGAGTTGCATGCGGAAATTCGATGCAAAATTTCTTTGAGTAATGGCAGTTATAAACTTATATAACTTTCGAGAGACGTGTGTAGTAGAGCTGTGAATTTTGAGGGAGGTGATTTTGTTATGGCTTATATTTGACCTGAATGATTACCTAAAAAACTCCCTCAAAACCCGTCATGCTTGTGCCATGGGATCTTACCAGATCATTTGAAAATTGGAATCTAATGCATATGTACTTAAGTTCCCTGATAGCTTAGGTATAAGTCCTATTTTCAATGTGGAGGATCTGGCTTTTGATCAAGGTACCTTTAGCCTCCTTGTCTTCCTTTTGCTGCTTTTGTAGGTACCTAGGTCCCTAGGCTCCCACCTTTGCCATTGACATTGAGCCAGTGCTGGATGACGAGATTATGTCATCTTCTTGTGGTGGGTTCCGTCGTTTCCATGTGCAACTGTGAGGGTACCACTAGTCAGATGCTACTTGGATTACTGAAGATGAGCTTTGTGCTTTGAATCCGGCTCTCCTAGAGTGGTACTTCCAAGACAACTCGTTGGAGTCAAGTTCTTCTCCGGTGGGGGTGAATGATGCAATATCTTCTAAGCGACTTTATGACAATGTACACTATAGGAAGTATAGGAAATTTAGGAACTTAGGTATTATTTTTTAGGAGAACAATTATCTTTAGTCATATCTTATTTCCTATCCTATTTTAGCTTTATCATTATCTTCAAAATATTTTCTATCCTTTTCCAATTGTATTGATTCCTATAACACCTCCTTATACAATGAGGAGATGCAGACTTGAATGAAATTGAATTGAATTTGGAAAATAATTTTCAGTGTTCTTTTGTTTGTGTCTGAGTTTTGGATGTAGAAATTACTCTCAGAGCGTCCTACGTCACCAAGTGTTTTCCTGTGTCCAAGCATTATGAGTGGCATGGGTATGTTAGGGTAAAAATGAAGAATCTGAGCAAAATAGATCAGGCTGTGCTTTCACAGAAGTCTACTTTAATAGAATGGCACCATGCCTACTACTTTAGCAAAGATGCTGATCAATAACTATCCTTGTGCTTGTAGTTCTACTTGGTTACACACACTGTTGTCCCCGAATTGCCTCTTAAGGATTTTCAAGCTTTCCTCCGCAAAAATACGTTAGGCAGCTGCTTATTTAGTCTAAGAGGAATACGAAAGGGAAACAAATTATCAGGTTGTCTTGGCAATGGTGCTAGTCTCGTTCTTGTGGTAGAAAAACTAGGTGGGGGAAGCAGCAATTGTGTAAGGATCTTCTCAGGACTTCTATCCTGAAGGCCATTAGCTTTGATAAAGATATAGCCTGACTATTAAACCAAAATATGTTTCTCAACAAGATGTGATTCGCTATTGAAGGGTGTAAGGCTGAGTTGCTCGCATTTTTTGGCACGAGTAGAGCACAAGAATAAAGGTCAGATCAATTATCGGGAAAAAGTGGATTCCCTTGATTCCACATCTTAGGAGTGGAAGGATTCGCCTGGAGAGAACCACAAGTGTGAAGCATAATTGAATGTTTAAAATGATCTATGCTAAGATCATTTTAAAGAACATCCCTACCTTATGGATTTGTAATTTCATCTGCCCATCGAAAACCTCCCTAGCTACTTCATTGCATTTCATGACTAATAAAAGGCTTTTCTTTCCCAGAATATCTAACCTAAGGCTTTTCTTTGCTTTTGGCAGCCTTGCTGAAAAGTCTGCCAATAAAATGAGCCTTGAAACAGAAAAACTTGACCCCTGTAGGCAGTAATCAATTCCTTTGCTGACAGTGTGACCTGACTTTAGACTTGAAATGAGAGAACTTGGTTTTGAACTAGGTCCAAAGAATGACTAACCCATTATGAACTGCTCTGAAACATCACAACTTGTTGGAAAGTTCAATTGTAGCGCCATCTCTGACTGACTTGACCTGAACTGTACATGAAATTATATTGACCGTAAAAAATCTGTTCCGGACAGTGATAATAGCTAGCTTTTACTGAAAGACTTCCAATGAAACATGTGCTGACAGATCTTTTTTTGCATCAGTGTATACTCTAAAGTAGTTTTTTTAGTTGTTTATGCTAACCGTTAGTTGTTACCTCTTTTTGGCAGAAACCTGGTGGGATAATGGCTCTCCTAGATGAGGCTTGGTAAGAAACTCCATAGTCACTTACACAGGCATATATGTAACATGCATTGCTACACATATTCCTTAAAGTTCGTTTATAGCCTACAAGACTCTTCCTTTCAATTGCAGTCGCAGGTTTTTAACTACTGGGCCCATGTAAGTTTTACGTTTATATGATCTTATGCACAGCATGTTCCCCAAGTCTACACCTGAGACATTTACTTCAAAGCTTTATCAGACTTACAAAAGTCACAAGCGCCTTATCAAGCCGAAAATGTCCCGCTCAGATTTCATAATTTCTCATTATGCTGGCGAGGTATAATTCTATTATCATTTGTTTGTCTTTCTTCCCATTGGTGCCCTGCTTTTAATTTATGACCTCCGCAATTTCATCCAGGTCCTTTATCAGTCAGATCAATTTTTGGACAAGAACAAGGACTATGTGGTGCCTGAACATCAAGACCTACTATCAGCTTCCAAATGCCCATTCGTAGCGTGCCTTTTCCCCCCATTGCCTGAAGAGACAACAAAATCTTCAAACAAATCTGCCAAGTTTTCTTCTATTGCTTCTCGTTTTAAGGTAGTTCATTAAAAACATCAGAGGAGCTGCCTTCTTTTTCTGCGAGAATCTTGATAACTGATTTTTATTATCCATTGGTGTAGTCACAACTACAACAGTTGATGGATACACTAAACTCAACCGAACCTCATTACATACGGTGTATAAAGCCAAATAATCTTCTGAAACCTTCCATTTTTGAGAACGTGAACATCCTGCAGCAGTTGCGGTGTGGTGTGAGTACAATTAAACTTGTATTGCACAGCTAGAGAGATTAAACTTGTCTCACTTCTTTCGTTGATTTCCTACTCTCTAATGTGAAATGTCTACCTTCTGCATGCTTCGGCAGGGGGTTTTGGAGGCAATCAGAATCAGCTGTGCTGGATTCCCTACTCGCCGTCTTTTCCATGAGTTCACGGATAGATTTGGAATCCTTGCCCCAGAGGTCATAAAGGGGAAGTAAGTCTTGTCTATTTTGACTGCAAAATGTGTAGCTGAAAGATATCTGCAGGCCTTCTTGACTGTTTTATCTTGTGGCATATGGTTTTATGCCTGTTGTTTATTGCCTTTTATTCTTGTTTACGTTTTTATCCAATTCTAGTTCTCATGTATTGAGTTCAATTCAGCTATGATGAGAAGGTTGCATGCCAAAAGATATTGGAGAAGAAGGGGTTGAAAGGGTACCAGGTATTTTTATGCTCTTATGCTTGAGAGAGAAACTGACAAATTAATTTCTAAAAATTCTAGGATATTGCAACTCAGTTGTGACAGAGGAATGTTGATATCTATTAGATGAAGTAATGTGTTTGCGGCATTATAAGCGGGTTTCTAATTCGGTTCCCATCATTCAATTTGTTCTTTTCGTTTGTGATTTTTCTGATGTGACTTTTATGTTTCTGGGATCTTACTGAGCCGTTGAACTGTATGTATTACTGCTATAGTTATCTGTTGCCACTTTAGCTCATTCTGTATGATAAATTCCCAAAGCGAAACCCTTGAAAGCACTCCTTCTTGAGGCTTTTGTTGGAGTAGTAAAATCTTCTCTTACTTTCTCAGAGAGAAAAAGATAGGGGAGAAGGGAGGACTGTTTTCTCATTAAATTTCCTAGTTCTTAACTTCTTTATATGTGTTTCTCAACTTTCCACCAAACATTTTTTTCTGCTATATTTTTATCTGTTCTTTTATGTTGGGACGTTTATTTTTGAATGGTTTACTGCAGATAGGAAAAACTAAGGTTTTCCTCAGAGCTGGTCAGATGGCTGAACTAGATGCCCGGAGAACTGAGGTCCTTAGCAGTGCAGCAAAAACTATTCAATGTCGTGTGCGAACTCATTATGCTCGTAAACGGTTCATTGCATTACGTGAGGCAACAATTTGTGTACAGGCTTTTCTAAGACGTAAGTTTTCTGAAACCAGATATTGATCGATCTATCAATTGTATTTCTCTGAACTTTCAAGATGGGTCTCAAGTCTGACAAAACATTGTGGCCTGTATGACTTGTGATGATATAAATCCTCCAATTTTGTCAGACATTTATGAATTGTCTATTCCTTCACAGCCCCCCCCCCGGGCGGGGGCTCCATATATCCACCTTAAAAAATGTGTATGTGTTGATTGGGGGGGGGGGTTAACAATACGTCAGGGTTCTGTGGATGGGAGCTTTTTTAATCTTCTTTTGTATGTGTTGTTTGAGAGGGGGGGGGGGGTTATGGGAGGGAGAAGTGTCAGATAAATTGAACAACCTCTGGATGTTGACGGATGCTATCAAATTGAGAAAGTGTTCCTCTCCATTCGTGCGTGTCTTCAAGGTATATTCATATGTGTGCGTCATTTGTGGCGTTAGAGAATCTTGCTTCCAAATTGTTTGAGAGAAGAAGAAAGGAGGCAGCAGCTATAAGAATACAAAAGAACGCACGTAAATTTGATGCACGGAAGAAGTACAACCAGCTTCGTGTTTCGGTGCTCATCTTGCAGATGAGTTTGCGCTCAATGGCTGCTCGTAAAGAATTCTGGTTTAGAAGGCAAAGTAAAGCTGCAACTTCTATTCAGGTCCTTCTTTGTTCTGACTTTGTTACTTAACGGATAAGATTCTTCCATCAAATAGCTCTTCCCTGCCTGAAGATTATGCTTCTGACATGACATTATACTTGGGTAGAGCCGATGGCGTTGCCATAAAGCTTCATCGTCGTACGAAAAGCTCAAGAAAGCATCTGTAGTTACCCAGTGTAGATGGCGAGGAAGGCTTGCGAGGAGAGAATTAAGGAAGCTCAAGATGGTGAGTTCTGCTGACTTGTGCTTCCAGTTTCTTAGTAATATGTGTTCTTATTACTTGGATTCTATTAGGAATGTCATTCTCAGTCTGTTGTCAGTCAGTGCTATTCAGGTTTCAGTTACTGGTGACCTGGACATATCTGATCTGATCAGCAAGACTCGTAGTGTATCGGCAATTTTGGTGTTATGCATAATGGCACCACTTATTTTATGAACAGGCAGGCCAAAGGGGATTTTTAATTAAATAAAAAAAAGCCTGTCAACAAAGATTGGGGACTCGGTTATCTTGTGGCGTGGGCTTGTTTTCTAGTTCCTTTTTCCAAACAGTTAATAGGTACCCAATGACTTAATTCCTAACCTTTACATATTCATTTGAAAGGAAAAATCAGTTGTCACTCTGATTGCCATTCTCAACGTAGTAATGACCACTGAAGAGAATGACACCTACACCCTTGATTAATGCTGCTGAATGACTGTCACTTCCATTGCCTGTCATGGTATACTTGATCTGAGCTGTGGAGAAACTGAGAAAGTATCTGCTGATAATTTCCAGGTGGCAAATGGATTTAACACTTAAGGAGAAATTTTATTGCAGTTTGGTAGCGGAATTTCTGGAGGATCATAGTACACAGATAGATCATTTATATGATTTCTGATATGGGTGGTTCCCTAGGTTGATTGTATTTGGAAAATTTTGGAATTGTCTTGCAGAATGATAATTATTATGTTCAGGGACTATTTGATATCTGCATATTTGAATTATTGCAATTCTTCCACAAGGATGAATAGCTGGGTAGGGCTGAATGTAGATATCTGACTGACTAAGCCTCAAACCTGTATGGGTTCTTGGCTAACAAGCTAGCATCAATTATCAAGCTTTCAAATTTTTGTCTATTATCTACCTAAGGAACAACTCCTAGAAGGCAATGGATATGTCCTATGACAAAGGAGATGAGGAAATGAAGGTGCACATGAGGGCAAGCAGAAAAGAAGCATTCAAACAGGACTAGAAATCTAGAATCATACATGAAGGCACAAAATTATCACTAGGCCACTTGTTATGTGTCTCATGTGTCATTGACCTTTTCTGTTCTGTATCACTATTGAAAGATTAGTTGGCATCTATAATGAAGAATGCCCTAAAATAGGCTAGCTCTTCCCTTCCAAATCTTAACCTCTTTCCACACTTGTATCTGAGGACTTAAAATGCTGATTCGTAAAATTGCCTTAACGCAGCAAGCCGGCAATCACATGACATATGCGGTTATCATGGGTTGAAAATGCAGTTCATTAAACGTTTCCGATGCGGCTGTTTCATGCAGAACAGCCTCATTTTGAGTCCCTTTGCATCCTTACCAAAGTTTTTATTGCTTCTCCGGGCCGATGCTGGTAATCAGCTTCATACGTACCTAAATTCTTCTTTTCAGCTTCTTCTTTAGGCGCAAAATTGGCATATCTAAATCGCATTTGTCTTGAAAGAATTTTCTGATGATTCACTCTGAGGGATCATCTTCAGATGAAGTAATAGTAGCTCATGGATGTTCTTAATTAGCTGTCTGTCCACTTTTTGCCAATGTGTGCGCACTCTGCATTCTGCAGGCTGCAAGAGAATCAGGGGCCCTTAAAGAAGCAAAGGAAAAGCTTGAAAGGAACGTAGAGGACCTCACATTGCGTCTACAGCAAGAAAAACAACTGCGGGTAATATATATTTGACCATTTTTTTAACATTGTGCACGCAAGCTCTAAAGATTCTGACATAGCAATCATGTAAGTTAGAAACCGTAGCTTTCGTTGTATGATAAGATTCTGGCAAATGTTGCTCTGATCCAGAGCCACTGCGGCTTGAAACACTGCTTTACAGATGAAGATGTGACGTTTTTCATGCAGGTTGACTTAGAGGAAGCAAAAGCACAGGAAATGACAAAGCTGAAAAACTCTCTGCAAACTCTGCAGAAAGAAATAGATGAGACAAAGTGTTTGCTTGAGAAGGAACAGGAAACTGTCAAGAAGGCTACTGAAGAAGCAACAAAGCTGAAAGACTCTCTGCAAACTATGCAGAACGAATTAGACGAGACAAAGTCTTTGCTTGAGAAGGAACAGGAAACTGCCAAGAAGGCTACTGAAGAGGCAACAAAGCTGAAAGACTCTCTGCAAACTATGCAGAACGAAATAGATGAGACAAAATCTTTGCTTGAGAAGGAACAGGAAGCTGCCAAGAACGCCATTGAAGAAGCGACAGAGCTGAAAACCTCTCTGCAAACTATGCAGAATGAAATAGATGAGACAAAGTCTTTGCTTGAAAAGGAACGGGAAGCTGCCAAGAATGCCATTGAAGAAGCAACGGAGCTGAAAACCTCTCTGCAAACTGTGCAGAATGAAATAGATGAGACAAAGTCTTTGCTTGAAAAAGAACGGGAAGCTGCGAAGAAAGCCATTGAAGAAGCACCACCTGTGATAAAAGAGACTCAAGTAATGGTTGAAGATACAGAGAAAATCAACTCTTTAACAGCTGAAGTAGAAAGCTTGAAGGTTGTGCATTTGACGAGCTCTGAACCCTGCTTTATCCTCGGTGAAGATTTTATCAGTACATGCATGTCTATCTGGACACCGTAGACCAGCATCCTCTAATTTTTACCGTGTTTTTTTTGTTCATGTCCTTCAGGCCTCATTGGATGAAGAAAAAAGAAGAGCTGATGAATCTGATAGAAAACTCTCTGAAGCACAAGGGCTTAGTGAAGAGAGACGCAAAAAGCTCGATGATGCAGATAAGAAAAAACTGGAGCTTCAAGAAACAGTGAACAGGTAAGTTTGTCATGTGGATATTAAGCTGCTTTTACGGCATAATCTTTAAGTTGCAATAACGTCTCAGAAAATCCTGGGAGAGGTAATGAAAGAAACGAGTAAATGAGTACTGTGTGATGTATTGGACACCAATGGTATAACATCAAAACCTTGCAACCCTTCTTCAGTACGCTTGTGGCCATGACGCCTGTTTAATCTACTAAACCCAATCTGTCTCTGCATTTGACATACTCTTGAATTTTCGGACAATATGTAACTTAAAGTCTGGAAAGATTTAGATTAGCACCTGTGAACCTTTTTTATTTTTATTTTTATGTCTTCTGCTACTTAGGTTTTTAAAAATTTTTACTCCAATACCCATATATAATGTGGGTGTCACTTCAGGTCAGGAGCAACTATGACAGTATTTTGGTGGATCTGAGCTACATATTTAATTTATCAGAGTAAGAAATCCCGAAGTGGTTTTACAATAAAGTATTAAATGAAGTGGACACAAAGTGCGTGTCAAGTAACCTACACTAATAACCAGAGGTATTTGCTTGTTGTGCAGTTCAGTTTAAGATGTCTATTATTTATTCAGTACCAACTCCTAGGAACGAAGATCTTGGCTTTTGATGTTTTATGTGAACATGATGATCTCCTGTGGAAGAATAGGGAAAGAAACTGCTGTTTTTAAAGTTAGCCAATTAATCAGTAAACTTGTTAAAAGTAAAACCACTTAGGCAGGCTAACTGAATGCTGCTCACCAGGTGTGATTGCCAAAAGACTCAAGTTATTAGTGTGGTGTGAATAGTCCCCAAAGTTGGGCTATCGGCTACCAATTTGCAATTCCTTATTGATTTTCATTTCCTTTTTTGTTCTACGGTCCTGAAATGAACGTATGTGCCTCTGCTGTTTCTATTGGTATCTACTTTGAATATAGGTGAATTTAATCATTATGTATCTGTTAACCTCATAAGAACATAAGTGAATGTGAATGCATGAACACAGAAAACTCGAGATGTTTGTACTTCCTAATCAGATGGATGATTTACATCAAGTTTTAGATTATCCCATGGAGCTTCTTTTATTGCTATTTGGGACTTCCAGTTACCCATGTGGTTGAGAATTTCTGCAGCATAGTGTGGTATTTATCTTCTGGCATTTGACCTTCCAAATTAGGCTAGAGGACAAGTTTTCCAATTTGGAGTCAGAGATTCAACTTCTTCGTCAACAGGGTGTCTCAATCACACCCACACCCACACCTGAGATTCAAATTCTTCATCAACAGGCTGTCACACCCACTCCCACTCCCACTCTCACTCCTACACCCAACAAATTCCTGCCAGGACACTCAAGGTCCATTATTCAGGTATACCTGGTAACAGATACAGTAACTAAAAACTTATTAAAATATAGCACGAATGTGCCCTAATATTTTTGCTTTTGCTGACTGGCAGAGGGGATCTGAAAGTGGCCATTTTGGAGATAGTCAGTTTCAGGTACCTTCTATTGTATTTGTTGTTTATTTATTTATTTGGTTCTGTTTGTATAGTTCAGTGAGGTAGACTTTGCATTCAGTTTACTACAATTGACTCATCTTCAACCCTTTCTTTTTAATCTTGCAGGATCAGCGTAGTTTTTCAATGAATTATAGAGAACATGAGGTAGAGGCGAGACCACAAAAATCTCTCAATGAGAAACAAGAGAACCTAGATTTGCTCATTAAATGCATTGCACAGCCTCTGGGCTTCGCTGGAAACCGGCCAATAGCTGCCTGCATAATATATAAATGCCTCCTTCACTGGAGATCCTTTGAAGTGGAGCGAACTGGTATTTTTGACCGGATAATACAAACAATTGGCCATGCTGTTGAGGTTTGAAATCAAATTTATTGATATTGAAGTAGCTTTCTAATGAGAATGCTGAACTAAGTCCTGTTTCCTCTTGAAATGAAGGCCCATGACAATAATGAAATTTTGGCTTATTGGTTGTCCAATGCCTCCACACTTCTGTTGCTACTACAGAGCACGTTAAAAGCAAGTAGTGCAACAGTGATTACCGCACATCGTCGCAGGTCATCAGCCCCTCTAAGGATGACACAGGTTGGCAGGAAGCGATCACAAGTTATTTTTTCCAATGACATATGAAATCAAATATGCCTGAAGAATCACTTTCTATAGTTGTATTGATGTTTTGCATGATTCCTTTCAGAGTTTTCGTGGTTCTCCACGTGGGTTGCATCGCTCCTTAACCGGTTATGGCATTGCTGGTGGTGTAGAGTCATCGCACCAAGTTGATGCCAGGTACCCTGCATTACTCTTCAAGCAGCAGCTAACTGCTTATGTCGAAAAGATATATGGAGTCGTACGAGACAATCTTAAGAAAGAGATTTCACCATTGCTTGGGTTGTGCATCCAGGTTTCCTTCTTTTGGCCTGCCCCTATTTTCGCTAGTCAACATTTTTAAATCAGAAGTTTTTAGTTCTTGATGTGCTGTTTAGAGTGAAGTTGCAATTTTATTTGTCGGATTAGGCTCCACGAGCATCAAGAGCAAGTTTACTCAAGGGATCACCCCGTTCAGTAGCTAATTCAGCAGCCCAGCAAGCATTGATTACTCACTGGCAAGGAATTGTTAGAAGTCTTGGAAATTACTTGAACACACTGAAAGCAAATCAAGTTAGTTCATCTTCTTTGTCGTCATTAGTTTTTGGCTTCCTTATCCTGCCACTTGATATGTTCCCTGTCCCAAGAGAAGAACAGGGGAGGCTTGGGAGGGGAGGGGGCGGGGGGAACAAGACATAGAGGGGCAGGGAGGCAGGAAAGGAGACAGGAAAAGGAGGGATGAAAGACAGCTCCAACTTTTCTTAAAACGGGAGATGCAATCACCCCTCAAGAGATGGATGCTAATTAACTGGTGCAAAGAGCACGCTCATAAGGGACCATCTAAACTTGGACAGTGTCTCATCATCTTTGTCACTCTTATTATGAATAGGTTGTTAATTTATCATCATATCTCCACGCTAACAATGTCTGTCCTTTTTAATCCATTGCTTTGCTTTTCTGCTTCTCTTTTCTTTGTTCCTTTACAGGTCCCTCCATTTTTGGTGCGGAAGTTGTTCACTCAAATATTCTCATTCATCAATGTTCAGTTATTCAACAGGTATGTCTTTCCTCTTCTGCTATGTCATCTGTTCTCTCCTGATATCAAAATCATTGCTTAAGGTTCATTTTCATTTTAAACAGCCTTCTTTTAAGGCGTGAGTGCTGTTCATTTAGCAATGGTGAATATGTCAAGGCTGGTCTTGCTGAGCTTGAACATTGGTGTTACACTGCAACTGAAGAGGTAATGGCTTCTACATCACTTGGCATGGGAAATATATCGCTGTGTTCTAATCTATCGAGTATGCAGTATGCAGGTTCAGCATGGGATGAGCTGAAGCATATTAGACAGGCTATTGGATTTTTGGTAATATTCCCTTTTTATCTTTTCTTTAATGAATCTAGCATACCTTGTGTCAGCTGTCTAGCGCCTTTTCAATTTATTTTATAATGACTTCAGCCCTAGTAAGATCTCAAAAACTCTTGTGGGTTGCTAGGAGATAGCTTCTCTGCTTGTCAGGACTACGCACAATACGTCTTGATTTCCAAAACTCTCCTTGAGTAGGATCCTGTGCATGGGAGGTTGTGTGTCATACATTTGATGTTAATGGTGAGGGTGGCGATAATAATATGACTATTTTCTTGTGTTATGCCCTGATTCAGGTTCTACATCATAAGCCAAAGAAATCATTGGATGACATAAGCCATAACCTTTGTCCCGTAAGTGAACAAAATTGTGGGAAGTGGACTGATCTCACAGTTATTTCTTTTGAAGGTTTTAACTAAAAGTGTGTGTCCACTTTAGGTACTTAATATTCAGCAGCTGTACCGCATTAGCACGATGTACTGGGATGACAAATATAGCACCTGCAGTGTGAGTCCAGAGGTGCGTTCTACCGACAATCTTTTTCCTTTCCTAGAGCGGATAAACCTGAATTTATGTACTTGTCACAAAACTCTTCCCAAAATATGCTATCTTAACAGGTTGTATCTGAAATGAGGACACTGATGGCAGAAGACTCAAACACTGCAGTCAGCAGTTCTTTTCTGTTGGATGATGATTCAAGGTCTCCTATTTCTTGTGTTTTATATTTCATAATTGACTAATGGTCTTGATGGAATGATATGTCCATGCACTTATTAAATGCCATTAGAAAATAAAAGTATAAAAAGCTTCTGTAAAATGAACAAAATTAACCAAGAGCCTGTCCTCATCATCGCTTGCTGAAGGAAGCATCAACGTTTGGAAACTAGTTGATTCGTAATTTGTTGTGGGAATTATGCAGGTTGACCAAGAATCCTCCTATGGCTTTGGACTTGCCCAATGTACCCGTACCCCTCCAGGCCTCTTCAACTCATTGGGTAGCTCTGTTACTGCCTGGGAGGCAGGGGGGGTTGCTTACCATTGGGAGAAAAACTGAACAAAGTTACATGTCAATGAGGAAAAAGCAACCCGTATCTGATCATCTAACCCGGAAAACCACACATGAGAAAAGGCAACCTGGATTGGCCCAAATATAAAACCAAACCAATCCCATGTTTGTTGGAAGTGGCTGTATTTGCTTGAATGGCTTCTGGACAATCTGATGGCAAACCTAAATATTAGTAAACTGAAAATCACCCAAATGAACACCATCCAATCTAAATACTATATCCACCTACTGGGATCCAATTTGAAAGTGAGCCACTCTAAAACGAAATGAGTTGTTTGTCAGATGTACTCGAATTCTCCAGGAATTCATTTAGCTGGTCCTCTTCAAACATAGCTCATTGATGACTCCACATTCTTTATTCTCTTCCCTCAGATATAGTTTTATTTAGCTTGGACAATATCTTGTTATCCTAACTTTCAATTGGTAGGAATTTGTTGGGCCTATCGTATGAAAAGACTGGTTTGAATGAGATCGTCAAACACTTGGTTATCATCCCTCGTGAAGTGAAATGGAACGTACTTTTTGATTTGCTAATGACACAGCGGGCTTGTTGAACCTAGTTTTTCAAGTAATGTAGTATTCTGCTGGTGAAAGAATGTCATATACTTGTTTTTCTGGTGCAGCATTCCGTTTTCTATGGATGACATAACGAAATCAATGGATCAGATTGACATATCGGATGTTGAAGCGCCACCTCTTCTCCGAGCAAACTTGGGCTTCAGCTTCTTGCGCATGCCATTTAAGTAGTGTAATCTGCCTGCAGATCTCTTATTTTGTAGGTCTCAACTTATTCTCCAACCAAAGAAAACAGGAAAGAAAAAACCCCGGGGGGGGGGGGGGGACGCATTTTTGTAGTTTCCCATACAATTGTTGGTTAGCAACACATATAGAATGTGCATTTTCTCACTTAATTACAATAAAAAATGCAGGTACAAAAGGCGTAACATTTGCAATTTTTATCCAGCTCATGATACTTGGTCCCCGACTTTCCTTGTTAGGGCCTATTCTTTTTGTGGGTAAATTCTAAAATATCAACTTCAACCTACTTTAATCTACTTCAACTCATTTTTACTATTTTAATCGAGTTCAATTTATCAAATAAAAAAATTCAACCTACTTCAACCGACTTCACCCTTTATTCACCCCAATTTACACACGAAAAGAACAGACCCTTAGTTTCAAATTTAATTCGTCCCAAAGTGTTTAAACATTCAAATAATATTTGTCAATCTAGATATTGTATTTCACAATTTGTGGACAAAGGTGAATTAGTGACTGTATTGACTTTATGTACTTCGACTGTTAACTTAAAATTATATTGGGCTTTTAGAATATTATTTATCAAAATAGTTAAATTATTTTGGTTGATGACAATAAGAGTTTTGGCCGATAATATATTCATTATATACATATTAGCTTATCAGATAGAATTTGTTAAAGTAGAAAACTATACCAATCCATACGAAGCATGGGCTTAACACTAATATTCAGTATTTGGAGATAATATGGTTCAAATTATCTGCTTTTTGCAATTTTTTTCTTTTTAACTCAATGTCATCATCTTTAGTATTTTGGAGACAATATGCGAGCAAGTCATCAGCTTTTATTTGCAATCCACCCCCAAGGCATCGTTTTTTTAAAAAAATTTCAATCTGTTAAGCCACGCTATCACTAGGTGGCATAGTTTTTTTTTTTTTTTTCAAAATACTAAACATAATGGTATTAAATAAAAATAAAAAGTAGTAAAGAAAACTTTTAACTAATATGCTAGATTGCAAATTTTTTTTTTTCAGATGTTGTTTGTGATTATGGTTAGTAGTTGTTTGAGCTTTTCTGTCTAGGATGCAGCAACTGTCTTTTTGTTAGCTTTGTAGTGGTTGACTGGTTGTTTTATATTTCATTTTTCTTTTGTATGGGCTATGCCCAACTAATAATCGGGAAAAAAAAAATAACTTGATGAAATTTTCATCCAAGAACTCATAAATTTTTACTGATTCGCACAGGTCTAGTTTGGAATATGCTAAACTTTAGTATTGTGTGAAAATTATCACCAAATTTTATATTGTATTGTACACCTTGCTAACTAAAGCATCTAGTGATTGACTTTTTCCTTTATGAAGTGAATATAATTCCTAAGTTTTTGAAATACAAAAGAAAAAATACAGTAATGATTGTTAACAAGAAATTACTTAAAATAATTTCTCACTAAAAAGAAAATTATCTAATATACAGTGATAACATCCACAAACCAATAGAAGAAAAAGGAAAAAGACCATCTAAATACATCTAGCCCTCTAGTATAAACAAGAATTTTTTTAACCAAAAAAAAAAAAAGATAGTATCACAATCAACAAATAGTCCATTTATTGAACCAATAAAAGAAAATAATATTTACTAAATAGTTTATGAAATTGAGAGTCAATTATTCATATGCTTTTAGGACCCTCCATTTTCCTCCTTTTGAGGCTACTATTATTGTGTACATTGCACACCTTCCTCTTTATAATATAAATTAATCTTAATTATTTAAAATATTTTTTGGTTCTCCAAAAATAGGAAATTATTCCACTTAAACAAAAAAATAATTACTCAAACTCCTCCCTCTCTATACTATAAATTAATGTTAATTGTTTACAATATTTTTTGGTTCTCAAAAGAAAGAAAAATTTTCCATTTAAATAAAACAATAATTAAATTCTCTGACTAGTAAAGTGTGAAAAATAATGTAATGTTTAGTGAATATTTTACCCTAATTTTGAAGTTTAGGTAGCATTCGATTGGGAGGAAAGTAATTTTTTCAGTTTTCCGTTATATGGCAAATAAAGGATAGAAAATTATTTTTCAAGGAAAAAACTTTCCCTCCAATTGATGAAAATGATTTCCTTTTTGAAAATATAGGAAGTTGATTTATTCCTTCAACTCTGTGACCATATGGTCAGCTGAAATTGAGGTGTAAAATTCGATTTCAACAGCTTGGATCGAAACTTGACTATATAATGAAAAATATTAAAAGAAACTAAAATCTAAATTTTGAGCTCAAATTTCTTTCATTTGATCAGCATTTATCTCGGCCATGATAATTTAATGAACACTTTTTCCCATCAATCCAATTCAGTTGACATGGCACTAAAACAATTTGAACGATTTGGATCGAAACTTGATCATCAAATACAAAATATTAAAATATGCTCTCATTCAGATTTTGAGCTTGATATCCTTTCATTTGGTCAATATTTTTTTCCAAAACGTGAATTCAATTGATATTTTTTACCACTTAAACAATTTGGTCAATATTTTTCACCACTAAAACAGTTTCAACAGTTTGGATCGAAACTTAATCGTTGGATATAAATGATTAAAATAAGCTCAAAACCAAATTTTGAGTACAACATTCCTTCGTTTGATCAATATTTTTCTCTGTTATAACAATTAAATCGACATTTTTCGTTATTTAAACAATTCAGTTGATGTTTTTGGTCACTAACA
Source organism: Selenicereus undatus (assembly GCA_017589665.1). Classification (NCBI taxonomy): domain Eukaryota; kingdom Viridiplantae; phylum Streptophyta; class Magnoliopsida; order Caryophyllales; family Cactaceae; genus Selenicereus; species Selenicereus undatus. The sequence continues at coordinate 19,185,285 of JACYFF010031959.1, forward strand.
TAATTTCAACAGTTTAGATCGAAACTTGATTATTCAAAATACAGTGTTAAAAAAACTCAAGTATGAATTTTCAGCTCAAAATTTCTTCATTTGGTCAACATTTATCTCTACTATAATCATTTAATCTATATTTTTTGCCATTTAAACAATTCAGTTAATATTTTCTCTATTTTCATAGAAAAATATTTAGCTTGTACCCAGCCACGGAAATTATAACATGAAAATTAATTTCCCTTGAAAAAACATTTTTCGCAGAAAATAATTTTTGGGAAAAAAATATACGACCTCATAGTTCCTTAAAATCCTTGTATGTAATTTTTTTTAAAACCTTGGAGAAAAGTAGAGTGATTTCTGAGGATTTTTGTGCAACTTTAAGGTATAAGACAAATATAAGAAATATCTAGAGCTGATCTTTTTTGTGTGATATGTATTGAACTTTTCAAAGTATTTTATAAGAACATCCAATCTAACTGAATTTAAATTGAAATTTATCATCAATTGCACTATGACCATCATCATCATTAACCCCAATTAAACCGCTCTACATACAAAGTTAAATGTCAAAGTAGCAGAGATCGATAGAGACAGATGCCAAGATCGCAAACATATAGTGTTACATTAGAACTATATATACATATGGTCGTGTAGTTCAAGTATTAGAAATCAGAAATCAAAAATACAACTCACAAAATATTCAAATACATATGCCCCATAACAATATATACACAACCCATATAGAGGAAAACCAAATCAAAGAAGCCTGCAAAATTTGGGGATTTGGACTTGGGAAAGAGAAGAAATCAACGATGGAGTTAAGAAGACCGATCAATGAGCAGAAAGAGGAGCAATAGTCGTCGTCGTCGTCGCGGGTCGGGAATGTGGAGGAGGGGAAGGCAGGAGAGATGAGGGGGGAGGAGACGAAGCGAAGGGCAAATACCTAAATATTAGGAAACGAACTCTTCGTGGAAACGGGGCGTCGTTGAGGAGGTGCTCCACCACTCTAGCTAGCAGCGCCGTGTACTCCGCCAGCATCTCCGCCACCACTGCCACGAGCATCATCCTTCCTATATCTTCAATTCTTCTTCCAATCAAATCAAACTATCCAAGTGGTGTACTAGTGTCCAACACATAATAAATAACCACTGTGTCTTCCGCCCCCCTTTAAAATTTTATCGCCCCCAGATTTGGCAAGGGCTGATTCCGTGGGTCGAATCACCATACGCTTAGTTCATGGGATGGTTCAAGAAGGGCCCAACGAATTTGTTGGCGAGTGTGGTTGGGGCTGATTGATTGATTGGAGGAGGACACGGAATCAAGTGCGGTCTCTGCGTGGACACCCCCAATCTGTGCCACAACGCCCCCGAACTCGACTCATCTAGACCCAGCAGGCATCATGTGTGCCGCTGCCCAGGGCGGCAACTGGTAAGCCTCCTTTTTGTTGCTACTCAAATCAATTGGATTATTTGGCCATATATAATAATGTAGCGGTCACTTGTTATATGGATGGATATGTACATTCTTTTTTCTTTCAAGTGATGATGTGGATTAGTTGAGGATAGAGTTCGTGGGTCCACGTCTAGGAAAATAAATAACAAAGTTGTTACTCTATTCCCCTTGCCTCCTTTAGGACCGTTAATAACATTCGGTTTGATAATTTACTTTGTTAATGATTTTATTAAAATTAGGCTTGGGGAAAGTCGTGCATTTTAATCATAGTGTGGGAAGGTGAAGCAGGTAACCAAGAGAGGTGGAGAGTTTAAACATAAGAGTGTGAGTGTGTTGAGTTCAATACCATTGTAAACGTAACTTTGTCATATTTATTGTGGATTCATCCGGTTAGTATTGGGTTGTGGGTTTTCCTCTCTTTGTTGCAAGAATATTTTTCATCTTATTATCGTGCTACTATTATTCGTCCCTCTATTTTTCAGTGGATATTGGAGGGATTCATTATTCTTCTACTCAATTACGACATTCTAAAACATCCTTAGCTTAAAGAAGGAGGAGGAGGAGGAATAGTAGGAAGGGGGGACAAGAAAATGAATAAAAAAAAGCCTACATTCCTATTTACATGACAAATGGAAAAATAATTTTAAAAGATCAACACATCTAAGGATGACAATTAAATCCAATTTCAAGTCGAATATAACTCAATCTAAGAATAATTCGATTTGAATATAAAAAAAAAAAGACTCAAATTCGATAAAAAAAATTATCCTAATTCGAATTTGACCAAATCAGATATAAGAGGTGGACATGTCTAATTCGTTTATATTTTTAAATAATTAACATCCAAATTAGTTTTTGAAATTTGAGAAATCTGAGAGCTAATCACCCTACCCCCCTCCCAATGCATTGGCCGCACTCTGCTGCCCTGTTTCTTTTCTCACTCTTCCTAGAGTCCCCACTTTCCCCCCCTAATTGTCTGCCTGTCGTCTCCGATAAGCAAAATTTCTGGTGCGCCGTTGCTATCAATTGAAGATTGAAGTTGAATTTCCTCGCATCCCTGTCTTAGTCTCTCTCATGGCACATGAAGCATCATTGTCTTTCCGTCCTCCTCACTAGAGATAAACAAGGTTCTTAAGTACCCTAGAACATGTCCAGAACTAGTCAAATGATTTTCATTCCTAAAAAAGAGAAACCGATCCAATTAATTCTAATTCCGGTTCAAAAAAAAATATTTGGAATTAGAACATGGAACCATTAGACGGAAAAAAATAAATAATTTTTTATTTTTCACAACATTTTCTTTTGTTTCTCTATCTTTTTCTATTTGATTTTTTCCTATAAAAACAAACTCTTCAAATACTGAATTTCACGCAATATCAGTTAATTTGCTACTACTAATTGAAAAATAAATTATTATATTTTTCAATTAATTCAGATAAAAAATACGAACTTAGTGAGTTAACTTTCATTCTTATGTGAACGTAGAAGATGAAGGTACGATAAGATCAAACACTCACTCTCCCACTCCAAATAAATGAACAAATTTAATTAATTAGGTGCTAAAATTTCAATAGGTGTGCTAAATGAACCAAAAGACATTGTAATGGAGCTGGGTGTGGTGGCTAGGGATGTAAGAATTAAGAGTCAAATCTTTAATTTTTTTCATCTCTTACATGTAAACAGGGCAGCGAATACAGCAGCCCATTGCCTAGCCAAGTATGGCTGACTTGTTGTGAGCTGCAGGTATGGATGGAGGCGTATCCCTCTTTCCTCCAAGATATTGTAACTGATGATATGGAGTAATGAAAGATGTCATTTTCAAAACAAAAAAAAAATTTCAATAGGTGTGGCAGATACCTTGAAATTGGAATCGGACCTTAGGTTGCGGTTTCCAGTAGTTAGGAACCAATTTGACTAGTTCCCAATTTTTTTGGTAGGTACCGGCCTGTGCCTCACTATAGTCATGCCCCTTTTATCTCTTTCCTCTGGTGTCGTTATTACAGGCGACTGAGTTGCTTCTACGACCATCTTGATCATCATCTTCCATAGCCAATTCGTTGTTTTTATTTGTTTATTATGCAATATTTGTCAAACATTCTGAATTCATTGTTCAACCCACGTCCTTAGTTGACCTAAGACTTGTGGTGTATTTCAACAGTGCATAATACAAATTGGAAAAAAATTTATTGAATGGAGTTGAATCCGACCCTGATCTGATTTAACTTAAATTGCATTCGAATAAAATGACTAGCTCCATTGTATCAAACGCGAATGGAATTTATAGAGGTGAGGACCAATCAGATTCGAATATGAATGAGCATATATCCAATTTGAATCTAATCTATTGTCATCCCTAAAAATCTTAGTGAGAGTTTAAAATTGATTCCAATTTTCACATAACTTAGGGCACTTCGTGAAGCCCATGTCAGTCTTGTTTGCACTTGGGATCTACCAAAACATGATACTAATCTCGCGAAATCCTACCTTTTAATTAAATTTTTTTATCGGGTTTATTGTTCTGAATTTTTCAGAGGGATGGGCTGAGTTTAGGTTGTTCATCAAAATAAGGCGGAGACATTTAGAGCTTGCGCAGCAACCGACTCGAGCAAGGAGAGAGAGAACGGCGTGAGGAGAGAGCTGCCTCAAGGCATGGCAGCAACCGGCTCGCTTGCGCAGCTCAACGAGCCGCTACGGGGTGCGAGGCGCCCCATGATAAATTTTTTTGTCTTCTTCCCCCCTCCCAAAACGATGTCCTCTGGGGGTTTGACTAGGCTTTTTTTTGGACTGGGGCTTTTGGTTGGAAAAGAAAAAAAGGAAAAGCTAGGCTTGTTCCTGCAATTGTTACCATTGGCCAGGAAGATGTTGGCCCAACATGTCTCTGCTCTATTGAAATATTTTTTTTATTTTGTGTGTTAATTTTTTGCTATAAATAGATGAAATTAGCTTGAATTTCTCTCACACAAATTCATACACTCTCTCATCCTCTTCAGAAAATCTGACATTTTTTCTTGCATCTTTATTGAGTTATTTTATCAAGGAAGAAGTGAAAGAAATAGTAAGAATTTGTATGTTTAGCTTCCTTAAATGCTTAATTTTGTACATTGAAGTTGAGATTTTATTTGACTAACTTTGTTATTTTTGTATTTGTAGAGAAGTTGTCGGCGTTATATTTTGTGAAGGAAGAAGTTAAGACAATTGTGGGTAGCAATTTATTTTTTAATTTGTTGGAAAATATTGTTATGTATTTGTTGATATATTAAATTTTATAATGATTATATGTTTTTAATATAGCAGCTATGATTTAATTGTTCAACTGTGTTGGTAGAATATTTTTAGTCATGTTCATGAAATTACACATATTGTAAGATATGTATTTAATTGTGAGTGGAAAATTAATTTTTAATTTCTTGAAAAATATTATTATGTGGTAGTTTATATGGTAGATGTTAAAAGGATTATGTGTTACTAATATAATAGCTATGAGATGATAAACATAGTAGATAGAATAATTTGAAATGATTAAATGTTGTTTTTGTAAATGTGAGATAATTAAAATTTAATTATAAGTTGATCACATATGTTATTCACTTAACAATGTGATTATAAATTTTACGAAACATTTTGACAATGAGGTTTTAAATATTGCATGAAAATATGATTACATAAATATTTTTAAGCATGTTGATGAAGTTAGGCTTTGTGAATTTGTGGTTGTTAAGATGAATATATTTGTAGAGTATGTGTGAAACAATTAGGAGAATATGTTTGTCAATATAGTTAGTAGAATAGTTGTTAAAATAGATATATTCGTTATAATATGTGATGAAATTATAAAAAAAGAATATGTGTTTCAGAAAACATTACGAGAATATGTTTGCAAATATGAGTATGTTAATGAATATGATAATGAATATTTTTTACTATATGTTATTAAAATGGACATGTTAATGCATACGATAATTAAAATGAATATGTTACTTGATAAAATGAATGGTTTCCTTTTTTTTAGTATATGTTATTAAAATGAACATGTTAATGAATATGACAAATAAAATGAACATGTTACTTGATAAAATGAATGGTTCCCTTTTTTATAGTAAATGAATATGATAATTAAAATGAACATATGTTAATCAATATGATAATTAAAATGAACATGTCACTTGATAAAATGAATGGTTCCCTTTTTTTTTTTTTAGTATATGTTATTGACATGAATATATGTTAATGACTATGATAATTGAAATGAACATGTTACTTGATAAAATGATTGTTTTCCTTTTTTTTGTTTACGTTATTAAAATAAATATGTTAATGACTATGATAATTAAAATGAATATGTTACTTTATAAAATGAGGAATTTCCTTTTTTAGTATATCTAACAAAAATGCATATGTTGCTATTCAAAATGAAAGTCGGCATTTTAGTAGATGTTACAAAATTAAATATGTTAATGGAAATGTTACTTATTAAAATGAATTGAACATGATAACATGGTTAAATGGAAAATGATATTCGTAACTAAAGTGAATACTATTTGGTTCGTGAAGTTTAATTTGAAGTTGGTAATATGTGACTATGTTAGTATGATTATATGTGACTTGAGTATGTACATGGTCAAATGAATGTATTGATTTGTGTCTTGGCAATCTCATTACCTTCAATTGATATAACTAAGGCACTTATTAATACGATTAATTATAAATTTGTAAGTGGTAATTTCATCTGAAATATGGACCCTAACACTCCCCCGTCCTTTATGAGTTTGCTTGAGGGTGACGATTCACCCCAAGCGGGGGAAATAGTGCTACCCCAATCCCTGCACACAATCCCCATGTGTCTTACCCTCTATATGTACCACAAAACTACCACCATCATCCGTATCATTCCTATTACCCACCCCACCTTAGCTCGAGGATTCCGAGTAGTTCAAGTTAGAATCCTCGATCATATCCTCCACCATCTTACCCCCCGACACATAATGAACCTTTCAATGTGTCCGGGACTGAATACCCGTACTACCCTCCTTACTATCCTCTGCCACCTCCTCATCCAAATTCACCTTTCTGCGGGGAGCAACTCCACCCCTCAGCCACACTAACGGGGTCATTGGCCGGGTTGGGGCAGTCTGAGACAAACATTGAGGCAAGTACTGATGAAGGGGGCACGAAGGAAGTAATGGGGGGTCCTATTGGTGGTGCAAAAAAGTGGACAGTTGTCGAATATTAACGGCTGATACGGGCATGGGTTAATGTAGGCACAGATCGTATTGTCGGGGCTGACCAAGAAAGTCAAGCTTCTGGAATAGGGTGGCCTTAACTTTTAACGAGCACCGTCCATAAGGGGCTTCGGCACATACTTTAAAGATATGTAACAATCGATGGCTTTGGTGTGCCCCAATAGTCAATAAATAGACAGGTATTATGTTCGAAGTGAAATGTAGTAATCACAGTAGGTGAAATTATGCTGAGATTCTGCAAAAGGCCCACAGATTGTACATTGAGCGTACAGGGAAGAAGTTTGAGTTGGAGCATTGGTATGAGATGCTCAAGAACCAACCGAAATGGCGGGCGATATGTGACCCACCTAAGTCAGGCTCAAGATCGTCGAAAAGGTCCAACCCTAACACTAAAGAGGCAGGAGTTGAAGGTGCCGGTGGGAGTGAAAGACCCGAAGACTGAAAAGCCGAGAAGAGAAGGCTGAAAGAAAAGGCAAACAACACCATCGTTGATCTAGTAACAATTGAGCTAAAGGAGATAAAGAGTGCCAACACTGATATGAATGAAATATTCAAAGATTTCATCGTCACAACAAAACAAGAAAAAGCTCAAAAGATGATGATGAGAGAACTAAAGCTGAGGAGAGAGGAGGATAGAATATTGATGATCGACACCTCAACAATGACTCCTGAACAAGCGGCTTACTATGAGCAAAGGAAAGAAGAAATAATGCAAAGGAGATTAGGGCACTCATCATCAATTCAGTAATATGTTCCGCCCCCCTTAATTATATAGATTTTGAGAACTATGTATCTTATCTTATCCTGTAACTGTTTACCATATCATTTTTGTTTTCCATGTGTTTTATTAGACATAAGTTTGGTGTATTCATGTTGTGATATGCACTTATGAAAATGGGCATGCCTATTATTGTTTAATAAAATGATTACTCTTCTATACATTAACATATAATCATTGTAACGGATACTTTTAATGTGGACACGCTGCCCATTGAGGAAGAATCATCCTCCTCCTCTTCATCATCATCCTCATCTTCATCAGATGATGATGTCATGATCCTCGTCATGGGGGCGTACCTCCAATATCAACAATGAGTGCAACAACAAATGATGTTCCTTCTACAACTTAGGCAAGTAGCAACAGAGATGACGTCATCGACATCTACGTCTCGGATGAAAAAGAGATGTATTAAGAGAGATAGAGAAGCTACCCACAACCGCTTATACCAAGACTACTTCGCCTAAGATTCATTGTACAATGAACATAATTTTCGACGTAGCTTCAGAATGCGAGACACTTATTTCTCCGCATTGTGGAAGCACTCGGCAATCATTCAGAGTACTTTCAGGTGAGGTACAATGCGGCCGGAAAGCGTGGATTGTTGCCATTAACCAAATGTACCGCAGCCAAGCGAATACTTGTCTATAATGTAGCAGCTGATTGAGTTGATGAGTACTTGAAGATTGGTGGGAGCATCGCAATGGAATGCCTGAAAAGGTTCGCCTTAGGCGTCATTGAGGTTTTCGGGCAGGATACTTGAGAAAATCGAATCAAACTGATGTTGATCGCTTACTGCAAGTTGTTGAAGCCCGTGACTTTCCTGGTATGTTGGGAAGCATAGACTGCATGCACTAGGAGTGGAAGAATTGTCCAACGGCTTAGAGGGTATCATTTCAAAAGAAAATTTACAAGGTGTCAGCAATCATCCTTGAAGTCGCTGCATCAATCATCCTTGAAGTCGCTGCATCATACGACATTTGAATATGGCATGCATTTTTCGGATTGCCTGGAAGTCTTAATGACATCACCGTCTTAGACCGCTTACCGGTTTTTCAACAGTTGTACGAGGATCGGATTCCAAAGTGTGAGTATGTCATCATCGACCATCAGTACAACATAGGATACTATCTTTCAGATGGAATTTATCCAAAATAGGTTACATTTGTTAAAACTATCCACTTCCCCAAGGACAGAAGAAAAAACTCTTCACAGAACGTCAAGAGTTAGTGAGGAAGGACATTGAGTGAGCTTTCGGTGTGTTACAAGGTCGATTTGCCATTATACGTGGTCCTGCTCGTCTGATGGATCAAAGAAAAATTGGTGTTATTGTGAGAGCATGTATGATACTCCATAACACGATTGTCGAGGGCGAGTGGGACAACTACGAGTTTGCATTTGACTACGGCATGGTCGAGGGAATTGTCCCGGAGCCGATTTTTACCATGACCACCATCCATGCAATAAGACGTACTTTCAACGATCATATGAAGTTTGCAACTCTGACAAGCATGCAACTCTCCAAGCAGACTTGATTGAGGAAATATGGAAGCAAGCTTCAGGTCGGCAGTAGAGAGAATAGTTTGTTGATCTTCATATTGTTATTTTTTTTAATTGTTCACCAATGTATCTTATTTTTATTTATTATCGGACTCTTGTAATTTCCAACTTCAAGCATGTCAGATTTTCTTTTTGAATTCAAACTCTTGTGTGTTTTTTTTTTAATAACAATTATGATCCTCTAATTAGTTGTGTATGATAATTATTATGTGCACATTATTTTTCCAAAGAAAATTAAACCCCAAATAACCAACCAAAATAAAACAAAAAAACAAAACCAATGTAATTATTAGTTGTGTTTATTAATCGTCATATTGTAATTTAAAAAAAAAACTGTTCACGTATTGTAATTTCTATTTCGCCTAATGTTAACCAATGTATCTTTTTTTATTTATTTATCGAACTCTTGTAATTTCTATATTCAAGCATGTGTCAATTTTTTTTTGAAACTCGTATTGTTTTTTTAAAAAGAATTATTACCCTATAATTAGTTGTGTTACCAAATTATTATATCCAAATTATTTTTCCCAAAAACAATTAAGCCAAATAACCAACCAAACAAAAAAACTAAAACAATTAAATATGATTAGGTGTGGGGGCTATAGATATTATTTTATTTAGTAAAGCAAAGTGGTGAGTCTTTCATTTAGAGGTGGCAATGAATCGAATCTGGATCGAATCTATTTAGATCCAGATCTATTATAATTTTCTGGGTCTGGGTCTAAATCTAGCTAGACCCATTGGATCTTAAAAGTTGAGATCCATTTCTAGACCCATTGAGTCTATGGATCTCAAATGGGTCATAAACAGATCCACAATCTTGCAAAAGCATGTTATAAGTTTAGGACATGTAGTAACTATTCAATAAACACATTAGCACACTTTTAAAGAAAGACATAGAAAAAATGAGTTATAAGACAATAATAACTTTAATGTGCCTACTAGTGGGAAGTGATAATTATAATAGACTCTGATACAATCAAGTTTCCTCAAAATCATATTCCACCAACTAAAATACCAATAACAAATTCCAATATAGTTTATAAGATTCATAGAACTAACAATAGGCAAGTAAGGCTTTGCATGTTATGAGCTAGAAACAGTGGAGTTAACCCACCAATGCGAATCCAAAGCTCTAAGTCATAAGATGTTAAATTGGTGAAATTTTTTTCATCTAGTTAAAATAAGCTCAAATATAAATTTTAATCTCAAAATTCTTTCATTTAGTTAACATTTAGCTCCACTATGACAATTTAATTGATATTTTTTGCCACTAAAATAATTCAAGTGACATTTTTCGCCACTAAAATAACATCAAAGTTTTGAATCAAAAATCGATCATCTAATGAGAAAGATTAAAAAAACAAAACTTAAATATGAATTTTGAGCTCCAAATTCCAAATTCCAAATTAGTCATTTGGTTAACGTTTATCTCCATTACGACTATTGGTATAGTGGAGATATATATTGACTGAATTATTATAGTGAAGATCAATGTTAAATATATGAAAACATTTTGAACTCAAAGTTCATTTTTGAGCTTCTTTTAATATTTGTTATCAAATAGTCAAGTTTTAATCTAAATTACTAAAGTTAAATTTTGCTATTAAATTCCAAACAACCTAAAAAAGTGATTATTTTAATTTTATGAATTGTACAATTATATTATTGTCCTTTAATTAATACTAGTAATGAATGTATGCAATTTGAGTGAGTAAGGTTGGATACTTATTCATTGGGTACACATATTCATCCCTAGAAATGAAGACTAACAATGTACGATATGTCAAGCACAAAGAGAGAAGGGTCAGTTCAAGATAATTTTTTGTTGGATTTTTTGGTTGCAAGAATAATGGATCCAATGGGTCTAACGGGTCAAATCTGGATCTAAGTGATGAACCCATCTTTGAACCCTTTTAAGATCCAGATCCGCGTTAAGATCCATTGGATCCACAAGTGATGGGTTTAGATCCATACAAATGGGGCGGATTTGATGGATATGGGTTGGATCCAGGGTCCATTGCCACCTCTACTTCCATTAGAAAGAGTAAGGATTGTGAGGTAAAAAGTTGGAGAGAGGTTTGATGTGACAGTGGTAGGTCCTCACTGATGAGCTAAAAAATTGGCTCACCATTGACAGTGGTCTTATACTCAGACATGACCCGTTAATGTTTTGCAGACAATCCCTTGGGCCTTTACTCAGTTGTAGTTGTTATGACTTGGACAACCAATCAAAGAATGAGACATAACTGGTCAATTCATACCCCAATTTGACTTATCAATATGAACACCAACTTTGCCTATGAGGACTTTTCTTCGCTTCCCATTAATTTTGGAGTGAGACCCATTTCCTCGTGACTGCACGTGACCTCATCGAGTCATGTTTTTGTTTTTGTTTCATGCGTTCTCCATCATATGTATATATTAAAAGTTGGATTGAACTCATATATGAGCAACATGTAGGATGCCACATGGAATGCCATCTAAGGTATCACTGGGGATAAGAATGCTATGTAGGATAACAACATAAAAGTCTTATATCATGTAATTAAGATGGATGTAGGTTATCAATGTAATTTTAATTTAATTTAATATTAACTTTTCTTATATGTTATGACTAATTAGTAATTGAATTTTATCTTATAAAACTTAAATATAGAAAAAAGAAATGATTTAGATGTTACCCAAGAAAAAACAATTGAAGCGTGTTAGACATTATTTTTGAGGTAAGCATATATTGGACATCTAAATCTAAATATATTTTTTATATATATTTATTTTTGAGTGAAGATATCATGAGTTGACCCTTGAATGCCAATTGGGTTGCTCATTTTTGCATTCTATAAAGATTGATTATTTAAGCATGTCACACAATTGGATTTAGATAATATGAAATATAGTACGACCTTAATGTGATTGTGGGTTTTGCTTACTGCTACTTTAAGTTGGAACAATATTTATTTCTGTTCACATTTGTAACTTACATTCATTATATTAAAAAAAAGTTTTAGTGATTTATTCAATTTAAGTTTCACAAGAGATTATATTTTACGCTCAAAAATCAGAGAGTATAATTAATTCTTTTAGCAAATTTTAATTTTAATTTAATAGGTAAATTAATATATAATAGTAGTTTTTCTACATTCTCACAATAGACCATAATTGACTTCATAAATTAGTTAGTCCTCCCCTTCCCCCCTAAAAAAAAGAATGTTAAAATTTTTCCTAAATTCAAATTGTACTAAAATTTCTTCGTCTACTACTAATCTCCCTTTCTTCTTTTTTTAACCTTTTCATTTTTCTTTGTTGGTTTCTTTATAAATAATTATACACCAAAGAAATAAGATTAAGGTCAAAGACTTATCTGTCTTTTTGTTACTACTGTCAACAATTTTTTCATGCTTTGTTGATCATGTAAATAATTAATCAAATTTATTTTTATTCAAATAATGGGCCAAATAGTCGAAAGGACCAGGATCACTATTGAATAATATTAAAGGTGCCGTTAAAATATTGAAATAATCTGCAATATTATGTATTGTTTTTGAAATTAATTACCTCATTATCCCGACAGCTACTCATTTTACTTAGAGTTTATCTTAATTTACAATTCCTACAAATAGAGACTTAGTTTTGTAGTATCTCATCTAAGTTTGTGTCGTCATATGATCAAAAAGAAAATTTTGGTCCCTGTATAATTCTTAGTTGTGGAATGATAAAAATGAGTAACAACAAGCGTCGGTTGGCTGAAATGGAAGAATCTTACTCTTTTCTCAATCAATGTCGGAATGAAAGTTACAATCCCTAGAATTGTTTTGCACTTATCTGAGACAAAGTGAAAATTTGTATTAAAAAGAAGGCAGTTTCCTATTTATGTTTGTTGTGCAATGACTATAAATAAAAGTTAAGAACAATCACTGAAATATGGAGGAGTTTACCTTCCAAAATCGGTATTAAGTCATGGACAATTGAATTACAACATCGCGGTGACTTCACCAGAGGGTTTGAAGTTTATCATTAAAAAAATGACAATGAACACTATGAAAGATACGCAAGAAATGTTGTCTACAAAGAAATGTCTAACAACTTACCAATGGTATGTATGCACTCAAAATAACTTTATTACGACAAATTACCAAAACAAAATAAATAAATTGACAATATACATATTTCAGTGTTGGTAAACTCCTACAAAATATTAGTCCTAATTATGCAAAGACCATGACATATTATGATTCTTAGAATTAAATTGGAGATTAAAATAAGAGCAATTAATAAATTCCTCAAATATTGTGCAGACAACTCCAGGTAGATGAAATATATCAGAAGTCCACAATTGAAATGTTCTCTGTAGGTAAGTACAAATCAATACAAAAGTATTATCGTATATTTTTTCACTGAATGTATAAGCATGTAAAAAAATATTACATGCATTTAACAACACATCGTTAATGGCAAGTAATTACAAACAAATGAAAAGTCAAAACCTAACTTAGTATAATACATATTGCTTTTGCAGGTCACTTAATATGGGAATGGAAGTTGGCGACTAATAGATAGCGACGACAAATATGACGCGTTATTGAACATTTCATATTATAACTACTTCTCATAAATTACATTTCACATTACCATATAATGCATTTTTAAGAGTAAAGTCCTAGTTTAAGAAAGACAACCTTAAATTACTGAAATTATTATGGTTTTCCTTTGCCCATTTTCTCCCACCGTCAATATGGTTATTTCACAAAATTATTTTAAACTTCAAAAAAAAAATAAATCATGCAGCATCAAACTACATGATATCTTAAAATTAAAAAAAAATTAAAAACTTCTTGACTAACAAGATTATAAAAGATGGACTGCACATAAAAAAATTCAAGTATATATAATTAAGGTGACTTCATATGAAATAAATTCAGAAGAAAGGTGCTACTATCAAGTCCATAGAACTCAGTATGGTATAGCACCAACAACAACTTATACAACAAGATACTAAAACTTATTAACCAAGAAGTAATAATCATCGTGCAATGCACGGGTAAAAAATAGTATTAAATTATTATTGATACTTTGTCTCGGGATGCGAATCAGCCTATTCTCGTGATGCTGTGGTTTGATTGATCAATTACCATAACGATGAAAATGACCATAAGCTCGCACTAGCAGGTGGTGGGTAGGGATGACCATCATTCGGGTCTGATTCAGCTCCACCTAGGCTTAAATTGATTTATTTTTTTGAATGTGGATGACCAAGATTCGATTCAGGCTCATTGGATCAATGAAGATGGAACCTAAATTCAAATTATTTGGATCTACTGGGTTTACAGATTCTCAATGAATGTAGATCATTTCACAGTAAGAGAGTTAACAAGCATCTTATCTTTTGCCTTGGTGCAAGGTCTAATGGCATAAACTGTAAGTGTTTTCACTTCTTACTTCTTACACACCAAAAGGAACATAGTACGGAGTGATACAAATCATTAAGACAAAGCACAACAACTAGGGGCGGCAATGGATCATGTTCGGGTCGAGTGACTGATCATTCGAAACCATCATCCGCTTTAATCCACTTTAGCCAATCCACCAATCATCCACAAAAATCTAATCCAATTCATCCAACTACCATCCGCGGGTGAAAAACTGGTGGATCAGGTTATAAATGGGTGATGAAAGTTTATAAATAATATGTTCACCAAATTTATATAAAAAGGTAAGCTTTGTCTTTGGAAAATTTTAAAAAGATATTTTAGGCATAAGGAACGAATAAATATTATATTCACCACATTAGTTTTGACGAAAATCATAGAATTAACAATATAATTGTCTAAAAAATGAGTAAAATTTAAAAGACAAGTATAAAAAGTAAACTAATTGGAAGTAAAATTTAAAAGATAGGAAGGGGAACACCAAAAAAATCCTCAAGAAGAAGATTGAGTCAACCCAAAAGGCAAGCCTCAATTGCAATCGGAAGAGCGATAGTGTTGGGACTACAGAGAGTCAAAAATAGTTAGCCAATGAATCTTTGGAGGTTGGTAAATTGCTGGCGCTTGTAGTGGTGGATAACCAAAAAGGAGCTTTTAGAAGAATTACAAGATCTCTAAATAAGTCACAAAAGACTGCAACTAGGAAAGACGAGGATTAACTCTTGGCGGGACATGATGGAAACTTAGGGATTATATGATGTGGTCTGCGGTGATATTGCATCTGGAGGTGTTCCTATAGCTTGGAATTGGATATATTTAGGATACAACTCAAGAATTTCCCTTGAAGAATTTTATCGAACAGGTGGTGGGTACTTTGTATACGATCTTCATGGGACTGGTTTGTAGAGGATTTGGTGGAGAAAAAGTAGAAGTAGAGAGTTTTGAGGGGGTTCACATAGTTAGCAAGAGGCTGTTTTAGGCTTTTCACCTTTGGTTTCGGGGTTACTCAGATCAAGCTAAGTCATAAATGGAGGGGTTGGAGTGTAGATTGCAGTGACGGTTTTGATGTTTGTTGTTTGGGTTTGTGTATTAGAAACAACTGGAGCTCGGTGGTTTTGTTGGATTGGATTGCTGCTTAAGGAAAAGGAGTGGTTGTTTCGCTTATGGCAGTGCTAGGAGGAATAAATTCCAAGGTGGTAGTATTATAGTGGATGGGCTTCAGGAAAATGGCAAACAAAGACGAGTGAACGAAGTAGCTAATGTACTTGCCTGGAACAACAGGTCTCCTTTGCCCGTTTATGATTTTCTTTTGCTTTAGTGGATGAATAGGCCCAGGTTGCGGGTGTCTTCATAGGTGATGGTTATTGTCTCACATTGCCAAGGATGAGGAGTTTATAGCTGAATGTTGAGCATAGATCTAGATTTAATTTGTGAGCTGTTTGATTTGTACTATAGTGCTTCAATTGTTTATTGTGTTCTTCTATTATGTGGTCTTTAGCAGTTTGGCTTAATAATAATCGAAAAAAAAGTAAACTAATTGGAAATAAGAGATAAACAAGTGGATGACTACACGAGTGATGAATCGGGTGGCGGGTCGGATGGAGCATCACCCGAATCCAATCCAATTCGTCAAACCATCATCCATCATCCATATATTTCGAATTTTTATCCGCTTTTTCCGGTCGGGTGGAATGGATATCTATCGGGTGTTGGTGAACTTGCCACCCCTATTTGCAACAAGCATTCTCCGTCCATCATTTCAACATTAGTGTTCATTGCTTTTTTTCCCTAAAAGAAACTAAATATTGATGGGTCTTAAATAGATCCTAGGTCAATGTGAGTCTCACATTTTTAGACCTAGCTTTGAATAAAACCACTTGGATCCAAACCCTATTAAGACCCATCGGATCCCACTTGGTGAATTCAAACCTTTAATTTTAATATGTGATGAGCCCAACAAGTTAGGGTCGAGTCCATAACTCATGTCATCCCCAATAATAGGTATGATATCAAAAAGTTAGATTATTGT
>JACYFF010031959.1:19206763-19212308 GCA_017589665.1 Selenicereus undatus
CCCAGACAAACAAAAAAAATAAAAAGGAGGGTGGAACGAGACTTACCTAGAACCCATCAGAACCGCCGGGGAAGGGTGGCGTGTGTGAGTCACGCGCCATCGACGAAAACGCTTTCTAACCGTTTTCTTCCTCCCACGCCCGATACCTCCGCCGATCTACTCATTTTTCGACAAAACTATGCCGAAAACGTCATCACGGGCTGCGCGTGTATGTCACGCGTTGCCATAGGGGTGGCGCGTGGGGTGAGTGATCGGCCTCGGTTGCTTCGTCACAAGCTGATCTACACCATGGTGGTGGTGGTTTTGTCAACAAGTCAGTAGATATGACCCGAGGAGGTTTAGAAGGCGAAAAATGGGTGGCGGTTACCATCATATGGGTTGCTTCTCGGTGGTTTATTGGTGGTCCTGAAGGCCGAATGCGGCCATGGCTGCCTAGGAGCTGTCGGTGAAGACAGTAATGGACTCGGCTGTGTGCCAAGATTGAGCAACTGAACCCATCGAGGGTAGAAGCCAAAGAGAGCCGTGCGGGTTGGAGAGAGAATAGAGAGGATTCTGGGTGAGGGAGAGTTGAATACCCAGAGAGAGAGAGAGTCCTCAGGGATCAGAGAGCCGAGGGTTAAGAGAAAGAAAGACCTCTGCGGTTTTTAATTGCAAAAGAAGAGGTCTTTCGGTTCCTTGTATGGAAATAACAAAAAGCTTGATTTAAGTGTCTTGATTATGGCTGATTTCCTTCGTTTTAGATTTAAAAATAATAAAAAAAGGGGCCCGGAGTTCATTTTAGACATGGTTTATTTGGGCTCTATTTGAATCATTTGGGCATGTTATTATTGTAGCATATGATACTCTAATATTAATATGTTTAATATTTATCATATGCTAATTGAAATATAAATTAGTTTTATATTTCAAATGTAAATTAGTTGGTTTTATGTATGAATTTGTTTCATATGTAAGTTATTGTTACAAATGTAAACTAGTTTTACACGGTAGAATTTCTATGTAATATTCAAACGTGAATTTGTTTAATTTTTTTTTATGGAGGTCCATATGATAAAGTTCTTATGGAAATATGGTAATTAAATTATTTGAATTTCTAATTCATGATTATATGAGATGATTATGAGCTTGGCGAAATTTTCGATCATATGACATGAATGATGAAATTTTTAATAATTTAATTGCTTAGAATAATGTGCCTAATGTCCATCTTTTAACACTTGTAGATATGACAGCTAACAACGCAATAATCATTGAACTGTTCACTAGTCAAAAGTCAGATGGTTCTAACTATGACATGTGGAAACGGAAGATTCAGTATCTTCTGAAAGGAAAAGACCTATTGGAACACTTGACGGTAGCCAAGTTTTCACCATCTGACAAGGATACAGATGGAAAGCCTATTGATACTACTACTGTGCAGTATCAAGAAAGCTTACAAGCCTACCAAGACTGGGCCAAGAAAGATCGTAGAGCACGCTTTACAATGTTGTATTGCATGCATGACGATCTGATTGGCGAATTTGAAGTTTATCCCACAGCTAAGAGCATGTGGGACCAGCTCAAAATCCGTTTTGGACAGACATCTGAAACAGGGTTACGTACCTTGCAATTGAAATGGATGAACTACAAAATGGATTCCAGTCGAACTGTGGTCGAGCATTTACGAATTATGAGTGGCATAGTTCATGATCTCAAGGCTGCAGGAAAAGACATTTATGAGGGAGAGCAAGTCTTGAATGTGATTCGGGCTCTCCCTATTGAACCTCCACATTGGGAACATGTCAAGACGGTCTTGACTCATTCTGACCATTTGAAAACCTCTGGTCAGATACAAAGCCACCTCGAAATGGAGGAGAAGCGCCTGAAAATGTTCGGGACTCCCAACGTGGCTCTTGTCACCAAGGGCAATAGGCCTAAAAGCAACAAGAACACTAGAGGTAGGCAGTTCAAGAGAGGTTCCCGCCCGTCTCAGAAAGGTAGGCCAAAGGCTGGTGTGGCTAAGCAACAAAAGGCCAAAGGCAATGGAGAGACAAAAATAGCGCGTGTGAAGTGCTATAACTGTGGCAAGAAAGGTCACTACGCTCGGGATTGTCTTAAGCCGAAGAAGGTACCTTTCTCCACTCACTCTCCTGAATTATATGTATGTTCCCATGCATTAGTTACTAAATCCTTTCCTAATTGGATTGTAGATATGGGAGCAAGCAAACATATAGTTTAGGACAGAGCTGGCTTCGTGGTCTTTCACCGCTATCCGGTGGGTTCACAATCTATTGTGCTGGGAAATGGCAGTGAAGAAGACATTCTAGGTGTTGGAACGTACCGACTCACATTGAAAGGAGGAAATAAGTTGCTCCTATTTGATACTCTCTACGCACCTGGGGTGCGGACTTGTCTTTTGTCCTTAGTTTCTTTAATGAAATTCTTGGTTTTTCTTCTTGTCATGATGGTTTGAACATTTTGTATTGTGGCAATCTGTTTGACCACGCTACACTAAGGAACGAATTTCTTGTACTTGATTTAGATGAATCTTATAATAATTCTCATTCAGTCTTTGTCTCTCATTTTGATTCCGATTTAGAATCGATTAAATGGCATGCTAGGCTTGGCCATATTGGTCAAGACAGAATGAGTCGGCTAGCTAAGGAAGGTCTTTTAGACCAACTCACTAAGGTTAAGTTACCTAGATGTGAGTTATGTTTAGCTGGCAAGATGACCGCGAAGCCTTTTGGTAAGGCTTCAAGGGCATCAAGCCATCTAGAGTTGATTCACTCTGACATTTGTGGACCCATAAATGTGAAAGTACGTCATGGGGCTTTCTATTTCCTCACTTTCATAGATGATTATTCAAGATATGGG
This sequence comes from Selenicereus undatus, assembly GCA_017589665.1. NCBI lineage: Eukaryota > Viridiplantae > Streptophyta > Magnoliopsida > Caryophyllales > Cactaceae > Selenicereus > Selenicereus undatus. The sequence goes on from JACYFF010031959.1 coordinate 19,209,620, forward strand.
TATATGTACCTATTATCACATCGCTATGAAGCACTTGATGTGTTCAAACGCTTTGTAGCTGAGGTTGAGACCCAGTTAGATCAGAGAGTTAAGACTCTTCGAACTGATCATGGTCGTGAATACCTCTCGCATATGTTCAAAGAATTTTGTGAGGAAAAAGGTATACGCAGACAACTCACGATTCCTGACACTCCACAAAAAAATGGTGTGGCAGAGCGTAGGAATAGAACATTGCTTGACATGGTCAGGTCAATGATGGCCCATGCCAATCTCCCAATTAGTTTTTAGGGGGATGCGCTGCTTACGACAGCTTACATCCTTAACCGTGTGCTGAGTAAGAGCGTATCCGCCACTCCATATGAGTTATGGCATGGTAGAAAGCCCTCCTTAGACCATTTACGCCTATGGGGTTTGGCTGGTTATGTACACAACCCAACTCATACACATGGGAAACTTAGTCCAAGGGCCACCAAAATGGTGTTCGTACGATATCCCAAACATTCTAAGGGATACATTATGTATGGTGAACACCCTAATGGTGGCATGACGTAAGTCGATTCACGTAATGTGGATTTTCTTGAGGATGAGTTCCCAAGTATTGGTGAAATCAAAAATGACCTAGCATTATATGAGTTACCGCTCGATGGCCAACTATCTCTCAGTGAGGGGGAGGATTTTAGTACTCACCGCACCACCGAGGATAGTAGGCAAGATGTACAGTTGTTGGTTAATCAAGAGGATCAACCTGCTATTGAGATTCGACCTCAGATTCAAGTTGATCATGAGGTTAGTCCCGTTGTTCAACATGATAGGAGTGATTCTCCACCCGTTGAGGATTCTATACCTCTTAGAGATAGGGGGAGGAATTCCCCAGTGGGACAAACCAACACTGGTCCTCAACTCCGGAGGAGTGAACGCGGAAGAATCCCTCGATGATATTTTCAAATCGAAGATGAGATATTCTTGTGCACTCCTTTAGAGATTGAGGAGCCAACCTCTTTCCAAGAGGCTATTGATTCACCAAACCACAAAGAGTGGATGGAAGCCATAAGGGATGGAATGGACTTTATGGCGAGAAATAAGGTTTGGGAATTTGTTGATCTTCCTCCCCGACATAAATCGATTGGAAACAAGTGGGTTTTCAAAATAAAACGTTGGGCTGATGGAACGGTCGATAAGTTTAAATTCTGTTTAGGCCCTGTTCTTTTTGGTGGGAAATCCACCCAACCCCCACCCACCCACTTTTTCCCCCCTCTTCCCACTCTTTCCCACACTTAAAAAAAAATACCACTCTTTCCCACATTCACCAACTTCTTCCCACATTCACCAACTTCTTCCCACACCTACATAAAACAACCATTTCCCATATTTGAAATTTTTTTATAATTTACGTAATTGTGTGTGCGAATAATCTGATAGCAATTATGAGCAGTTTTAATTTTTCGGATGTTATGGAACAATTTATTTCTTTTTCTTTTTCCTTAATTTTTTGATTTTTAAATTTTTTTTAATCTTTTAATTCTATTTTTTAATGTTTAATTTTTTAATTTTTTAATTTTTACATTTTTGGTATTTATTTTTAATTTCTAATTTTTTAATTTTGAGTTTTTTATTTATTTAATTTTTTAATTTTTAATTTTTCGGATGTTATGAAACAGTTTTATTTTTTTTCTTTTTCATTAATTTTTTAGTTTTTTTAATTTTTTTTAATTTTTTAATTCTATTTTTTAATTTTTAATTTTTAATTTTTATTATTTTTAAATTTTTTAATCTTTAATTTTTTTGTATTTATTTTTAATTTTTAATTTTTTAATTTTTAATTTTTAATTTTTAATTTTTTCATTTTTTAATTTCTTAATTTTTAATTTTTTGGATATTATGGAACAGTTTTAGTTTTTTTCTTTTTCATTAATTTTTTAATTGTTAACTTTGTTTTAATTATGTAATTCTATATTTTAATTTTTTAATTTTTTAATTTTTTAATTTTTTAATTTTAGTTTTTAATTTTTTAATTTTTCAATTTCTAATTTTGCGGATGTCATCGAACAGTGTTATTTTTTTCTTTTTCATTAATTTTTTATTTTTTAATTTTTTTAAATTTTTTGATTCTATTTTTAATTTTTAATTTTTTTTAATTTTTAATTTTTTAATTTTTACTTTTTTAGTTTTTTTATTTTTTAATTTTTAAAAACATATTATTGCAAATAAAAAAATTAAAAAATTACAAATTACAAATTCAAAATAAAAAATAAAAAACAAAAAATACAAAATACAAAATACAAATGCAAAAAGACAAATTAAAATGAAAATAAAAGTAAAAAAAATTTAAAAAATTTAAAAATTAGAATTAAAAAATTAAAATTTAAAAAATTAAAAAAATTTAAAAATTAAAAATTAAAAATTAAAAAAATAAACAAATAAAAAAAATGAACAATAAACAATAAAAAATAAAAATAACAAATAACAAATAAAAAATAACAAATAAAAAAATAAAAAATAAAAAGCAAAAAGTAAAAAATAAAAAATAGCAAAATAATAAATAAATGAATAAATAAAATTAAAAAATGAAAATTAAAAAATAAAACAAAAGAAAAAATAAAAAGTGAAAAAATAAAAAGTGAAAATAAAAAATAAAAACAAATACAAAATAAAAAATAAAAAAACATAAAATAAAAAACAAAAAAAAAAA
>JACYFF010031959.1:19217792-19227974 GCA_017589665.1 Selenicereus undatus
CACACACACACACACACACACACACACACACACACACACACACACACACACATATATATATATATATATATATATATATATATATATAGACACACACACACACATGCACATACATACATACATACATACATACACACACACATATATACATAGATACATGGATATATATGTATGTACATGTGTGTGTATGTCTGTTTGTGTATGTGTCAATAGTAATTCAATTAAAATAAAATAAGGCCCTGTTCTTTTTGTGAGTCAATTCTAAAATACTAACATCAACTTACTTCAATCCATTTCAACCCACTGCAACTTAGTTCAACCTACTTCAACCTAATTTAATCCACTTTCACTATTTTAACCAAGTTTAATTTATCACATAAAAAAAATTCAACCTAGTTCAACCTAGTTCAACATATTTCAACCTACTTTAACTTACTTCAACCCACTTCAATCTATTTTAATCTACCTCAACCTACTTCACCATTTTACCATCCCAATTAACCTACAAAAAGAACATGCCCTGAAGGCCTAAAAGCTAAAGAATATGAACTAAGGAACCATTAATTTCCTGTTGGATTTCATTAAAGCAACAAAATAGGAACCATTAAAATTAAGAGTGCTGAGTTGACTTTGACCAGCCACGCACATTTGGGAATGATACAAAATTTAACTGATCTGTTTTAGATTATCTTCTAAGATAATTTTAAAGATATAATTATCATTTTTTTTCAATCTTCAAAGCACCACAGCTATTTTCACGCCCATATATATTAAAAAAATTTCTCTGAGTGTCGCTTGTAGGATTACTGTATGCGCCGTGATAACTAGTTAGAAAATTAATTATTAGACATAACTCTTTAGGCAAATATTGTAAAGGCAAAAAAGGCATTTATGCATTGATACTCTGCATGTCATATATATGTATTGCTGTTTCAACATTGACCATAACACATTTAAATTAATAAGATAAGTGTTGAAATATGAAAGTGGATATTGTCTCATATTGATAAAATTCAAAAAAAGTATGATAGTGGGCGTTGTCCCACATTAATGAAATTGAAGGGCTTGAGTATGTATATAAGCTTGTGAGTTACTCCACCCATTGCCAATTGATTTTGGAATGGAGCCTCATTTAAGCTTATATGCATGACTCTTTGTTTATAGCCCAATTAATATGAAAATTTAACAATAAGTCAAGTTTATTCGTATGATACATATACCTAACTCGTCTAGATTAATGAGATGAGTCAAGTTTGTTCATATATCTGTAGTGGCGGAGCTATGTGGGAGGGAGGGGTGTCGATGGACACCCCTTACCCAAAAAAAATTGTTTGAAATCCATATCAATATTATGGGTGGACACCCCTAGAATAAATTCAAAAAAATAATAGATTGCTAAATGTTCGTAGGTGAACACCCCTAATTTGAAATCCTAGATCGCCACGGTGTATCTGACATGTGTATCCTTCTAAAATTTTCAACTTAATTGAAGTGTCTTGGTCATTATGAATTTTTTACCTCAATATAAATTATGCTACTTGAGAGAGACTGATGCACATCCAATAGATAAGGTAATAATATAATCAACATTGCCATTTTTTGGTTGACGACAATTAATCAATTGAGCATAAAGTTAAATGTAACATCGTGAGTACATTATCACACGTTATAATTTCTATGTGAGCTATCTCACAAATTGAATCGAAATTTTTAAACTGGATTCAAACTAGCTACTAAACCTTAATAATTCAATTAACGCAGTACTTATCCACTAATTTTAGCATCAAGTGGGATTGTCTTCGGGAAGTCACTTTGTATAATTGAATTTAAAACTCATTAGCTTGTCAGGAAGTTAATGAAAATCAAATGGGAAGAGATAAGAATATTGTATTAGAGTTATGCATATGTTGTATATAAGTTATAAACAACAGAGAAATGATTCGGGTCAACTTCTAACGCTGGTGTAAAATTTGATTTGATAGGTTCAAATATTAGTTTTTCATAGACAATTCAGTGTGAAATCATACAAAGCTTCCAAATAGGTGGAGTATATTTTTCTTAAAGATTCTAGTCGCCTCATATATAACAGGACTGTTTGAATAGGTCTTTAGGATATAAATAAGTCTCCATTTTCTATATGTTGCACTCACATAGATTAATTTAGGACCCTACGTGTCCAAAATATAATATAAATTCAAGGAATTATGAAGTTAATATTTCTTCATTATCAATCCAATATATATATCATACTCGTGTGAGCGCATATTCTCAAGAGCCACATAGGCAAATATATATTAAAAAATTAATAGATGACAAATACACGTGTGAAAAATATATACATGTGCTCATATAAGAGTATGTGTTCCTGGGAGCATATAAGAAATTGCATTATCAATCAAGACATATTCATGCATGTCATGCAACACATTGATGGAGGAATTCATGTCTACCTGATAGAGGATGACACCCCTCCATGAAAAGACTATTAATGAAGAATCGCCAATAACTAACTTCAACTAACACACCTCTTATTGACCATGTCTCTTCATAATAATTAGTTAATTAAAATTAATGATTATATGTCAGCCCTCCCACGAATGCTTTTTTGGTTCTACCCTTGTGTACAATATAACCAAGCAATTATCAACGGCGACGAAGGTATACAAAGATCATATTAAGCCTAACAGAGGCGTCACTCGTAGGTACAACCAAAGCACGCAAGGGAATTTGTTGGCTTCCCGCATATTTTCTTCATAAAATAAAACTTAGAATACCCAAGTTAACACCTTAACTAAGAGATAGAACTAGGCGAAAAAAAAAATCCATATCTACTTAAAATTCGTAAAATCTATTCCAATGGTATGAATATGGGTGTTGAAAATAGTGGAAGAAAAAAAGAGTATGGGTGCATATTGCTAAAACGGGTGTGAACATGGGTATAGGTTCCATCTATCCCATACCCGTTTTACCAATAACTGTCCCATACCCGCATCATATAATAAGGCCCACACTCATTTCTTTAAGTTCTAGCTTGCTACTTACATTTGGATATTTTACTAGTTGCTTTGAATTATATTGTGTTCAAAATTTCAATGGGCCATTTTGTTAGACACTGTAACTGTCAAATGCTAATTTTGTTGCTTGGATTTGGAAGCCTTTAGTTGTATTTGGTGTGATGTAATGTATTTTTGGAAACTTGATGTTAATGTGACATATTGACTATTTGATTTTGAATAGAGGTATGAAATGAGTTTAATTCTTTTTTGTCTATACATATACCTTAGTAAAGCCCGCATACTCGCTATGTCCAATGAATATGAGCATGAGTATAGCTTTACAATATTCGGTAAGACATAGGTATGGTTATGGATATTAATTTCGGAAATGGGTATAGGTGAGGGTACACTTCAACCAGCCCGTACCTATCCAATTGCTAGTCCTACTAAGATATCGCCATAGAAACTAAAACATCTTGGTTAGCTGCAATCTGACTTACATTTACCTTATAATATGAGGTAGACAAAACTAAAAAAGAGTTGGTAAAACTAACCCAAAATTCAAATCGAATAACTTGAACTTACACCGTAACAACACCAACAATATGCTAATTTGATTTGAACTTAAACTCGAATTGTCTTAATGAAAACAAGTCGAGCCAAATTTAATTTTAACATTATTTGCAAAAGTTGTTTTTGTTGATAAGAAAATTATATTAGACCAAATTAGCATCATTTAACTTAAAGTCAACCAAATTTTGAATTGATCGACCTTAACCAAATGAAAATCCTTTTAAATTAAACATAATTAGATTTAAAATTAATCCAATCTAAAATAAAATTGAATAATCCATTAGCCATACCCTAAATCGGAATGAGTAGTAATATATGTCTTGTTACAAGATACTCTTAAATATCTTGCCTTATTATAAATTAACATGCTTTATGATTTAAAACCACAAATTTTTCAATGATTATACTTAATAATAAATTGCTAACCTTAAACATTCATCGGTTACGTCGACAAAGTATTAAATGATACCCTAATCGTATCAACCCTATGCGTAAGTACATATGATAGCGTATTTTAGAAATGTGGCAAATTATAGACAAAAACATAATTTTGTACAATTTATAAATTATAATATGCTTCCACAACATGATCCTATTATTTTTTTCAATTTAGAAACATAATAATATGACTTTTAGTCAAAACAAGATACTTGTCTGCTGCAAGATACTTATCATTTTACAATTAGAATACTTTAAAAAAGCCGATTCTGAAAATATGTTAATTGTGAGGTCGTCCAAGACATCGAAGCTCTCAATGTGGCTAATGTCTTGTAGTAGCCAATAATAAGGCCCAATGGTTGAGATGTCGGGGCACGAGACAACGACGTGCTCCCCACCTTCTCTATTCCCACAATTTTGGTCCCCATTTAACCACCCCTTTTGATAAACCCTCTTTCTCTCTATTCCCCTTTCTTTCCCAGACAACCCTAATTCTATGAACCTCAAAAAATAAAAATAAAAAACCTAGTTTTAATTTGATTTAGCCACAGCTCACTATACTTGGCGTTGATGAGGGGGCTCTCCTTCTTAATACTGGAAGGGGTTGGAGATTCTGTGAGTTAAGTGAGCTTCTTAAACTATACATTAGATTAGGGCAAGAGAATTTACAACTGTGAATGATGATTGTTTAAGTTGATTAATTAAGTCAAGTACTAGCTAGAGGGGGTCGTACTTTCATTCATTGAGGTGATCATCTTGATTTCTTTGATCGATGGCGAATCCATGGTGGACAGGGCAAGTAGGGCTACAAGGGATAGAGCATCAGTCAACGACATCATCTTCATCGGTTGGGAATATGCAGATGAACAAGCTCCCAGATCTAGGCATCTCTATGGCACCCCACCACCACCACCATCACCACTACCATGATCATCATGAAGATGATCATCAAGATCAACCCCAAGAGGAAGAAAACAACGACCACGACTCCGAGCCTAAGGAGGGGGCCATCGAGGCCCCAACCAGGCGGCCTCGAGGACGGCCCCCGGGATCCAAGAACAAGCCCAAGCCTCCCATCTTCGTAACCCGGGACAGCCCCAACGCCCTCCGCTCCCACGTCATGGAGGTCTCTTCGGGTACTGACGTTGCCGATACCCTTGCTACCTTTGCCCGCCGCCGTCAGCGTGGCGTCTGCGTCCTCTCCGCCGCCGGGTCCGTCACCGGAGCTACGCTCCGCCAGCCCTCCGGCGGGGCAGCCGTGGTCACCCTCCAGGGCCGCTTTGAGATACTCTCCCTCTCCGGGGCGTTCCTCCCTGGGCCTGCTCCGCCCGGGTCCACCGGCTTGACCGTGTACCTTGCCGGCGGGCAGGGGCAGGTGGTGGGGGGCAGCGTGATCGGCCCGCTTTTAGCTTCAGGGCCCGTCATGGTCACCGCTGCCACTTTCTCCAACGCCACCTACGAGCGGCTGCCGTTGGAAGCCGAGCAAGAGGAGGCAGGTGGGTCTCAGCCCGGGATGGATGGCGGAGGAGGGGATCCTTCTTCTGCTGCCCTGGGGGTTAATTACAGTTTGGCTCCTCACATGTTGACTAATGGTGGAGGGCAAATTAGCAATGAAGCTTATGCTTGGAATCATGGTGGCCGTCCACCATTTTAGTCAACCAAACATGACCAACCCTGCTGCCAAATTTTCAGGTAATTAATTGTATAAATATTCTCAATCAAGTAATCTGAAATATGTATGTGTGTATGTGTGTGAGAGAGAGAGAGAAAGAGAGATCGAAGGGGATGGAAAAGGGTTTATAATTATACTTTGGCATGGTGACTGAATGATGATCGATCGGTCATAATTTAAAAATGGTGGTGACTGGTGAAGATGGGATTTCTGTAAATTCCTGTGTATGTTTCTCAGGATATAATTAGGGTTTAATCAGCTTTACATGTGCCCAGAAACAAATGCTCCTAAAATTTCAATCTGCACAACCATACATAACCCAACTCCTGAAAAACACAATAAGATGACCCAATCTGTGTCCTCAATGTAGTGAGTAATAACACTACTTATTGAGGTAAAGACTTTCAAATTTCAATGTACAGAGAATTTAAGCAGTACTGAGAGATTCTGGAATCTTGCATAGGTACTAGCAAGGGTTCCTATGAAAGTGCTCAAATTTCTATGAATTTGCTCTTTGTTTTTATCCCTCTTCTTTGGTTTCTTGTGTTTGAGTTTTCTTGAAATTAAATCTTTAAATTTTGATGCTCTTAATAATTGAGTAGTAATTGATCATATCTGCACTTAATTCCATCTCTATCTTGATAATCTGCATGTCATCTTTCTTCTGATATTTTTCTATGCTCTCTTGTCCCTTTGCTTGCTTGATTCTTTCTGTCTTCAATTATATGCTTTTTTTGGTCTTCAATTATATGTTAATCAAAGTCGAGCTAAACATTAGCCTATAGGGGACATACTTATCTCCATGTAGGTTTTCTGTCAATTCACAAGACCTAAAATTTCATTTAAAAGAAACAACTAGTGTCCAACTACTTAAAATTACTTAGAGGTTCTCTCTGTATTATTTTTTCTTCTTTAATCAAAGTGGAACTAATTTCTTTCCCAGAATAGATACGCTGATCTTGTATAGTCTTTTGGAGAAGATATTCTTTTGACAAAAGATATCCCATTTAAAGTGTCGAAAATCATTGAAGAGTCGCTCCATCTTTGAACTACAATTCATACCTTGAAAAATATACGAAAAGGCTATACGATAACAAATAACACCAACTATTAAAAAATTCTCACAATCGGAGAGACAAACTAATCTCACAATTGGAGAGACTAGTACTACGAAAAGCAAAATACTACTTAATATAAATGAAAAAATAATAACAGAAATGGCTAGGATGGTCGCCTTTGCAAAGTCTAAATCAAAGAGACGAAGATGATGATGATTATGGCAATTGACAAAGGAAGGATGAAAGGAGAGCAGGATGCAGGGCGGTTGGAAGGTTCCTTCTCTCTCTTTGTTTTGTCGGAAATAATAATAATAATAATAACTCTCAAATCACTTAAAAAACTACCCAAATTGGCGCCTTTGCTTACTTAATTGCTCTCCACTTCTTAAATAATTAATCGTCCCCACCTATATAACCTATAATACAGAAGGGAAGACGCTGATTAATCAAATCAATAATCTGATTTCTAATTATTAGCCAGCCACAATCTCTGTTACTCCATAAATTAAACATTCTTGAATAGTTGTCAATTAATATTATTGCCTTATGTTAAACATATGATTGAGATCCCAATATAAAATAATAAACCTATTTTTTTGTCTCTCTGTGTTGTTAATTGGTAGTAATCTTTTCCTCCTTTTTCAGTGAATGATGTCTTTTGTTATTGTAATTATACTAGTTTGGGCCCGTGCTTTGCACAGAGTATATTCAAATAGATATTCTGTAGATATGTTATCGAAATAATAAACAAATAGTTATGGTAGACATGATTAATATTATAATTTAGAGGAGATAATGAAAAAATTCAATGAAAAAGTTAAATATACAACAACTTCGTACATAACTAATTGGATTAATAATTAAAAAGCATATGATTTTGACAAAAATCTATATAAGTATAATAGAGACAGTAGATAGTGAATTTGTCACAAACCATGCTAACACCTTGTTCTTTTCGTTGGAAAATCAACTCAACCCACACTCACCCACTCTTTCCCCCATCTTTCCACTCCTTCCCACACTTTAAAAAAAATATCACTCCTTCCCACACTCACCCACTCCTTCCCACACCTATATAAAACAATCATTTCTCATATTTTGAAAATTTTTACAATTTACGTAATTGTGTGTATGAATAATCTTATAGCAATGATAAGCAGTTTTAGTTTTTCGGATGTCATGAAACAGTTTTATTTTTTTGTTTTTCATTATTTTTTATTTCTATTTTTTATTTCTATTTTTTTTTTTTTATCTTTAAAATTTTAAAATTTTAAATATTTTTCATTTATTTTTATTTTTTATTTATTTATTTTTAAATTTTTAAATTTTGTGTATTTATTTTTTTATTTTTTATTTTTCCGTATCTATTTAATTTTTATTTTTTATTTTTTTATTTCATAAAAAAAACCAACGAAAAATTCCAAAAAAAACAAAAATAAATACAAAAAATAAAATAAAAAATAAATACAAAAAAATTAAAACTGAAAATATTAAAAAAATATAATAAAAATTAAAATTTAAAAAATTTAAAAAATTACAAATTACAAATTAAAAAATAAAAAAATAATAAAAAATATAAAAAATTAAAAATGAAAATTAAAAAATAAAAAATAAAAAATAAAAAATTTAAAAATTTAAAAATTAAAAATTAAAAATATAAAATGAAATAATAAAAATACCAAAATAAAAATAAAAAATAAACAAAATAAAAAAGAATGAACAAAAATAAAAATTTTCATCGTCATTAATTATTATCACAATAAAATTATTACATTAGAAAACAAAAAATTATTAATAACCAATATTTCAACTTCATTCAACTACATTCAGCTGTCACCCACACTCAGTCACTCATCCACTCCTTCCTACACTTTTAAAAAAAAATACCACACCCACCCACTCCTGTCCCTCTTTTCTCACACCCACTCATCGCACACCCCTCATTTTCCACTGAAAAGAATAGGGCCTAAATTGGGTGATGATAAGTCAATCTATGATGCCAATGGTGAAAAATCTACCTTCTCCTCTTGTTGTTGAGCAAAAATTTATGAAGTGGCTAATTGTCTAGTGAATTTAGGCATAAACTATTTTGAAGTCAGTTTACTTTCAGTTTTACATGTAACAGAAATAAAATTTGTCTTTCAACGAAAATAATTTGAACAATATATTTATGCTAATACATAACTTTTTAAGCTATTTAAAATGGCCATTAGGGGACGCTAATATAATTAAGTGTTCATACTTTGTACATTTGGCTTTCATGTCAACTGAATAGTTTCATGGGTTTTGATATAAACTTCTCATGCCCTTATGTTGTCTTGCAAGAGATGGGTTGAGTTCAGATTTGTGGATTGAGATATTTCTTAGTTTGAAGTGTTATGACAATTTGGGGTATTTTATTTTAAATGGTAAAACATTAATTATAATTTTAGGTGTTTTATGAAGAGAATTTGATTATTGGATTTGTATGATTTAAAAGAAAACGAAAGTGATTTCATTTTTTTTTTGTGCGTTAAATAGATTAGATTTTGGTTAATTTATTTGAAATGTTAAAAAATTAATTATACGTTTAAGATTTAAATGAATTAAATTTAATTGTAAGATATATATGCTTTGAAACAAAAAGAAAAATAGTTCGTTTATTTCCTTCTGTTAAATAGATCATATTAAATGTGAAATAAATTCAGTTTCATGGGCCTAATATGATGATTGTGTTTTATTTTAATTTTTTTTTTTATATTTCACATTCAACCCTTGTAATATGTTATATCATGCTTACAATATGTAATTTTTTAGCACAACCCTTACATCTATATGATCATAATTAATATTGACTATGTTATCAAATTCAAAGTGAAAGATAACAGCGACGATAACTACAATGACAACAACAACAATAGTAAGAATGAAAATAATAATGGAAATCATATTTATACTTATATTATCTCTAATAATACATGCTCAAATGTACATTTGTAACGAAAAAGACAAAATAATAATAATAATTATGGAAATAAATTTTTATTATTATTTCTATATAAATTTGTATATTATATTATGTGATAATAATAAGGTGTCACCTAAGGTTTTACGGCTTGTTCAGTAATTACAATTCGGTTTCCTTAAGTTAAAACTTCTAAAACATGAACTTATTCCATAATAATGAAATAATAAAAACTTTTATATCCATTATACTCCCTTAATCTCTCTTTGATAATTAGATGATCATAATTAATATTGACCATGTTATCAAATTTAAGGAGAAAGATAAAATTGCCGACAACGACAATGACGACAATAACAACAACAATAATAATAGAAATAATCATGGAAATCATAGTTATTTTTCTATTATCTCTAATAATACATGCTCAAATTTATATTTGTATCAAAAAATAAATAATAATAATAATAATAATAATAATAATAATAATAATAATAATAA
>JACYFF010031959.1:19254263-19273998 GCA_017589665.1 Selenicereus undatus
TAAAGCAAAAATGCTCAAAACTACAACTTCAAATCCCGTGGTGACCCAAGGACTTCCGCTCACTTTCTGTCTCCAAAATTGCTCAAATTTCGTGCTTGATTTGGCCAAATTCATGCTTGATTTGACGAAATTATACTCTGTTTGCTCACCTATTCTAGCAAGAAATCTTCGAAAAATCACCAATGAAGCTTGAACCAAACAGTTCGATGTAAGTTTTAGCAGCATATGAAATTTATTTACATGTTCAAAACAAAACAATGAATTCAGTTGGCATTCTAGGTTTTAACAAAATTGCGCACTCATAATCTCGTTTTTCAAATGTTTGAAGATGGAAACTCACCAATCATCAGCAGCGAAGAAGAAATCTGCTAGTGATGCATCAAACACTACTCATAAAAGGTATGTTGAAAACCTTAAACCTTGAAAACCTTAAACCTAATATTAGTGAGCTAGCGTACATCACCAGTGAGCAGTATGTGCTTGTTCCTGATTCTGTCAACAAATTCATAATAAACACGTTTATCTTGATGTTGACTAATACATGCAAAACACTTTTACCTTAACTCTTATGATTTTGCTATATGGTGAGTTGTACCTTATATTGTGGTAAGCCACATCTTCACTTTAGTGAGTTGTAAATTATGTACTTGTTCCTGTCAACATATGCTTGCTATAGTGAGTTGTGTCTTATAATATAGTGAGCTATGGGTTGTATGTAGTGAGTTATGACAAAAATCTACTGAGTTGTAAATTATATTCTAGTGGCTGTGAACATATGCATATTTTAGTGAGTTGTGCCCTATATTATATTGAGCTATGCTTCAAATTTAGTGAGCCATAACAGAAACGTAGGATGCTATGAATTGTATGCTAGTTCCTATCAACATATGCATGCTATAGTGAGTTGTGTCTTATAATGTAGTGAGCTATGGCTTGAATGTTGTGAGTCATGACAAAAATCTAGTAAGTTGTAAATTATATGCTAATGGCTGTCAACATATGCACGCTCTAGTGAGTTGTGCCCTATGTTTTAGTGAGCTATAGCTTGAATATAGTGAGCCATGACAAAAATGTAGGGACCTGTGAATTATATGCCTGTCAACATATGCATGCTATAGGGAGTTGTGTCTTATAATATAGTGAGTTGTACTTTACATCCTAGTGTGCCATACCTTAAATTTATAAAGTGGTACCATACATCCAAGTGTACAGTCTAGAACTCCAATCTCTTTTCATGTACTATTTCATATATATAGTGAGTTGGATCTTATATTATAGTGAGCCATGATATATTTGTAGTGAGATATACCTTTTATTCTAGTGTGTTATCACATTTCCTGTAATATTAACATTATATGTAATACTATTTGATAGATCAAAGACAGAAGGGTCAATCACAAGCCCTCAAGAGATGATTAAGCAGGTTGTTAGAGACATCTCTCCTGAACAAGTTAACTTTAGGTAATTACCACTTTAAATATATGCAAAAACACGCACAGTATAGTCCATTGCACTAACATTGTCTTTTCCCTTTTTATTGAAGCCCAAAGGATCAAAATAAACTAAATGAAACAAATCAAGGAATGCAAGAAGATATTACTCATAATTCAGGCCAAGGTATGTCTACATTATGTAAGATTATATGTAATCATCTGAATTCCATATGTGGTGAGCAGGGGAAATTGTATTCAAAGCACCTCCACATTATATTCTAGGTTAATACTTGTCAATTAGTGAGCCATAACATATGCTTTGGTGATCTATTACAAATTTCTAGTTAGCAATATCTACTATTATATTTTGGTGTTTCACCATGTACAATTAAACATTTCAATGCAATTTGCTATAACAGTTCCTATACGCACTGAGTTTATAATCTCATATTTTAAACATCTAGTAAAACTATACATCTACAATTATTTAGTGAGCTGAACTCCATTTTTAGTGAGCAAACAACTATGTTTAGTGAGCAGACCTGCAATTGTAGTGAGCAGACAACTATGTTTAGTGAGCTGACCTATAATTGTAGTGAGCAGATAACTATGTTTATTGAGCTGACCTATAATTCTAGTAAGTAGACAGTTTATTTTAGTGAGCTGAAATATATATATTGAGATCCAGATTACATTAAACATTACACATTTATTTAGTTGTACATCTTGTTCACTTGTACAAAGTACCATGTATAGCTGTAGAAGAAGCAGCCAATGAAGCTCAACCAAAGCATTAAGAAAACCTATCTACAGCAAGGCATAAAACATCTGAAGAGAAAACCAGCCCAATAAGTACTACTGCAACTAAAACAAGGGTGAAACAAGAAGCTAGGAAGAACAAAAATATTTGCACCAATCCAACTAGTTCAGAAGATGAACAACTCCAAGCTCCCATAGTATGGGAGATACAAAAGGTGGTGCTGGAAAAACCACAAACTGTGCATGCTGTGTAAGAATCACAGCCTACTCAATAAGGAGAAGGAGGACAAGAACAATAAAAAACAACAAACCCACCTCAACAACGTACTCCAACAGCAGGGCAAAAAATAAAGGTGGTGCTGCAAAAAAGGAAAAGGGAGCCAAAGAAGACTGATGCACATCAAAAAATTGGCAATACAGAACAACAAAAGGGGGAGAGACCAATACACAGCAAAAACTCCCCCAATGTTCCGAAAAACACTGCCTAAGAAAGGTCATAAAAAACAATCACCGACATTCATCAATAACCTTCAAAGGAAACAGATGACACAGTGGAGGACACAACTTACAAAATGCCTCCCCCTGGACATGATGATGAATCTAAGTCTGATGATGAAGTGTTGGTGAAGAGAATGAAGAAGATAAAACAAGCAACAAAGTCTAGGCAACAGAAAATGCAAGTGAGGTCACAAAAGTGTGTTAAGGCACAACCTGAGAAGAAGAAGGAGGATGTCCAAAAGAGTCCTAAACCTCCTATAAAGAGTGAATAGCTCTCAGTTTTCAAACATCAAAAAGAACAGAAATCCCTGAAAAGGGACACAAGTGCTAACGTCCATGTTGAAGACCCCAAGTCTATACAATCTATGCCAAAGCCTGCAGAGAGTGACACAAAACCTAAAAAGATCTTTCAAACAAGAATGTCATCATCAGGGTTTGTTGCCATGATTCATAATTTCAATGAGGCACCAAGAAAAGCAATACGAGATATGGGCTTTGGAGGATTCCTCCACTTACAACTCATTGAATTGCCGGGGGATTTATGCAAATGGCTTGTAGACATATTTGACTCATACTCAGTCACCTTGTACATATCACCAAACAAAAGAATTGAGATTACACGAATGGATTTGCATCTCACATTGGCACTCCCCAATTGGTGGAAGGAAGGTTGAAGAGTTTTTATTGTAACGCCTGGGATTTTATCCCCTTATTCCGGAATTTTATATCATTGGAAATTGAAATAATGTCGACGTGCCTGTTTAGGTATTGTTTTTATTGAAAAGAATATTATTCTTATCTTATTGTTATGGAAGATTATATCGGGCACTACATATTGCGTAGATTTCTGAGTATAACTGGACTGGTGATCCTTGGGACTAGTCCTGCAATTTATTGAATTGAACATTGGGTATTAATTACGAGTTGACAAGTGGATAAACTCGTATCAATTATTGATGTGACGCGGTAATTATCCCAAACCAAAGAAAAAGGAAAAAGAAATTAAAAAAAACAAATTAAAGGGGTCGAAGCCTCTTCTCTGCAAAAGGAAAGAACAGGGGCATGGGGGGGGGTTCCTTTGTTCCCCTACCCCAATCAACGGTTTAGCAAGAGAAAGGGGGGCCGCCGTTCGGCCGCCGTCGCACCGGCGAGGCCCCGGCTACCCCACTCCACACCCAAGCCACCCGCAAAACAAGAGAGAGAGAGAGAGAGGGAGACAGAGGCAGAGACAGGGTAGAGAGGGTTGGGCTGGCGATGGGCGGCCACCGCGACTGTAACCGCCACCGCCGCCCTCGTCGTGCACTGACGACCGACCAGCGAGCAAAGTAGGCGAAGGGAGAGAGAGTTAGCGGGGCAGAGCAAGCAAGGGTTCGCGTCTAATTAGCCCAGGAGTTGGGTCCTTTGGCTTGGATTTGAGGTCGGTTTCCTCTTCCTCCTATTTGTTGTTAATTCGATGAAAGTTTATCGATTATAGTTCGTTCACCTTGAATTGGAACTGATTATAGTGACTTGAGGAAACTGAGGAAACTGTATCATAAACTGAACGGTGCCTAGTATATACATTTTGATCGTATTGAACAAAAGTTTATCGACTATATGAAATTTATTGGATTGTATAGAATCAGTTATATGAGATTGTGAGGGTTATTCGATTATATAACGTTTATCGATTTATATGAAATTTAGTGATTATCGATTTATATGAAATTTAGTGATTTATCGATTTATATGAAGTCTAGTGATTTATCGATTTATATGGAGTTTAGCGATTTATCGATTATACGAAGTTTCTCAATTATATAAAGTTTATTGATTATATAAGATTTGTCGATTACATGAAGATTATTCAATTATAATCGATTATATGAAATCTATCGATTATACATGTTTATCGAATATGCGCAGCTTATCGATTATATATGTTTATCAAATTATATGGGACTTATCGACTACATGATAAAATATAAAGTTTACCGATTACATGAAGTTTATCGAATATTGCAATTTATCGATGATGCGTATACAGTAATGTTGACATTAACTGCAATCGTGTGGGTTACGTTATGATTGGGGAATCGGTTGATAATATGAGTTCATGACGTGACTATACGTGCTATGGGAAATCCTTTTCCCCTGAGTTGATGAATGTGTGAGATAACATTGACTTCAAGTCTTAGAGATCTTTACAAGTATGTGAATGCTGATTTGTATGATTTTAAAGTGTATTTATCGTTTGCCTGTTTTAATTGACAAGTTATTGGTAATAAAATAATATTAAATCACCGGACTGCTCAATTGAATAAGGTAGACGGCCAGTTAACATGTCTTGGAATCCTTTAAGAAAGGACTTAAGTATTGAGCGTCCAATTATGCCATATCGATTGCCCTGGTCGACTTAGGCAACCCAATACCCTTTATCGAAGTTTAAATGAGGATTCAAAGCTCAAAGTTTCATTGTTCTGCCAGTGGGCAGAAGATTCAAGTTCAATGTTCATTGTTCTGCCAGTAGGCAGAAGACTCAAGTTCAAGTTTCATTGTTCTGCCAGTAGGCAGAAGATTCAAAGCTCAATGTTTTATTGTTCTGCCAATGGGCAGAAGATTCAAAGTTCAACGTTCATTGCTCTGCCAGTAGGCAGAGGATTTCCGTTCAATGATTCATTGCCCTGCCAGTAGTTAGATGGTTCAAAGTCAATGTTCTATTGTTCTGCCAGTAGGCAGAAGATTCAAGTTCAGTGATTCATTGTTCTGCCAGTAGGCAGAAGATTCAAAGTCATACGTTACACAATAACAAGAATATATCAAAGCATTATGCTACATCAATAGCATATATCAGAGCTATCGTGCCATGTTTTAACAAGGAGATTTGTCTCTGTACATGACCTGTTATCGTATGGTATAGTGAAAGCATTAGTTTAGTGACTATATCGCATTGAACATGACGGTTATTCTAGTGTATATGCTAAATTCATATAGTCTGTCACCTGACAGCATCGTCAACGAAATTTCAATGTTTAATGGCATAAATTATATGAAACAAAGTAAGCCTTTCATGTCAGCAATCCCAACAAGTGGTGTTTAAGGTCAATCCCTTCTTTTCATTGAATTTATGAGTTTATATGAATTTCTTATGGTAAGTTTATTGAGTATAGCTATTTTAGAGTTTAAGTTGTGGAAGCGACTGCTATTTCCCCTGCATTGTGGTGAAATATATCGTAAGGTAGGTGAGTTTCTTCAAAGGGAAGGAATTATGAACAACTTTCGTAAGTTAATATTGCACTTTAATATTGTAATATTTAAGTTATATGTATATGTTATGTATAAGTTATAATATACATATAAACTATTGCACTTTAAGTATTGTTTTGGGGGAGGGGGTTATCCACTGAGTGATAATTGCTCATTCCCATCTATTATTGTTCCCTTTCCAGGTTTATGAAGTACAAGGTAAGAGTCTGTCCAAGTAAGCCGAGATGGAGTCATTGCTGTTCTAGGAGCAAAGTTACATGCTCTATATGTGTGAGTTGCAATTGTATTGTTATGAAATCTAAGTCCCTGTGTGCATGTATTGCATATCATCTAGAGTCGCTTTGTGCGGCCATGTGAGCCGATCATCATTTAGCTCAGGTTGTTTATAGTTGGGATATAACCCCAGTACTCCCAACGTGTGGTCCGTGAAGTTGTACTTTTGTTGTTCCGTTACCTTAGCATTGAACTGTGCTGGTTGATATGCTCCGGGCGGGTGGCCCGTAGAGTCGTGAACTCCGGCGGGTAGCCATTGAGTTAGTTTTATTAATGCGTTTAATTGCAGGGAGTTTAATGTAAGGCTTTAAGCCTGGGAATCGGTCAGTTTTCAAGGGAAGTTCTGCCCGCTTGGTCCCATGATTTTAAAAAAAAAAAAAAAAGGTCAAAAGATGCCAAATATAATGAAGTCCTTGATATATGGAGAAAGGACTGAAATTTACAAGATGAGACCCCTAAGTTGAGTCAAATGCCACAATACATACTCAACCAGCTTGATGCAGGGGAAAGTTTTAAGTCAAACTTTGTATCATGCTTTTTCAACGGTTCAAAGAATGTACATTGCGCACCCTATTTTGCCAACAATGTCGCTAATGTTGAAGTTGTAGCAACAATTGATTTGTGTCAATACACCAGTGACAGATTATGTGAATCTGTCAAAAAGAGGGCTTCAAACTTTGATGGCCCTATTCTCTTCTTGATGGTAAGTTCTTTATATTGTATCACAGTATCATGCTTTTAGTGAGCACAAAGTCAAATTCAGTGAGCTAAACATATATATATTTTTAGTGAGCAGAACAACATTTTCAGTGAGCTTAACATATATCATGGTGAGTAGGGCATTTACTTTAGTGAGTGGAACATACATTGTAGTAAGCGGAAGGTGTTTTTTAGTGAGCACACCAAAGCTTTTGGTGAGCTATGGAAAACTCCATCACGAGTGAAAATTGTCTATTAAATTGATCGATAATGACCATTTGAGTGAGCACGTATCACGTACCCCACATACATAGAGGAATCATTGTTACACAACATTACTTCATGTTAGTGAGTTATAATATATTTTAGTGAGCAGAAGAAAATGTTTAGTGAGAAGAGCACTATTTTTAGTGAGCAGACAATATAACCTAGTGAGCAGAACATGTCTTTTAGTGAGCAACAGTTCAGCTTTGGTGAGATGTAAATGACTTGTTCATAGATGACAATTGTCTATTACATTGATCTCTATTAACACATTTAGTGAGCCTAATAAGAATAATTCTTATACAACATTACTTTATGTTAGTGAGCTAGTATATATTTTTGGTGAGCAGGGACTATATTTTAGTGAGAATGGATTCATTTTTGGTGAGCTATACAAAATTGATTACAATCAACATTTCTCTTGCAGATGTTGTAAAACCCCGGAAAATCAAATTGGGAGACCTAGTGACGTAGACCAACCCTCGTAATCCAAGTAGTTATAAATATTTTTCGCTACGTGGTGTCTTTTGAAACTTTATTTCAACGATGAAAAGAAAAAAAGTATTTATTTTCCATCCGAGTTATTTTGCTCCTTTCCTTCGAATTGAATATCTGCGTATTCTGCTTCACCCTGCAACTATTTATTGCTTTTATTTCTTTTCCCCTCCCATTTATTTTATTTTGAAATTCAACTTTTCCCTCCCAAATTAACCCAAATCAGCCCTAGGAAAAAATATGGTATTTCTTCTCTTTTAAATCTCTTTATTTTTTTTCCTTTTCTTTTTTTTTCCTTTCTCCTTTCCTTTTATTTTTTTTTTCTTTCTTTTTCTTTCCTAAATTCTTCCGCCACAACCGTTAAACCCCCCCTTTGCTACTAAGCCCAACCGTGAAACCCCCTTCTCTTAAACCCTAGCGTGAAACCCCCCTTCTCTTAAACCCTAGCATGAAACCCCCCCTTAGTATACTTCGCTGTCTCTCTGTCTCTGTCTCTCTCTCTCTCTCTCTCTCTTATCTCAGCCACCACCCCTTCCACTAGCACTCCACTGCCACCACCTCCCTCTCCTCTCCCTTGGTAAGAAACACATGATGCATGGGTGAAACCTTTGTCCCGTGCTCTTCTTTGCACCAAAACTTTAGCACTTATGATTTTCTTTGTGTGATTTTGTTTTGAGATTCAAGGCATTGGTTTTAAAGAGAACTTTGCATGATTTTCACATTTGAACCTCAAAAAGGGAGACGATTTCACTTATACTTTCTCGGGTTTACATCAAGGTAAGTGCATGGTGATATTGTGTTTGTTCTTAACATGAATTTCAACATCTTTCGTGACTTGAATGACTTGGGGTGGGATTAACCTAGTTGAGATTCATGGATAACAGGTCCCAGGTGTGAGGAACGTGGATGTTAAGTAAAAAGATCGAGTTTTAGGGATGAAGCTTGATGAGAACCTGACACTGTAAAGGAAAGAAAATTTCACGTGACTTTAAAAATTTGTTATTGTTGATATTCTGATCCAAAAATCACCAAATTTTAAGGGTAGATAGGTCAAGGCGTTTTCTTCACTACGCCTTTTAAATCGTTGAATTTCAATGCATAACGAGACAGCTATGGCCTATTCATGGGAGACTATCGGGACTAGGGCAGTCAAGGACAATTCGCATGTTTTAGGACTTTTGGCCTAGATACGGTGAAAATTAGTAAGAACGTAAAACATGAAAGTTATAGAGGACAGGCTCCTATTTTTGGAATAGGCAAGATTTTGAGTTTTGGATGTCGGGTGTGAAAATTGTGGGGCTCGAAAGTTTGGCTAGGAAATCTGGGTCAAGTCTGCTGGGCTGGAGTGTAGGCTACAGTTACGGCCACTTTGAAAATTCACCTAGGGTGAGTCGATGAACCAAAAATCATTAAATTTTTAGAGTGGATACCTCTGGATGTCTCGCATAACTTTATTTTAGAATTGGGCAGATTAGGGTAGCATGGCCCAAGCTATAACCAATTTACCTTGGACGGTCCAGACCAAGATAGTCAGTGATACCCCAAAAACAAGTGAGGAAGCGACCTAACTCGGGAGAGAACCGGGAGAAACCCCAAACAAGACAAGGGTAAGGGACGACTCAAAGTTTCTGGATTGGGCTAGAAGTTTTAAATTAGATATCAAGACTAGAAGTTAGGGCCTCTGGAAGGGGGCCCAGACTCTGGCCAATCTGAACCCTAGAGTGGGCTTGGATGGGGGCCGTAAAAGCATAGGTAAATTCTTATAAAAATTATTGGAAGCAAGAAAAAGACTAGGGGGTAACTTATTTGAGTTAGACTGAGTGTGAGCTATGTGTTGGCCCAGGTGCGGAGCAGTAAGTTCAGAATAGTAACCGAGCCCGTAACTTGTGCGGTACCCAAGTAACAATCATGCCCTAACCCTTCCCCGCGTTGATTGCAACTGTGTGTGCATTGAACATGGTAAGAGCTATCCCGTTTACTGATATAAAGGAATAGCAGCATGAGTTAACTAAATGGAACTGCGTGGCAAAAGCTGTATGACGTGACATGCTATGTAATTGAGACTTTATTATGTTTTGCTAGAGATGCCTATTTTACTGCTGTGGGTTAGTCATTGAGGAAAGTGGTTGGGATTGAATGAGCTCATTTATGCTAAGTCGGTCTCTAATAAGGAGATATAAAATTAATAAATGTAAAGGTTGAGTTGGGTGAGATTTAATCTGACTATGCTAAATTGAAGGTCATTAGCCTTCCCCGAGAAACTAGTGCATGCATGTAAACGGCCACGTCCTCTGCTAAGACGTGGGTCAGGTTAGCGGTAACCATCCCTGTTGGTGGTAGGCCAGGAAAGGGTTAACCGGTAATCGCATGAGTAATGATAGGCTAGGAACGAGTTAAGCGGTTGCGCTGAACTAAAACGCAGGCCATGAGACCTAGTGGGGTCGCTCACCTAAAATTGGACTATTGTGTTGTGGACCATAAACTATGAACTTACATCTCTAAGAACTAGTAACCATGGAAAGCTATGTTAATGAGAAATGCGTCTTGGAAGTCTTGTTATTTTCCCCTACCCCATTAAAATGATTTTTAAAAAATGAATTTGTGTATGTAGTTGATTGTTCGGGGTGATTGTTTACTGAGTTTATCTCACTTTTATAAAATGTTTTGTTTTCAGGCGACTTAGTCGTGCATGGGGCTGGGGAATTGAAAGTAGAGCGAGGCTCGAATGCGTGAGTCGAAGAAGATTAAAGTTTAGTTGTTAGGGACAAAGTTATTATGAACATTGGTTTGAATTAGTTGTTGTTATGAAAGTTTGAACAATGTGGAGATTGAAACATTATTAAAAATTTTGT
Organism: Selenicereus undatus; assembly: GCA_017589665.1. NCBI lineage: Eukaryota > Viridiplantae > Streptophyta > Magnoliopsida > Caryophyllales > Cactaceae > Selenicereus > Selenicereus undatus. The sequence goes on from JACYFF010031959.1 coordinate 19,264,783, forward strand.
ATTAATCATTATTTGATATCCAGCCTAGTATTTTCAAGAAGGAAATAAGGCGGTAACATCCCAAGTAGGTTCCGCTGCCACATAGGATTAAGATTAGCAAATAAGAACTGAAATTAGAGTTTCAGGGTGTTACAAAGTGGTATCAGAGCCAGGTTAACTGACCTGAAGGTTTGCCTAAAAAACTGTAAAGTTAAGGACTAAAACTGGTAGACTTAAGGACCGTACGAAGAGTGAGTGTAGTACAGGGCAGGGGCTGCATACATCTACATATAGTGTTAAATGAATGCATGATTGTGGGTTGGATGCATATCTTAGGTGTACGAACTTTGTATAAGAATAGAGGGTACCCAACACTGTCGTTGTGTAGGAGGTCCTTGTTTGCATGACCGGTTAGCTAAGGAGCCAAGAAAGAGTGTGTAGGACACATACGACATGTGAGGTGGGTATTAGCCAGATACCTGGATGAGAGGCCCACTAGCTGCTCTGCGATTGAGAATAACCAAGTGGTCTTTCTGTTGCTGACCCTGAAAGGGGACCCTGAGTGGCACTATCGAGTTGATGAGCTGCACCCCCGGGCTCGTGATCCCAGCCCGTGGTGGAGGTGTTATTGGTGCAATTAGGAGCCTATGGGGATGGATATAGATAACCTAATATACTACTTGAGACTGGAGGGACCCTACAACCTGAAGCGTATTCCCACAGTTAGTGAGGACGTGATGTGTCTGCTGAGGGTCTAAGCTAAAACTCAATTCAAGAGTGAAAGCTTAAAACCAATAGAGAATAAAATTAAGGAAAAACCAAGGAAAGTGGGATGTTAGGGGCTTATTGTGAGGTAGCAACAACGTGAGATAGGGATGGGATTTAGAATCAAGGGATTCTAAATGGGAAAAGGAAAAAGGAACTTGAAGTAGCTTCAAAGATTAAGTGAAAACTCACACCTGAACTCAAGTTCACACGGTTATGCAAACTAAAGTCTAGCTAAGCAAACTCAAAACCGTGAAGATAATCAAGGTATAAGGATAAACTAAACCCTTGTTTGGATACAGAAACACCACCAAACTAAAGTTTAGGGCCCCTAAACTTGATTAAGATACAGAATCACCACTTAAACAAGTTTAAGACTACACTTGAACACCACCCTAACCGGCCTAGTTAAGGATAAACAAGTTTAGTATTTGAGTGTGCAAAGGCACAAAAGCACAAATGCTCTAACCTTGGGTGTTTTTTTTTTAAACCTGATATATGCTCAAATGGCCGTGTGTTTGCCCTTTAATACAAGCCTAGCAAGCAAGCAACCTAGCTAACACACACCTAGACCTTACCCTTCTAGTGAGGAAATGTATTAGCTTAAGCTAATCTACACGGTTAATGCTAACCGTGTACTAACCTTATTCTAAGTTAATCAAATTATATTCAAAACATTAAACAAAGCTAATACATAATGTTTACAACTTAATTAGACTATAATTAAGCTTAATCATGTAGAATACAAGGCTTGAGAGAACATGGTTCAGCCGAAAAGTGCAAGCTCCTTTACGGCTAGCCAATCACCTTTAAGAGACAAGTTCTTTTGCAGCTATCTTCCCATTGGTTGTTCTTCTCAAGGAAAACTCCTTTTGCAGCTTGATTATTGGCCTTCTAAGTAGCTTGGGATGTGTGCCACTCAGCATTGTAAGGGAGGAAACCCTTTGAAGAAGGAAATCTTCAACTGTGCTCTTAAATCGGGTTCATAGCAGTTTCTGGACCTGTTTTGCAACCAACTTTAACCGTAGAAAAAGTGTGCATGATTTTGTTTTCATACCATGGGGGGAACCTTAGGATGTGTACAAACCCCCTCAACAAAGAAATCAAGGTTAAACCATGTTTAAGTAGGGTAATTCTACTAAAATATTTAACCGTGCAGTTTTGGACCAAAACTAACAGGTTTGACAAAATGAGTTGATCTCTTTACTTCCTCTAGGTATGATTGGAATTCAATGCTTGGACCTAAAATTAGACATCTTGAGGATTCCAAAAGGGTAAAAATTCGAGACTTAAACCACCATTAAGCTTAAGAAATCATATACTCAAAACCGGGTATATTTTGGTTGGACTAGGCAGTTTGTATATCTTGGGTTTATTGGCTAATTTGAGAGGGTAAATGAAGTCCAAATGGGATAAAACTTGATTTTCTGGAAAGCTAACTTCTTGAACTTCAATTCCGATGCAAAATATTAGACTTAAACCTCAAGGAATCCTAAGTAATTAAGCACACAAAAATCGGGTTTACTGCTGGAAGCAAACCGTGACCTACTGTTTTAGGTCTTAAACAAAATAAGGATGATTTATTCATCCTTTAGGCAGAAAAATGAAATTACCTACTTGATTTACTTCTTTTAAATTAAGGGCATGGAGGGATCTCTATCAGGATGATGCCCTACCCCCGGGAGATGAGCTTACAGATGAGGAGGGAGACTCTAAGAAAAAAGGAGATGACCCTGTTGGGCGGGACCAACAGAAGAGACGGACCTTGAGGGAGACCCTGGTGAGAGGGAACCCATGGAGGAGGAGGATTCCGAGGAGGACCCAGAGGAAGTGCCTAGTGAAAGGAAACTGATAGAGGAAGAAGATCCCGAGGAGGACCCCAGCGAGGGGGAACCAATGGCGGAGGAGGATCCTGAGGAGGACCCCGAGGAAGATTCCTAGGTGAGTGAGGGACAGCTGATAGGAAGTGAAGGCCTCAAGGGAGACTCGAGTGAATGTGAGACAGACCATATCGAGGGAGAGAGACCTGGGGAGACCATGAAGAGGAAAGGGGAAAGTTCATTATGCAGGATGACCGAATCGAGGGACCCGAGAGCTTGGGAGTAGAGATAGATTTTGATTCTGTAAAGATGAGGGGTGAGTTTGTAACTGGGATGACCCGCTGGAAGCAGGACAGATGCGGTCGGATGTGTAGGGATACTTGCCCACTAGACGCCCCCGACCAGTAGCAACTCATAGCAGTTAGAAGGCTTGTGGTTCTTTCTTGTTTCGTTAGGGCAGTGTTGTTAGTTGTCTTTCTGATTCTGTTATCAAGTCACTGTGGCTAATAAAGTTATAAACTGTGATGTAATGAAAAGTAGTAATGTGGAACACTTATGATGTTGGAATTTTTTTTATGCAATAAAATTTCCCTGAATTATCTGAATGTCAGCATTTTCTGTAGTAAAAAATGTGAAATATGTGGACATGATGTCTGTATAGTGTGAAATGTATAAGTACATGAATAAGTGATTGTACCACATGGATGTGGTGAAATGCTGAAATCAAACACATGTTAAGTGATGTCTGATGCACTAGTATGTACTGTGTTATTGAACCTCGGTAGTGGGTAGGAAATGAACTATTAGGAAATGAACTAAACCCAACTTATTTGCCCGAACAGGATGGAGCGAAACAACAACGAATCTCAAACCGGATCTCACCATGCTACGAGAGTCCCTGGGAATCAGGAGGTTAACATGTCAGCCCTCCGGAAACGGTTGAAGGCCATGCGCCTAGGAATGGGAATGGGTCTCCCAATCAGATGGACGAGACCAATCCGCCCACTGGAGCTGAACTCACCAACTTATTGCTATTGGAGATGCTACAGAAATAAGGGGAGCAGCTGCGACTCTAGAACGAGCCATCATCCACCCATCTACGATGGCACTCCCGACCTTAAGACTTTTGAGGACTGGATTAGGGGCATGGAGAAGTTGTTTGATGCACTCCAATGCCCTGAGGAGTGCAAGGTGGGTTTTGATATATTCTATTTGAAGGACAAGGTTGACTTATGGTAGGCCACGGTGAGGGAGAGACAATACGAACCTGGATTTGGTTGGAACAAGTACAAGGAAATGATCAAGGATTATTTCTACCTTATCTTGCTCCAAAACGCCAAGGAGGGCAAGTTCATGCAACTGCAGTAGGGGAATATGAGCGTACTCGAGTAGGCCTCCAAATTTATAGAGCTCTTACGATTTACCTCAGCCTTTATAGCTGACAAAACGCTGAAGATGAACCGGTTCGAGGTCAGGCTGAACCCCACCATTAAAGAGAGGATGTCTGTATATCAGTACGTCTCCTACGTTGATCTATACGACATAGGGTTGGCAAAAATCTGCCCATCCCGATTACCCAAATTTGTCCGACCCGGAAAAAACCGGTGCGGTCACCAAATTTATGTCCGAACTTAAAATTCGGAGAACCGGTCATGTCCAAATTTAAGTCCGGGTCAGGTTCAGGTTTGGACATTCAGGTTCGGGTTGTCTGAATTTTTGAACCATTTTGGGTTCGGACAATTAGACAATCGGGTTCGGATATCGGACAACTACGTTTATATGTAATTTTAGTCCAAATTCTTTAGAAAATTTTATAAAAACAAATTCAGACATTAAAAAATCGGGTTCGAGTTTGATCATACAAAAGTTTGGTCAGAATGCCCTGAAATCATCTCACAAATTCAGACATCCGGGTCCGGACATCAGACATTCGGGTCCGGGTCTGGTCAAAGTGTCTGATTTATAATCCGAACAGAGTTCGGGTATGAAGTTTTTGTCTGAATATCCGAATTGTTCGAACTCGAATTGACCTGGACCCGAATTTTTGTCAGCCCTAATACGACATTGTGGTCAAGGTAGAGAGGGCGATGAAAGAGCGGAATAACTATTTCAACAAACAACGGGGAGCTAAGAGGAAGAGGGATAACCGGGGTAACTTCCAACCACAAGAGCAATATCGTTGGCCTACCAGGAATCAGTACTCGAACAGTATTAATCGGGGAGGCCAGCACCCCAATACGCGGCCAAAGGCAACTTGCAAAACGTGTGAAAAATCGGGTCACTATGCTAGAGACTACCGCTCGGTGCTTTCGTTATGGAAGCCATCAGCACCAGGTTCGGGACTACCCACTTCTTCCACCTTCTGCTGGACAAAGGTCAAGGGCAAGGGCAGCGACCACAACAATCATATCAGAACAGGGGAGGATAGGCGGCTAACCCCAACCAGCAAAATCAGGCGCCTCGGCAAGCTCAAGCCCGACCTCCCTACCAACTGCCCCGGAACAATGAGGGCAGAGTTTATGTGATGCGGAAGGAGGAAGCAGAGGATGCTCCTTATGTTGTGACAAGTACTTTCTCTATCCTAACTCAGCCAGTAGATGTTTTGTTTGATTCGGGTGCCACACACTCCTTTATTTCTGTTAAGCTGGTTGAGACATTAGGACTAATCCTCACCTGTAAATCTTCATTGCTATCTGTGACTCTCCCTGATGGGAAGACTGTGACGTGTGAAGAGCTATACAAGGGTTGCTCTATTAGAATGTATGAATGTGAGTTCCCAACAGACCTATACGGGTTTGAGTTAACTGATTTTGTGGTCATCTTGGGGATGGACTGTTTAGCTAAGTATAAGGCTCAGATAGACTACCCAAAACGAAAAATCACCCTGAAGGCACCCAATAGGGAGAAGGTAGTGCATAGGGGTCAAAGACCCAGAATGGGAGTGAAATTGGTGTCGGTAATGAAAGCTTGCAAGTTGTTAGGCAAACGACGCGAGGGATTCCTGTGTCATGTAGTGAAAACCGAGGATGCGGAATCCTTCCTAGAGGACATCCCCGTGGTAAGGGAATGTTTAGATGTGTTTCCCGATGAAATCCCCTGCATGCCACCCGTTAGAGAAGTGGAGTTTTATATTGACCTGACCCATGGAGCCGCACCTATCTCCAGGGCACCTTATCAGATGGCACAGGCAGAATTGAAAGAACTAAAAACACAGTTGGAGGAGCTTTTGGAGAAGGGGTATATCCGACCTAGTACATCCCCATGGGGAGCCCCAGTTTTGTTTGTGAAGAAGAAAGACGGTACCCTAAGAGTGTGTGTAGACTACCGGGAGCTGAACAAAATCACGATCAAGAACCACTACCCTCTGCCCATGTAGATGACTTATTTGATCAGCTGCGAGGCGCGGGGACCTTTTCTAAAATAGACCTTCGTTCGGGGTACCATCAACTCCGAATCAAGGATGAGGACATATCCAAGACTACTTTCCGTACCTAGTATGGACACTATGAGTTTGTGGTGATGCCCTTTGGCCTCACTAATGCCCTGGTAGCATTCATAGACCTTATGAACAGGGTCTTCAAACCCTATTTAGATCAATTCGTGGTGGTGTTCATAGACGATATCCTAATCTACTCGATAACCCCTGAGGAACATAATCACCATCTATGGACAACCCTGGAAGTCTTGAGAAGGAATGAGTTGTACGCCAAATTTTCTAAGTGTGAGTTTTGATTGAATAAGGTGGCGTTTTTGGGACACATGATATCTAACGAGGGAGTGTCTATGGACCCCCAAAAGATAGAGGCTACGACAAACTGGCCCAGACCTAGGAACCCAACGGAGGTGAGGAGTTTCTTGGGTCTGGCAGGGCAGTATTGCAGATTTGTTCAAAATTTCTCAAAGATTGTCACTCCTCTTACCAACTTGACTAGGAAGGTCACTAAGTACGAATGGACGGAACAATGTGAGAAAGCATTCTAGGAGCTTAAAAAGAGACTAACGAGTGCGCCGATACTGGCCTTACCTACTACTGACAAGGATTTCGTAGTGTATAGTAATGCCTCTAGTAGTGGTTTGGGGGTGTGTGCTAATGTAAAAGGGTCGTGTCATAGCTTATGCCTCACGACAATTGAAGACACATGAGCGGAATTGCCCGACTCATGACCTGGAATTAGCAGTTGTTGTGTTTGCGCTTCAGATCTGGAGGCATTACCTATACGGGGTACGCTATGAGGTTTTCACCGATCACCAGAGTTTGAAATACCTCTTCTCACAAAAGGATCTAAACCTGAGACAGACAAGTTGGTTAGAGTTCCTGAAAGCTTATGATGTTCATTTCCAGTACTATCCCTGCAAGGCCAACGTAGTGGCGGATGCATTGAGTCATCGGTCATATCCGGTACCAAGCTGCTTGCTAGCGCTCCCGAATGAGTTGTGTGAAAATTTTCATAAGTTAGAGCTCAACGTGATCATCCCAAGGGCAAGGCCTATGCTATGCACCCAGGAAGCGCAGCTGACACTCATTGAAGAGATTAGGGCAACTCAAGCTACGGACCCCCAACTTGAGCGCAACAAGGAGGAAATATTATTGGGAAAGGCACCCGGGTTTATAATTCATGAAGATGGCACCATTCGGTTTCATAACCGAGTGTGTGTGCCAGCCATAGATGCACTCAAGAGGAAAATATTGGACAAGGGTCACAATACTCCACACTCGATACACCCTGGGGGAAATAAGTTGTATAAGGACATAAAGCAAACATTCTGGTGAAGTAATATGAAACAGGAAGTGGCCGATTACGTGGCAAAGTGCCTAACCTGTCAAAAGGTGAAGATAGAACATCCACGACCAGCGACACTCTTGCAACCTCCAGAAGTCCCTGAGTGGAAGTGGGACTTGGTAGCCATGGATTTCGTGATGGATCTACCCTTGACTCAGAGGAAAAATAACGCAATTTGGGTTATCAAGGATAGGCTCACAAAAACAGCGCACTTAATAGCCATGAGAAATACTTGGACCCTGGACCAATTACCTCGAGCATTCCTCGACGAGATAGTGTGACTATACGGGGTACCGAGCTCTATTGTGCCGGATCGGGACACCAGGTTCCAGTCTGGCTTTTGGCATAAACTACAGGAAGCATTCAGGACGTTGCTGCATTTTAGCACTGCATTCCACCCAGTTACGGATGGGTGAACCGAACGCACCATTCAAACATTAGAAGATATGCTAAGAGCTTACGCTTTGGACTTTAAGAGTGCGTGCGACGAGCAGCTGGCACTGATCGAGTTCTCTTACAACAACAGTTACCACACGAGTATTGGCATGGCCCCTTATGAGGCACTGTACGGGAGGAAATGCAGAATTCCGCTCTATTGGAAGGAGATCGATGAAGCCTTGACTATTGGGCTAGACTTAATCTAAGCCACCACGGATAAAATAAGATTGATTCAGGAACGTATGAGACCCACCCACAGCTGCCAAAAGAGTTATGCCGACCAGAGGCGTAGGCCCCTAGAGTTCCAAGTAGGAAATCAAGTATTCTTCTGAGTTTCCCCGGACAAGGGGATCGCACGATTTGGGATGGCAGGAAAGCTTAGCCCAAGGTACATTGGGTCATACCCAGTCATACAAAGAGTTAGGGAAGTAGCTTACCGATTGGAGCTATCGCCCGAACTTCCAAGAGTACATAATGTATTTCATGTGTTGTAATTACGGAAATACATCCCAAATCCCTCACATATAATCGGGTCTGATCTCATACAACTCCAGGAAGACTTGTCGTACGAGGAACAACCTGTACAGATCTTGGATCGGCGAGAAAAGCACCTCCGTAGGAAGACGATGCCCCTGGTGAAGGTCCTTTGGGCCAATCATGAGATGTCCGAAGCCACTTGGGAGCTGGAGCAGGAAATGCGAGACAAATACCCTCACTTGTTCCTATAATCAGGTGCGTGTAAGTTTCCGAGATGAAACTTTTTTAAGTGTGGTAGTATATAAAACCCCGGAAATTTCAAATTCATAATGGTACTGTGTCACAGTTTAGTGAAGTTTCGGGGACGAAAATTTCTTAAGTTGGGTAGTATGTAAAACCCCATAAATCCAAATTGGGAGACGTAGCGACGTGGACCAACCCTTGTAATCTAAGTTGTTATAAATATTTTTCGCTACGTGTTGTCTTGTAAAACTTTATTTCAACGATGAAAAGAAAAAAATATTTATTTTCCATCCGGTTATTTTGTTCCTTTCCTTCGATTTGAATATTTGCATATTCTGCTTCACACTGCAACTATTTATTGCTTTTATTTCTTTTCCCCTCCCATTTATTTTATTTTGAAATTCAACTTTTCCCTCCCAAATTCACCCAAATCAATCCTAGGAAAAAATATGGTGTTTCTTCTCTTTTAAATCTTTTTCTTTTTTTTCTTTCTTTTTCCTTCCTTTTCTTTTTTTTTTTCCTTTCTCCTTTCCTTTTATTTTTTTTTCTTTCTTTTTCTTTCCTAAAATCTTCCCCCACAACCTTGAAACCCCCCCCTTTGCTACTAAGCCCAACCGTGAAACCCCCCTTCTCTTAAACCCTAGCGTGAAAACCCCCTAGTATACTTCTCTCTCTCTCTCTCTCTCTCTCTCTCTCTCTCTCTCTCTCTCTCT
>JACYFF010031959.1:19285836-19316484 GCA_017589665.1 Selenicereus undatus
TAATGCAGTACTGCTTTTTAATGACTGTTGTCTGACGATGATGATGATATGAACTTAACTAGAGATATTCAAGCTAACAATAGCCATTAATGTCTCATGATATTAAGAAAGTAGAGAGAAATGAATAAAGGATAAAAATCAATCTTCAATATAAAACCGGGAAAAATTACTAATAATTACTGCTTAAGTGCTGATATTATCCGACAATTAGGTGCCGTTTTAAGGTGGCAAAATGCAGGATCAACGTTTGAGCTAGCGACCTCATGTCCTTGGTAATTTACTTAGTTGACCCCAAGTTGTTGCTATTCCTTCCACCTAGCAAATAGAAATAGACTGTCTCTCTCCCCCTTCTCCTTGGTGTCTCTCTCCCTCTTCCCCCACAATAGAAAAAAGAGCAATTTCTATTTTTCTTAAGCCCCCTTTTCATATTACCCAAGGCATTGATATCAAATTTGGTAATCTAAAGCCAATTAAGTTTAACAAAAGAAAATATTAATATTTTATAATTAGTCAATTATTGCAAAACATAAACAAACTTAAAATATGTGGTCTATATTGACCCCTCTTATTTATAACTTATTTATTTTTTAAAAAAAATTAATGAAGAAATTTTTTTTTCTCTATAAATAAGACATGTGAAAGCTTAGCTCTAAAATGCTTTGTTCTTGACATAAATAAATCAACTTCGGAATCGCATTGTCCAGTTTTCAAACATTTTTTTCTAAAAAGAATTCAATTAAATTTTTTCTTTCTAGTTCATTATTCAAAATTATCATTTCTATTATTGTTAGTTTTTTGTATTTCAACTGAATAATTTATTTCTTTTAATTTTCTAACTTTTTTAGGTTTGTTTTTTTAATTTATTTTTATCTAAGTTTAATGAAAATATCATTGTTCTTGCTTTTTAAAAAAATTAAATTTTAGTTCTATTTTATAAAAACGTTGTTTTCCATATTGTTCATAGACTCGTTCCGTTTATTTCTGGTTTCTTCACTTTTTTTTAATTAGAATACTTGAAAAATGCAAATGTCGTTATCTTATAAGTCAATAATTTTGTGTAAAATGTAGTAGATATTAATGTTGTGTGTTCCTGGGTAGATGGATAAGGTGAACTATACTGTGCTTAGTATTGTACTATTAGCTCAATTGTTCAATGAAAATAACCCCACAAACGGCATAGGTGATTTCTAATACTTGATTGAAATGAAGTTCAAATTGTTAACTTGGGTTAGTCCAAATAGTTAACTGTGGTTGGTACAAGTTGTTACCCTAGGTTAACTGCATATAATTCCAATGATGATTTAGGATGTTGTCAGTCGGTGTTACCTCAATAGTAGTTTTTGGACTATTTAATACCTAACTTTCAAGAAACCCCTACTTAGATCTTATCTATAAGTGAAAAAATAATGTTGAGGTAGATAAAATAATGCCTACTAGATATATGGTTAAAACTCAACAAACAAAGACCCCAAAATATATATATGTTTATATAAGTTTTTATATTAAATTTTTTGTTTGTATGTGTGAGAGGAGTGATCGATTATGTAATAATAACAATAACAATAACAACAATAATGGCAACAAACAATGACGACGATGATGATGATGATGATGACAGTTATTATTGTTGTTGTTGTTGTTGTTGTTGATGTTGCTAATATTAACAACAAAAATAAAATTAACGATAGTATTATGATACTATTAATAACATTAATATTAATGATATTAGTAATCAAGTAGTTGTTATTATTATTATAATAATAGTACAACAATAATATCTAAGATATAAAAAAATAATTATACATAAAATAACAAGAATGATGACAATTATAATAAGTAATAACAATAATAACAATAATACATAAGGTTAAGTTACTACTAAAATTTAAAGTAAGAACAATATTATTAGAAATCGAATTTAAGATAATAATGTCACTATTATTAATAACATTAGAAAAATTAATATTAATATTATTAACATATTTCTGATAATAATAATAATAATAATAATAATAATAATAATAATAATAACCTCTCAGTAATTATTATTAGTAATAATAAAAATAAGGATGGTACTACTAATTAGAATAATATTAGTAAAATATTATTATTATTGTGAACTATAGTAAATTCTTTGAAAACTTTGAAGGGCAGCTTTGTCCTTTGTGCTACTTCCTCTGCTCTCCCCCTATCATGCCTGGTGAAGCTACCTATTGTCAATGACACGGGATTATTTAAATAGAGCAACTTTGGGTAATTAAAAAATAAAAGCAACATCTATTGGTATTTTTTTTTATAGACACGTAGAAAGAAGATAATTATAACAATCAGGAAAAAAATAGACAATCTTTGCAAAGTAGCAATTGAATATACATATAAGTATATGATTCATAGTGTACAATAAATCATTAACAAATGAACACATCAAAAGTACAATATATACAACTCAAAGGATAGAAATAAAAAAGAAAATGATGTCTCAATAAGGGAAGAACTTTGTGAAGTATTAGGATGCTGGTATCAGTTGAAGGCCAATGAAAAAGAAGATTTCATTGGGGCGTAAAGAATAGAGATAGAGGACAGGCCATAAAAATAGTGCTTAAAAAGAACATCAATTTTCCGGGGGGAGGTGCGGTAGTTATTAAATAAAAGACAATCAAACTCCGGACTAAGTAAACAGAAGCAACAATCTCATTTTATTATGTGCTTGTATTGAAAGTAAATCGAGCAGAGCTGAGTCCGAGTTGGCTAGAAAGCAAATTGAGCAGAGCTTGAACCCGGCAAGACTCGGCTCGATTTGGCTCGGTTTAACTTAATTATTTTATTTTTTTATTATGTGCTTGTATTGAAAGTACAAAATAACCTTTAGAATCGAGAAAATTTTATTTCGATCCTTATTTCTTAAGTCCAATATAAAAATCTAAAACATCTTAGCCCAAGCCCGAACCGAGCTTTTAACTGATCGAGCAGAGCCCGAGCCTGGTCGGCTTATGTTCGGCTTGGCTCGTTTATACCCCTAAATTTGTACACTTTGTTTCTTATAATCACAGCATATATATGTAATTACTATTTTGTTACGATTGTCCCTCTAAATTTTTTTCCCCTATCATACATAACCTTCTTCTGTTACATTTTTAGTTAATGATTGGTTTTCTTCCCTTTTTCTACATTCATCTTCGTTTAGGTAATAAGGGTTGGGCATGGAGTATTTCCGTTGTATCATTCATTGAGTTGTATTATGCATTCTTTTTACAATTTTCCCATATCAATATCATTTTTATGGTCATTTCAATTCCTAAATTTTTATGTATAATACATTTATGGTAGTTATATATTTTAAATCTTATGGATGATTAGTTGACTCAGACAGGTATGATACGGTCCACAGGGGCTTTGGTTTCGAGGAGAGAAACAACGGAGGTGTTTCTGTGCTGGACTTTGAGGTGGCTTATGAATTTTGAGTGGTGAACTCCTATTTCAAAAAGAAGGAAGACCATTTGGTGACCTTTAAGAGTGGATCCTTAAAGACCCAAATTGACTAGTTTTTGATGATGGCAGATAGCCGGAAGTCTTGTAAGGATTGTAAGGTGATTCCTAGTGAGAACCTAGGGACTCAGCATAGGTTGCTAGTGTTGGATGTGGAGTTCAAGTGTTCAAAGTGGAAGAAGAGGAGAGTTGGGGACCCTAGAGTTAATTGGTGGACCCTCACGAAGGAGAACGTCAGGCTATTATCAAAGAGGATTACTGAAGAAGGAGCTTGGAGGCGGGTAGAGGATGCAGATACAATGTGGGAGGCAATGGCAAATTGTATTCGAAGGTCGGCCAGGGAAATCCTAGGTACTTCAAGAAGAGGGGGTGTCAAAATTGAGGGCGCCTGGTGGTGGAACGATGAGGTAAAGGAGAAAGTCACGGAGAAAAAAAAGGCTCACGCGGCTGTCATGAACAGTGGAACGAATGAAGAGAGAGAGATTAGGAGAGTTAGATATAAGGCAGCTAAGGAGGTAGCCAAGAAAGTTGTGGCGGTAGCAAAGAACTTGGCTTTTGATAGGTTATACCATAGATTGGAGACCAAGGAATGGGAGAAGGAAGTCTTTAAACTGGCTAGGGTTAGGGAAAGAAAAACGAGAAATTTAGGTGTTCTGAGGTGCATCAATGATGAAAATGAAAAGGTGTTGTCTGAGGATGAAGAAATCAAGGAGAGATGGCAAAGGTACTTTTCCAAACTCCTTAATGGGGAAGTGATGGAAATTTGGCGTAGTAGGGGCAGATAGTATAGTTAGAGGCATCTTGATCGGCGATTGTGTGGGCTTATCACAAAGGACAAGATTAAGGAGACCTTAAAGAGGACGACTAATGGAAAGGCAGAGGGTCCAAATCAGATACCGGTGGAAGTATGGAAGTGTTTGGGTGAGAAAGGAATAGAGTAGCTAACTGAGTTTTTCAATGTTATTGTTAGGACCGCGAAGATGCCCAGAGAACGGATGTCCAGTACAGTCATCCCTTTGTACAAGAACAAAGGGGATATTGAAGATTGTAACAATTTTAGGAGTATAAAGTTGCTCAACCACACTATGAAGTTATGGGAGAGGGTGATTGAGAGAAGGTTGAGAAAGGATGTTTTGTTTTCAGATAATCAATTTGGTTTTATGCCAGGAAGGTCGACCATGGAGGCTATTTACCTCCTTAGAAGACTCATGGGTTTGTACAGAGATAGAAATGTGGATCTTCATATGGTGTTCATTAACCTGGAAAAAGCATATGATAGAGTCCCGCGTGAAGTGTTATGGAGCTGCTTGAAAAAGAAAGGAGTGTCACCCTTGTATATTCGAGTTGTTAAGAATATGTACGAGGGAGGTAGGACGAGGGTTAGGACGCCAGGAGGGGCCACGAATGACTTCGCCGTTGGTATGGGTCTGCATCAGGGTTCCACCTTAAGCCCTTTTCTTTTCAACTTAGTTATGGATGAACTAACTAGAGGGATTCAAGACGCGTTACCATGGTGTATGCTTTTTGCAGATGACGTTGTTCTTATTGATGAGTCCAGATAGGAAGTTAATGAGAAGTTGGAGCATTGGAGGCATTCGCTGGAAGCTAGAGGTTTTAGAGTCAGTAGATCGAAAACGGAATACCTTCATTGTTGTTTTAGTGGAAGGGTAGATGTGGGGGGAGAAGTCACCCTGGATGGGAGGTCGATTCCTAAGGTCGATAAGTTTAAGTATCTAGGCTCAATCATTCATCAGAATGGGGATATTGACGAAGATATTAACCACCGAATAAAGGTGTTCTGACAAAAATGGAAGTTTACCTCAGGTGTGCTATGTAATAAGAGGGTGCCTCTTGGGTTGAAAGGGAGAGTCTATCCTATGGTAGTTTGACCGACTGTTCTTTATGGTTCGGAATGTTGGCCCTTAAAAAAGGCGCAGGTTCAGAGGTTGATGGTGGTAGAGATGCGGATGATTAGGTGGATGTGTGGTTATACGAGAATAGACAGAATTAGGAATTGTGTGATTAGAGACTTAGTTGAAGTGGCTCCCATCGAAGACAAGATGAGAGAAACAAGACTCCGATAGTTTGGCCATGTGAAAAGGAGGAGTATGGACGCTCCAGTAAGGAGGTGTGAAAGGATTAACATCCCCGAAGGCAAAAGAGGGAGGGCCGACCAAAGAAGAGTTTGGATGAGGTAATTAGAGAGGCTTTTAAAGTTGTAGGGTTAACGGAAGACTTGGCGCAGGATAGGAGATTTTGGCGGGATAGGATTAAGATCTTAAAACGCAGAGAGTTAGCACTGTAGTGCGTCACTCGGTGGCAGTAGTTTGTGTCTGGTTGCGGCTTCTTCGAATGTTTGTTTGGTAGTTCTTGCGTGTGGGAAGAAACATCGTTTGCCTGCTTCTGGGTGTGAAGGTACAATTTCTCCCTCTACTCTGTTGCACTTTTGGTTTCATAACCCATTCCCGGTTTCTTTGGTGGCTTTGTTGCTTCTGGTTATTTACTCTTAGCCTTCACCATTAAATGTTTTCTCAAAACCTTTCTTCTCTAAAATGCTTTCTCAAAACTGATTTTTGTGGGTCTCTTGGAATCAGCCTCTTTATGGACAGAAATGCTGGTAGATGTAAGGTTGCCTACAGCTGGATCTCCCCAGACCCCGCGTAAGCGGGACCCACACTAGGAGTTGTTGTTGTTGTTGTTGTTGTTGTTGTTGTTGTTGTATGGATGATTAGTTGAGTAAGCTTTTCATAAAATATTAGAGGCAAGAAACTTTATTTATGGGTCGAAGTGCATCTTAGATCGGCTATTAAGGACTTAGGTTTGTTTAATAAGTCTTAGTATAATTCCCTTCTTTTGATTAAAAAAAAAAAGAAACGTTATTTATGTTGTGTTTTCTTTTTATCTTAAATGTTTAATGAGTCTTAGTACAAGTTGGAAGTGGCTCTCGAGTAGCAAAAGTCAAGTCACAGATTGTTGTAGAAGATCTATTCAGGTTGAAAAGTCCCCAACTTAATATAAGGAGCTTACCCATGTAATAGAGGAAGTCTTGACTATGGATACAGCTGTATGTTTATATGTAGTTGATGATGAGACTATAACAATCCAAAGTTACCAACAAGCTTGATGACAATGGAGACTTGAAACAAAAGATGAAGAGGCTTGTGATATCTTACAATAGAGCAGAGAAATGTATTTTTATAGTGGTATAAGAGCATTCCTAATGGAGTTCCATTTTGTGGAACTCCAGCATGTCATGTCAGCATAAGTTCCACCGTTTTGGAACTTGCATTCCTTCATTTTCCCAGCAAATGGAACTCATTTCAGCATAAATGATTTAATATTTGTTGGTGGAGCCCACCACTAAACATATTTTCTTTGTTTTATGTTGGAAAATTTGTTTTTGCATATTGGGTTTTGTATAAGTTAAAAATGAATTTTATTTTCTGGATGAAAAAATATGTAATTTATGTTTCCGAAAAATGTATTAATTTATTTTGAAGTATCTAAAAATTGATGAGTTAAGTTTTATCGGTTGAACGATTGAAAGCAATACGGAATAAAACGTAGAATGCAATTAATACAAATACAAATATGAGGATTGACATTGAAGAAAATTACAAGCCGAGTGTCCGATATTTAAAACACTAATTTAGATGACGAAAAAAAATACAACACAAGTAAATGACGAATAACCCTTAATATCTATGGTTGTGAGCTTTGCTGCGCCCTATGTCGATTCCATATTTCCTCGATTAGGTCTTATTGGAGACGTGCATGTAAAGCGGGGTCATGAATTTCTACTACTCTACGAAGGTAGGCAGCATAGCACGGATGATGGCCCTGTTAGACATTTGGTTGCGGGGTGTTGTCGTCGACATCATCGTAGTCGAAAGCAAGGTCATACGGATCTCGTTCGTCCTCGACGATCATGTTATGGAGTATAACACATGCCTTCATTATCATACCCAACTCACCTTTGTCTATGTTTCGAGCTGGACCGCGAATTATAGCAAATCGGGCTTGTAGAACCCCAAATGCTCTTTCCACATCCTTCCTAACAAACTCTTGACATTCGGCGAACAATCTTGCCTTGGGTCCTTAGGGAAGAGAGATAATTTTCACGAATGTTGCCCATCTTGGATAAATACCATCGGACAAAAAGTACCCCATATTGTACTCGCAACCATTCACGACGTACTCACATTTTGGAGCCCGACCCTCATACACCTCTTTGAAAACATCTGACCGGTGAAGAACATTTAAGTCGTTCAGGCTACCCGGGCACCCAAAGAAGGCGTGCCATATCCAAAGGTCATATGAAGCAACGACTTCAATAATCAAGGTGGGGACTCTGTAAAGCCCTTTTGCGAACATCCATTTCCAAGCTGATGGACAGTTCTTCCATTCCCAATACATACAATCTATACTCCCTAATATGCCAAGGAAATCACGTGCCTCGACAACTTGCAACAGTCGATCAACATCAGCTTGTGTTAGTTTTCTCAAATACTCGTCCCCAAACACTTGGAGTACACCGGCAGCAAAGTTTTTCATACAATCCATAGTCGTGCTTCCTCCAATCTTTAAGTACTCATCCACACAATTTGCCGATACCCCATAGGAGAGCACACGCATCGCTGCGGTGCACTTGGTGAGCGGCGACAACCCACGCCGACCAGCACAATTGTGCCTCAACTAGAAGTACTCAAATCGACTACTGAGGGCATCAACAATGCGGAGGAACAGGTGTTTTCGCATCCGAAATCTACGGCTAAAGTGGGTTTCGTTGTAGATAAAATTATCTGCAAAGTAGTCTCTGTGGAGGCGATCGTCTGCATCTTCTCGATCCCTCTGAATGACTCTTTTCTTCTTTCTTAGTCATCATGATGATGAATGTCGTCCCCCTTGTCCATGTTTCACAGCTAACTGAAATGACTCAACGTGAGATTGATTGTTGAGTATGGTCTCAAGAATCGATGCGTCATCACTAGAAGAGGATGACTCCAGTACGAATATGAGATTATCTATTAATTATGTGGATGAGTCATCACTAGAAGAAGATGGGTTAGTCATTTTGTTGTACCTGTGATAGAAGTTTACAAATGTTAGGGCAAATTTTGTGAGATTAAGAAAGCAAATTAAGAGAGCATCGTAGTTATAAGTGAAATGTTAAAATCGCACTCGTTAAAATGAAATTAAACATCTTAGATACAATGCAACATATAAAAAACTTTGAACATAGTGATGTGAAATTAAAATGGAACTCATTCAAACAAAATTACACATTTCATTCCACAACATAAAGGAGTTCAATTACAACAAACTATTGGGAAAAGAAATAACAACAAAAGCATAAGGTAAACAACACATTATTCCTAAGACATGGGTCTCAATCTAGAGAAGGGCTAGCATTGGACGAAGACGATGTCTGGCGGTATCGGCTCCTAATTTCTTCCTGAAGTAGACCATATCAAGCTTGATCCTCCGAACACATCTTAGCAATGTCCATTCTCAATATCTTGTCCTCATACTTCATCCGTTGGAAGTGCTGATGAGAGTCTATTAATTCAACCACTCTCTTAGCGGCCTCCACCTTCACCTTAGCGGCCTCCGCCTTTTTCTCTTGGGCGATGACATATCTTTCGAACATGGTGCTGTTCTTCACATTTGTTGTCCCCAAGGTGGATAGCTCCTTCGTGACAACATCAACCACCGAGTCATGCGCTCTCTCTTTCGCCTTTCTTTTGGCAGCTTTTCTTCCAATAGGGCGGACCAGTCCACCAACTTGCTCTATTGATGTATCTTCACTAGCATCCGTTGTTGGTGTGTCGGGGGTGCTGGGTGAGCCGGATGTCTCACTCTCACAGTACCCACCCACCTCATTGACCCTCAAGCGTTTAGTCGCCACATCTGCAGACTGATCGCAATTGACCTCCCATTTCGGTTGGTCCTTCAGTAGCATCGACTAATGCATCAAGTCAAACGGTTTGCCCACCATATCAACGTATAGATCTTGGGATTTCTGCATAATATCGTCCTCATTCGCCCCACTTGGGTTTGCCCGATACGCCTGGCCCACACAAGCGGTCCACTTGGACACCAGTGGAGCCGCTCGGTTCCAACGGGCGCTGAAAACTTTCGCTCCTTGCTTCGTAGCTCCATCGGGAGCGTGCTGGTTGTAGGCGCTTGCAATCTTCGTCCAAAACACCGTCTTCTTTTGGTCAGCCCCAACAAGGGGGTTGGTGCTCACGTTGATCCACGATCTCACCAAGCAATCTTCTTCCAATGTCCACTTGGAAGTCACGCCGACACTCTCACTGTGGGTGGGGTTGGGTAGAGGACGGGGTGTTGATGAGGTCGTATTATTTGGTGGGGGTAGCTGATAAGAAGGGGGCAAAGAACCGTAGTTAAAATTTGTAATTGGGGAGGCATTCTGGCCTTGGACGGGAAAGTTTGGTGGTAGTTGAGGATATTGCATATGTGGGTATTGTTGAGGGTATTGTGGATGGTATTGCCAATTAGGAGGGTTTGGGACAATATTCATATTGTTCGCGGCATCCCGTTGTAAATTATCTCCAGTTAGTAAGTTCATGAAAGATTGTGGGTGATTATTTGATAGTGAACACCTACCAATTTAGATGAAAAAAAAAATACATTCACACATTTAATTTCTCACATATTTTACAAAACAGCATAAAATATTTTAAATTCCAATTTGGAAACATTTCAATTCCAATATCTAAACATGCTAACTTTAATACATTTCTAATCGGCCACATAATTCATACACATTTTCAAAACTAACAAACCATATTAGGAAGTTAGCATTTGAATTGTAATTTGCATACATGCTTACTTTTACACATTCAACTTCTAACATTGGGTAAACAACAACGAAATTACTTTCTCAAATGAAGCATTTAGTAAATTGTAAGTAACAAATATATCCAAAAATTGTAATCAAGCATTTAGCAAATTGTAAATTCTAATTTCAAAACGTGCTTACTTGTACTTATTTTCAATCACACACCTAATTCCTAACATATATCCAAAAATAACATGTTCTTAAAAAGCACAAGCAATATTAATATTTGATTCTAATTTCAATACGTGCTTACTTGTACTTTAATTCTAATTTGTTAACATTTCAATTATAATTTCAAATCATGCTTACTTCCACTTCTTTTGAAGCACTCACAAAATTTGTAACATATTCCCAAAAATAGCAAATAATATTAAAGATGCTTACCCAACCTATTTTTGTTTCTTTATTTAAAAAAATACATTCACACATTCAATTTCTAACAACAACAAAATTAATAAATAGTATCTAACAAAAATTTCAATTCTATGTCAAATTCGAATACCAATTTTGGTTTCTTTATTGTTACATATTCTTTCCCTGCCTATTTTTGTTATTTTGAAAAAAATAACCATACCCTTCATTTCTAACATGTTTTTAAAAATAACAAGCAATGTTAATTTTCATATTGAACCGATTAAATCCTAAGTAACAAGTACTTAAATCCTAATTTGTTAACATTTCAACTCTTTGTAACCAAGCACTTCAAATTCTAGCTAAAAAACACCAAACTTCTAATTTCTAAACATTTCAACTCTAATTTCTAAACATGTGCACTTATTTTAAACATGCTTACCCAAACAAGGGCGTTTCTTTCTTAAAAAAAATACATTCACACATTCATTTTCTGACAACAACAAAATTAATTTCTAAATTCAAGCAATTAATATATTGTAACTAACAAATATTTCAATTCTAAGTTAATATTCAAAAACTTTATATTCTTAAATATTTTTACCTTATGAATTTTTTTTAATTTTCCCAACCGCCATTGACACCCTTATTTTCTATCATGTTGTAAAGAACAACAACAAATATTAAATTTCGTAATCATGCAATTAAATTATAACTAACACAAATTTTAATTCTTACATAATTTTAAAAACAACAAACAAAATTCGTAACGGCTACAACACAACATTAACAAAAACTTCGAATTACTTACAATTGTCTTCACTTCACTTCACTTTAGTGTTCAACTTAATGGAAAACTCCAAAATATGTCTACAAAAACCCAAAAAACAAAACATATTAGTTACAATATGAAACAAACAATATTTACACAAAATTAAAACGAATAACATAACAAATATTATTACTTACCCAAATTTGAATATCTTCCAAATTTAACAAAACTCAAAATTACTACAAGAAGTTTAATATGAGATTTGAGAGAGAGTGTGAGATTGGATGGATGGATTGGATTAGATTTTTTTGCAAATGATGGCTGGATTGGATGAAGCAAATTAAAGTGGGTGTTGGATGCAGATGATGGTTCACCCCACCCGAGCCCGATTCATTGCCACCCCTAAGTTTGCATAGATCTAGACTCCTTAACTTCACAACAATACAACAACTCCAAGAGTAGATCCTGCAGGCTCTAAAGATATCCAGATATAGGCAACTTTACATCTTTAGGCATATGTACCCTCAGAGATGCCAATTCCAAGAGACCTACATAAATTAAACATAATAATTTAACTTAAATAAGGATAGACATGATGGACACAAGTGAATAAAAAGAAATACTTAAGACAACATAATAGGAGAGATAGGTAGGTGTCATACATTAAACAATTGGCGTTAGTATGCTAATAACCTTTTTGAGTAAAAGGTAATACTAAGATACAAAATACTGTAAACGCAAGTTTAAAAAAAAAAAAAAATAGCTAGTACCACACACAACATATTGCTATCATTTAGTAGCCGAAGGAATGTGAAGAAGCTAGCTAACTATGGTCCACAACTTTAATCCTCGACCTCCGCAAACTTCTATCCTAAGTCATATCCTCTTTTAGATGCAAAGATTTCAAATCATGCTTAATCACCTCGTTCCAACTTTTCTTATGATGTCTTATGCCTCTCTACATTCCTGAAGGTCAATAATCTCACATATTCTTACAGGCGCATCTGCACTCCTCCTAATATGACCAAACTATCTAAAGTCTAATCTCTCTCATCTTATCGTCTATGGGTGTCACTTGAACTTTGTCTCTAATCACCTCGTTCCTAACCCTTGCGAAAAGGGATACCTAATGTCTTGTACTTATCGTTTCTTAAAAAATAAAAATAAAATCACCTTATTCCTAATCTTATCCAATCGTGTGGCCGCACATTTATCAAATCATCCTCATCTCTGCTGCCAACAACCTCTAGATTTGGGTCCTTTTTATTGATCAACACTTAAGAGTCATACAACAATACTAGTTTAGTAGCCATACAATAAATTGTCTTTCAAACCTATCAATATCCTTTTGTCACATAGCACTCATGAAGCATTCTTTCATTTTTGTCATCCCAGTTTCACACAATAGTTAATCTCCTCGTCAATATCTCTATTCTGTTCAATAGATGACCCAAATATCTCCAAACTAGTGAAGATTCCTATAGAAACCTTGATGAGAATTGAACGAATTATGCGAGGTACTACGAGGATTGCAAATATTTCGATGCTTTGGTATATGATGCAACGTGCAGAAGAAGTGGAGAGAGGAAAATTTTGTTTAAAATCACAATAATGATCACACAACCTTCTATTTCTTCTTGAAAGTTTGACATTTCACATGTATCATTGTATGATTTATGGGATCAACTATGAACTATCAACTATCAACTGTGGACTACTAATCTCATGCCACATGATGTCATTTTGCTTTACAAACAGTGGTTACAATTACAAAACAGAACATAAGAACTCCAACCTATTTTATCTAATGTTATGTAATTGACATACCTAATCCTAAATAGAGGCCAAAAACCTATTTCCTTTGCTTATTGTAAGACCCGCCGGAGTTCGTCAACAATGCCTTGTAAGACGACCGGTTTCCAAATCAGACCGTTCATCCCGGCCTTTATGCACCTCTCCCATATATTTTCCTCAGCAATAGCCGTTAGGGATATAATAACAGGCCCATTCCTGCTGTGTAGCTTTCGGATTCTCTTGGCCACTTCAAAACCATCGATATCTGGCATATGGAGGTCCAAGAAGATGACACGGAAAGCGTTCACAGAGGGGGCCGCAGCACTAAGGCACTCGAAGCCCGAAGAAACTGCAGAGACATCACAGCCTAGCTTCTCGAGCACCCTCTTGGTCACCTTCCGATTCATGTTATCATCATCAGCAACTAGGACCCTCAAGCCATTGAAGAGGGGGGTGGGATTCAGGTTTGGGTCAGTTTGCTCTGACCCTGATGGGGTTTCAAGCTCTGTGAATGGGGGTGCAATGTATCTTTGGTGTTGGAACCGTAGAAGAAGGGTCATCCGTTGGGGCAAGCCAAAGGGAGTCAAGGAGATCCAGATATCACCCTGCATCATCTGAGAAAAGAAAAGTAAACTTGTTAGCAAAATCAAGACAAGCCACCAGAGTTTATTACAGCTATCAGAAGCAATGAATTGTGTCACAAAGAAAAGGATTTTTCCCTCTTGCTCAGAAGAACAGAGGTAGAATCAAATAGTCACAGTAGAATCATCAAAATGGGTAACTTTAGAAACAGTCTGTTACTCAAGAACAGGGCAAAGATTGCATAAACCTATACACTGGCTGGTGTTTTATTATTTTTGCTGTAGCTGTTTCTCAAAGTAAGATGGGTAAGATCGTAGCTGTAGCTGTTTCTCAAAGTAAGATGGGTAATATCGTCATCAGACACTGATAGCTTCAACAAACCCCAAATCAGATGACACTAGAAACAAAGGGATTCTACTCCCACCACCCAACAAAGGATGTGCCCTTTGACATTTTCTGGCCATCAAGGTAACACTTCTACCATTAAGTTTTCTCATCATATATTAGTATAAATTATAAAATTATACTCTTAACTGTGAAAGTATTTTCTAGAAGAAATCCAGTGGCAGTACTTGCATATTGTGAAGCGACACATATTTGAAGATAATGGTCAAAGCAGCAAACTAATGTACAGGATAAAAGTTGTACATAGTTCTCCAAGTCTTCAGAATTTAACTTCTTGCACATAAATTTCAAAGCTTAGATTTATGTCGTGGACCACTTTGGCAAGAATTCCAACAGAACCTAGCAATAACAGAAACAAGCATGAAGTATCTCACCCATCATATAGGTGGTCAATAGCGAAAGGTGAAACCAAAAGGAAAGGAGTTCACCCTATCAGGTAATGACATGTGAACGAGTGTCTATGGGAGGATGACATAAAGACACGTCATAAAATCAAGCACATTAAAAAGAAACTAAGGTAGTGAAGTTATTAAATTCTCTGCATAAGAAAAAAAGAAAATCTAGTTCAGTTTGTAAACACAAAACCCAACTTTCATCAGCATGACGAACATCTGGGAACATATTAACACAGATACATTAGCTACCCAGAATAAAAATGTAAGCATGTTATGAGGAAGATTTCCAACGGACATAATCGATATACTTCAAATGACCACACGAACACATCATATTGTCCATATCAGGGCCAATTGGAAATTCCCTCTACAGATTCTAATCCTAGAATATAGTCACTGTAGATTCCTTTTTTGGATGGGTAAAGAAAATAGGGAAAAAAACTCTTGATTCTTTTCCTTTCTTTTCTTCTGGTCTGGCCCGCGGGAAGGGAGGGGGGGAGGGAAGGGGAGGCTAATGGCAAGAATGAAAGAAATCTAGTGACTTGAAGCGAATCTTGCAAATGTGACCTGAGTTAGTCTTTTGCACATGTTGAAGCTCAATCCTTCCTTGTTTTTGTGGGTTCTCCTGGCAGCATCAGTTGGACAACCTGGAATGTCAAACTCAAACTTTATACTAATGAAATCGTTGGTGGCACCAGGTCTCCACATTCCCCACTTATCATTCTTCCCCCCACTTCCATTTTCATCTGAAACCCGGAAAACAACCGAACCCCCTCTCATAGCATGCAACAAGTACCCAACCATGTGTAGTAAGACCTGAAAAGTTCTTCTCTCATCACCGATCAGCTGCTCAGGCAAACTACTCTGAACGTCAGGAGAAAAGTCAATCCCTTGATAAACAAACAAGCATTTGGCCAAGCAAGCAGCTTCCCTAATCATGGAATGAAGGTTGAAAGGCCTCATCTCTAATGGGAACCTTCCATTGTCTTTTGCCGGGATCTCCATCACATCATTTATTAAAGTTGAGAGGACATTACTGGTTCTCACCATTGTGTTGACTAGAATCTTCTGCTCAATGCTCAAATTCTCTTCAAACATTGAAAGAAGGCCTATAATTGAGTGCATTGGTCTCCTCATTCCTTGGCTCATCACCTTTTGAAAAGAATCTCTTGCTTGGTTTGCCATCACTGCATCCTTCTTAGCCTGTTGCAGAATGCGATTCTGCTCCCCAAGCTTCTCCCTCATCAATTGGGATTCTTCAAGGACCTTAGCATGGGAAAGAGCCACCGCCACCTGATCAGCAACCACTTCAACGATCTCTAGTTCATGATAACTCCAAACCCTAGCCTGTGAATTGGGAAGAACCAAAACCAATATAGCATAACATGCCTGGACCAATTCCGGCGTCCCACCTTTAAAATTCGAGAAATTGAGCATAGGCATCCGGATTGCCGCCACAGAACCAGGCTCACTCAAGTCACCACTGCTTGCTATTCCCAGTGCTGAATCTGGCCTTAAAATCCTCACTCCCTTGTTTTCATTGATCTCTCTAACATCAGGATCATCCACTGGAATACTTTTAGAATAAGTTTTTGAGAGGTCCGGTTCCAGCTCATGGGTTAGCGTCATTGCCGTCTTGGTCTCATTTGGCATCCACACTGCACAATTCTGCAGGTCCAAAGTCTTGGAAAGTTCAACCAAGGTAGTATCCAAGATAGTGTGCTTATCTAGCGATTTCCTAATTTCTCGAGTGAGCATACGAACGTGCCAACTAGCTTCCTTCTTTTTCTTCATCATCCCAACCTCTTGATCTAGTTCCAAAACATTTTGCCTCAAAAACACCTCCCTAACTTTCACTTTAAGCAGAAGAGGGATCAAAGTAATAAGGGTTATAGCAGTGGCACACGAAACCAAAGCTGTGAGGAACTTGAATATGGTAAGGGACAAAATGAGCTGGAATGAGTGAGGACCATAGTAAATCCAGCCATTGAGCAAGTGGGTCATCCCACAGAGGACAATGAAAGCAATGAATTCAACAAGGACCCATTTGAAGGGCACATTTGAGCAGCTGATGAAGTAGATTAGCTCGATAGGTATCGAGAAATAGGCGACAGCAATTAAGAAATCGCTCACCTTTTGGCATTCTAGAATGCTGGTTAGGCTCCAAAAACCCTCATCATCACAATTACAATGGGAGTATCCATTAACAATAGTGGGGACAGAGAGTAAGAGAGTGCAAACCCACAAGCCAGTGCTTGCCCCTCTCAACATTTCACCAATAACCTAAATCCAGTCAACCAAGCCTCAACTTACAGTATAACCCTCAAACGCTAAGCAATGAAATTGAGCTAGAATAGCAAATATGAACACAAACACACACATAATCTGGATGAACAACAGACCCATCTGCCGGAGATCAATCTATTACGAAAACCATGATAGTGCAACATCAAATCTGACTTGTGCCCACAAAATCTGTACTGTTTCCAGGCAAACTGGATGCCTAAACTTCAAATTTGATCAAAAATCCACTTGCTTAATGAAGACCCACAAGAGAAATGGAAGCCCCAAACAAAACAAAAAAAAAATCAAACTTGAGCAACCAAATGAGATATTCGGAGCAATATATCTAACCTGGAAACTTTAGTGGGCAAAGAACCACCAACTGAACAGCAAACGGTTCGCACTTTTCAAAGGCAACCAAAATTTCCACACAACATAAGGAAGAAAAATCAGAGCAACTTTACCATTACCAGTGGACCCAGAACAAATCCAGCTTTGAGGAATCTAATCAAATCACCAACCCAATAAAGAAAAACCCATGAACCAGATATAGTTTGGTCGAAATGAGCCTCTCGCTGGATCCAATTTTTTTTCTACTATCAACTAGTAGTCTCTCTCTCTCTCTCTCTCTCCTCGCTCTCTCTTAAAATTCTTCCGAACATTACCAACTTGCTTTTCAATAAGGAAAGAAATTAGACGAAAGTGGTATGGGAAATCACGGAGGGCCCAGAGAGAAGAACATGAAGCGAACCTAGACAACCCCTATGCCACCTCGTCACCCACGTATTCAATGATTTTTAAGGAAGCCGGTGGAGATTGCGTGAGGAAAAGTGCACGGTTGTTCTTCATCTATCACGGTTCAAGTGTCTTCATCAACGGCGGTTGTTCATTTCCCATGATGGGTCTACGCTAGGAACCGTGGGTTGTCTACACTCGAGCATTGCCACGTGCTGACGTCGCTATCTTGACGGTTAAGCCTCACGGTAGTTACACTACATATTCATCCAATTGTTTTCCTTTTTTTATTGGGGCTACTGTGCTTCGCTCTTCGCCTGGAACCTTTTTTTTTTTTTTGTAATTTAAATAAGAATGCGTTTATAGTAGTTGTCACTGTGTAACAACCATCACAATTAAATAAATTTATACTGTATATTTATTATATAATGATCTGAATCGTTGATTTATTTTAGTTTTAAATGAACAAAAATGCTTTATAAAAATCATGCAACAACAACAACAAACTCTCAGTGTAGGTACCGCTTTCGCGGGGTCTGAGGAGATCCAGCTGTAGGCAACCTTACCTCTACCGGTATTGCTACTCATAGAGAGGTTGTTTCCATAAGACCCACAAAAACAGTTTTGTGAAAAAGGTTTATAGAGAAACTTTATAAAAATCATAAAATATTTATAAATTTTGAGGAAACAATGTTTTTGTAGGGCTTGTATAGAGTTTGATATGTATAACCATTAACCTTTAAATTTTTCGATGACCCTTCATATTTTTCAGTTGCCGTTAAAAAATTTCTGACGACATGGTCAAGTTGGGCAACAAAAAATTTCTAGCGACCCTTTATTGAGTTCTCGCTGGATTTGTATTGCCCGACTTGACCATGTTGGAGGAATTTTTTGAACAGCAATCAAAAAATATGAAGGATCTCCGGAAAATTTGAAGGTTGAGGCATATCAAACTCCAAACAAGTCTTTAAATATTTTTTTCCTCAAAATTTATAAATATTTTATGACTCTTATAATGCATTTTTGTCCATTTAAATATTAAAATAAATCAAAGATTTAGATCATACTATAATAAATATACGGCCTAAATTTACCTAATCTAGTGGTTGTCGTGCCGTGACAACCACTATAAGTTTTTGCTTTAAATAATGCATCTCATTACAATGACCAAAAATTATCAAGCAGATGTTGCATGAATTTCAGCCAAAATAATTTTTTTTAAAGTCCAGTGAAATGAAATGGAGTTTTGTCTTTTCTTATTTTGCATGTTTTATATATGATCATATTAAGTTGGGGAGTTGTGTGATTGAAATTTTTTCCACAAAGTTTGAAATGACTATGGATGGGAATGGGGCGGATACGAAGGGGATTAAGTCGTACCCCACTCATATTCATTTTCAAAAATCATACCCATATCTATCGGGTATAAAAAATAAACCTATTACTCATATTCATCAGGTTTTGTGGGTTTGCGAGTTTTATTTGGGTTCACATAGAGAATGAAAATTAATAAACATATGCAACCCATATCGTACTTATAGGTGTCATTTTAAGATTGCAAAATTGTGATATTTTGGAAATATATTGTTTAGAAATGTGAAATCAAATATATTATTAACTAATTTTTTGTTAGAAGAGTTTTGATTGGACTTAAACCGAGAAAATGTTAAGCCAAAATAATTTTTTAATCTTATTATAAAAACGGGTACGGGGCGGGTGTGGGTATGGGACGGGTGAGGGCTATACCCATGCCTGCTTTTTTAATACCCGCTCCATGCCCATTTAAAACCTGTTTTAACCACCATTTAGGTTTTAAATGAGGCAAATTTTATGGGTTTTCAATGAGTACGAGTTTCATTATCACCGCTAAAAATAACATTAGTCTTTATAAATCAAGATAGTGATTCTCTTCTCGGTCCATAAAAAGTAGAAAAATTGCACAAATTTCAACCACAACATTTTTTTAAAGCTATAAGGTGTAGGACCTTTTTTTTAATTATT
Source organism: Selenicereus undatus (assembly GCA_017589665.1). NCBI lineage: Eukaryota > Viridiplantae > Streptophyta > Magnoliopsida > Caryophyllales > Cactaceae > Selenicereus > Selenicereus undatus. Next base: position 19,305,506 of record JACYFF010031959.1, read on the forward strand.
TTTATCAAAGCAAGTTGATGAGTTGTATGAATAATAAATGTATGATATATATTTTTTTGGTGAGACAATAAATGTATTATATATGAAAGCCCTTTCACACATTTGGAAAACCATGATCCCCTACTTAGGTCTGCTTTATTAATAGTAAGTCTTTTTCCTTTTAGAAAAAAAATAGAAGCTATAAAGTCGCTCAATAAATGTGACCACATTTAAAAATGTCCACACAGGCACTTTCGCTGCAATGTAGTTGTACAAAAACATATCAACGTTGGAACTTTATATTCTACATGTATATTAAATACTAACATGTGAGGAGCTGATTGTATCTACGATAATTGTGATGAATGTGTACGTACTCATATTTTGTTAATTTATTTAAATTTTAATTCTTAAAATGTCTACTATGATTTTAAGGTATGATTATTTCATTTAATTACTACATAGTATTAGCATTGTATTGGTGTTATTTTCACATTAGTTAGATCATCTTACGAAAATTTATTATAAGTTACCGATGACACATGAGACTGCAACTTGTTTATTTTGCATCGTGTCAACTAGTACTTTCTACTTATAATTCATTCTACCCACTCATATGAACATGGGCTTGATTATTCACTAATCCAGACGAAAGCTCACAGGCTATCGTGAAGGCTTCGCATGCAGAGCTTCTAGTCCTCTTATGATGAGATTGAATACTTGGATAGTTGGATCAAGTTAGGGTTCATGCATTTGAATCAAGTAAGTGTTTATGCGGCTTATTCTAACAACTAAGAGGTATGTATGTCAATTTTCAAGCTACTTGCATTCTTCAAAGCTTAGGTTTAAAATCATCTACGGATAGATTCATGAATTTCACAACAAAGAAAAAAAGATACTTTTTCAAACTTTAACGCATAAATAAAATATACATCCGATAATTTTTCTCCCAATTTTTCATATTATAATATTATATATACCAAGTTTCAAAAATAAAAAAGAACTATCAGTAGTTGTTAAGTCTTCACCATATGCCATTAGATCATACAAAAGAAACATAGGGAATAAAAATCTGCCAATCAGGTGAGGATATCTAAGGGTGTAGATAGAAAATTGATACTCAATTCAGAGGCAGACAATTCTGAAAAGTATTCTCAGAAATCCATCTAACACGGCATGGTTTCATGTGAGCCAATAAGCTTATTGATTATTCTTTTTCGTTTAATAATGCGATATTGCCCAATAATTTAATAGATATGCCATATTATATGATTAATCTCAGTAGATTAATTTAAAAGAAAGTACGTTTCTCTTGCCATTGGCTTGTCTGGTTAGCAGACCAGCGTGTGGAAGGGTTGAACTCTTTCTATTTCAAGGTTAATAAAATATACTACTCATGCACTGAAAAAAGATCAAATACACTAGTCAACTAATTCCAAGTTACCTTTTGGTAATTTTTTTTAATCCTTCCTTAAATTACAGTTGTAACATGAATGTTTTGGGAGTATGGAAAATACCAAACTCCCAACAAGCAAAACACTTGTCATATAGAAGGCACATCAGTGAAAGCCACACGCCGGCCCCCTGCTTGTTGACGTCATACGTGTGTCTGTGTGATAATGCACACAATATACACATTAATGGTATTGATGCGCACCAAACATAATACTAATACTTACCCTTTATATACTTTGCAATGTTCTTATTGAGTACCCAGATTCAATGGACCCGATACTATGGGAATAAGGAGGTTCTTGGAGGAGGGGTGGAGGCCGTCATTTTTGCGAGACTGGGTGCATTGCACCCGAATCTATAGTATACTTTGAAAATACTTTGGGTGTTTGGTTTAGTTATGCTATCTTCAACTTTTTATATAATTGTTTATAATATTGTTTACATTATTATAAATATTCACCATATGTGTTGTATGTCATTGGTTTTATGCACTTTAGTGTATCTTTTTTTTTTCTTTTAGTAGTATTCTATTATAGTGAATTCCCAAAATTACATAAATGTAATAATACTCACCAAATATAATATTATTAATGTGCACCAGATATAATACTAGTGTTGACCGAATATAATTCAATTATCCATATATACACACATATCTAATATACTATATGCTTGTATTACATATTAATAATTATGTACATAAATTATTTTTGTTAGGAAGGGTGTCTTATAGGCCATAAGCTACAGTAGTTGTTGAGTTATTCCTAAATTTAGAATAAGTTGGATGATATTTTAATGAAAGGCAAAAATGATTGAATTAATTATGAACCAAATGAATCCAAGTAATGAAGTTTAAATGGTTGGCAAATTTGAAATGAGCATAATAAAGCAGCCCATTTATACTAAGAAAAACGTGTGGATGTTTATGGAGAAGATGCGTGTGATTTTATTTGATTGATTAATTGGGAAGTTAATCAAGGAAATTATTTAGCTAATCCAAAATTTGAATTTCAAATTTTGAGGGATCAAATTAATTGATTTGTCATGATTTTATCTTCACATGATAAATATGCTTCTAACCCATGATACTTACCATGTAAAAATGATATGATATGATTTGAGTCAAAGTAATATTATCACTTGATTCTATAATGAATATATATAATATTTTGCAATAGCAAGGAAAAGATATTATGCAACTTCATATCAACACAAATTGTGAAAAAAATTGCAAGAAAATCACATCAGAACCTACTAACCAAATTTCAAGGGCCTAAAATGCAATTTCAAGATATTCTGGGCAGAATTTTCTTTCTTAGCAGAATTGGTACACGACCACTGAAACCTATAAATAGAGGCCAAATGAAGAAGAGCAAGCATCGAAACAAGTTGAAAAAGCATTGAGAATACACATTGAGTTTTTGTACTAAGCTTTCTTTTGAGATCAAAGAATTGAGATGAAAATAATTATTAAGGAGTGAACTTGGAGTTTGTGAGTTCAACTTCAGCCAAACTTAAACCAAGAGGTTGGTTTAAGTGATTGGGATCTCTAGAGTAAGGTAGCTCTGAGCGATTGTGAGAGTTCATCTTAATAAGAGAAGTTGAGTGTTGAATCATAGAGTTGGATAACTCTATGCGGGAACCTAAGCCTGATTGAGACCCAACATCGTTAAAATATCATTGTGCATTGTCTCAATTTAATTTCTATTTTTGCTTTCAATTGTTAATTTTAATTTTTGCAATCACCCTATTCACCCCCTGGTATGATCTGAGTCTTCAATTCGTATCGGAGTCAGTCCCACACTTCTTTTGACTTAACAGTCAAATGGGTGATGATCATGGCTTTTTCAGAAAATGTCAATATTGAAGGTCAATCTACTGTTAGACCCCCTTATATAAAGGAACTACTTTTTCTTATTGGAAAAATGCTATGCAGATATTTATTGAATCTACATACATGGAGCTGTGGGAGATTGTGAACATTGGACCCTATTCTATTCCGAAGATCAAAAATGATAAGGGGGAAGAAGTTGATAAATGAAAAGATCAATATAATAGTGCCGATTGGAATAAACTTACTAAAAATTCAAGAGCTAAACATTTCTTTATTGTGGTTTAGATGCTACCGAATATAACTGAACTTCTGCATATGATACAGCTCAGCAGATTTGGAACAAAGTAATTGTTACATATGAAGAGACAAGCCAAGTTCATGAAACCAAAATGAATATATTCATACATCAATATGAAATATTCAAAATGCAGACAGACGAATCGATAAAAGATATGTTCACTCGATTCACCGTATCATCAATAACCTAAAGTTGCTTGGAAAGATTTACACAAATGAAGAGATGGTGAGAAAGATTCTTCGATGTCTTCCAAAGAATAAATGGGGACCAAAAGTTACAACAATTGAAGAAGCATAAGATCTCAAGGAACTAGAACTGGACGATCTTCTGGGAAAGCTCCTAACACATGAGATTCATCTCAAAGAAAACGAAGGAGAAAGCTCAAAGAAAGGAATAGCACTAAAAGTTGTACAAGAAGATTCCACTTCTAAGGAGGAAGAAACCAACGACAATCATGAAGTGGCATTCTTATTGATCATTCGAGGCCTTAACAAAATGGGGCTAGAGAAAAAAATTCAATCAACGAGGATTTAACTCATATGGATCCACGTTAAAAAGAAATGAAAAATCATCCACAGGTAAGTTTTTTCATAAAGACAATACTAATGTTAGTTCTTGTTATCGACGAGGTATGCCAAGACATTTGTTGAAGGATTGTCCACTAATCCCAAAGGTGGGAGAATCACGGAGATTTAAAAAGAAAGACAACAAGAGAGCAATTATCGCAATTTGGAGCGATAACGACATAAGTGACAGTGAAAGTGATAAAGAACACAATGCCAACATTTGTCTCATGGCTAAGGAAGTACAAGACGGTCAAAGATTTAAGTATGAAAGTACTAATGAGGTAGATATATCAACTAGAACAAAGATATCTATCTAAATATAAAGATCTTAAGAAAAATCTTCGAGAATTAAATCAAACGAATGTTGCTCTTGAAAAACTAAACAATGATCTTCATGATAAAGTTAAGAGTTTAGAAAATAAATATATGGATTGCAACCCAAGTGTGATAACGAGCACAAAATAATCTTAAAATTCACACAAGGACAAGAAAATTTGGACAAGCTACTTTGTACCCAAAAGGCATCCTTTAACAAGGAGGGAATTGGATATAATCGCTCCAACAAAAAGAATACCTATAAGAATTTCTTCGTTCAGTCTACTCCATATAAAAAGGATATTAGAATGTGTAATTAATGTTCTAAAATGGGTCATATTGCATACCCATGTCCACTTCGAAAACCACCTTCAAAGATTATTCAGATTTGGATTTCAAAGGGAACAAGACCACTTAATATGGTAGACACTAATGGACCCAAATTTTTCGAAGTGCTTTAACAAATGTTCAGGTTTATTTTGCAAGAGAACTTGGTGTCTGAGCAACTAAAAAAACAAACAAAAAGTTAAGCAAATAATTAAAGACCTTGCTTCCAACAAAAGTTTCACAAACTAAGAGCATCTGCAATGCAAGGCTTGTGAGCCAAAAATTTGGCTCACGGTTCAAGCAATACTATGCATCAGTGATCTGCTTTGTTCGCCCCACGGTCCAGCTCATGGCCATGATCCGCCCCCCACACATTCTCTCTCTCTCTCTTTTTTTTTGCCAACTAAGCATTTAAAAGTCTAAAACCCAATAATATGGTAGTGGTGGGGTCTATAAAATATTATTTTATTTAGTGATCCAAGTTGGTGATTCATAGGATGTAGAAAAGAAAAAAAAACTTGACTTGTGAGATAATGTGGAGGTTGTGGGTCCCCACTTGTGATTCAAATTTTTGGATCACCAATGCGGATGCTCTAAGGACAAAAGCAATCTTGGATTTATCTTTTCACTGTTCTAATCTTGGACAAAATCGAACTGAATTTCACGATGGAGTCAATATTTTCGGACTTTTTGGTCTTCTTTGTCCTTTGTTATGTCGCCATTACACATGCATAAAATAAAAGGATGACCACCTGTTCTTCATCACAAAATCAAGTTGAATAAACTTCCATCTCGCACCTTCCGATTTAGAATTGAGAAAATATTGACAAGATCCTTTCCGAGTCCTGGCCTTAAGAGTTCGAATTCAATCTTTATAGTTCCTAGCCATCGTCTTCTTGCTCAACTACTCCCAAAATAATAATAATAATAATAATAATAATAATAATAATAATAATAATAATAATAATAAATGAAGCTCTAACATTTGTATACGTACATAATATTTTTATACACTAGACCTTAACTCTATTATGCATGCTTGGACAAACTGATATGACTCTTTGTATATGAGAATTCACATGCTCTTTGTGTCTTCTTGAATAACTATTTTTGGGAAGGAAAAATGTAATTTATCCTAGATTGTTGCACTTTTTATATGTCTTATAACCCCATTCGTTTGTCTTGAAATTAATATGAAGGGAGAGATAAATAATTTGAATTGTGTGTATCTTTTCATATCCTCTACATTTGTGCGATCCCATACCCCCAAGATTGATATTATATGATTAAATTATTTTTGCAATGGGGAAAATATGCCAATGGTATATAAATTGCGCAATAATTATATTGGCATGAATTAAGGGGAAGATATAATCATCAACGGTATTTATCCCTTGCTTCTATCCTTGATTTGTATGTTCTAGTTATTGCATCGAAGGGAGAAGAAAATAGTTTGATTACATATGATGAGGTATCACAAGGTTTAATCATTTTTGAAAGGGGGAGATGTAAAGAGTCTTGAAATATTGACATTCTAATATATTAATGTCTCCAAAGAATTATTGACATATAACTCCATTTTCCTCTTTATGAGTGTTATATTAATGGCAAGCCATGCTATTAATCTATAATGACGTTCTACAACCCTTTTTATATTGATGACAAAGAGAAGAAGTATTATACAAGGATCAAGGTACATATCTCCATGTTCTTCCAATTAGCATTAATTATTTTGACCTTCTCCTTCTGATACGGGGAAAAAGATCAATTGATCAGTTCAAATGGTAAGATCACTGTAAGCATTTTAATTCTTCAAGTTAGATTTTGTCTTTCATAAAAAAAGGAGAGATTGTTGAGTTACTCCTAAACTTAGAATAAGTTGGATGATATTTTGATGAAAGACAAAAAGGATTGAATTAATTATAAACCAAATGAATCTAAGTAATGACGTTTAAATGGTTGGCAAATTTGAAATGAGCATAATAAAGTAGCCCATTTATATCAAGAAAAACGTCTGGAAGTTTATGGAGAAGATATGTGTGATTGTATTTGATTAATTAATTGGGAAGTTAATGAAGGAAATTATTTAGCTAATCCAAAATTTGAATTTTAAATTTTGAGGAATCAAATTAATTGATTTGTCATGATTGTATCATCACATGATAAATATGCTTCTAACTCATGATACTTACCATGTAAAAATGATATTATATGATTTGGGTCAAATTAAGTAACATTATCCCTTGATTCTAGAATGAACATCTGTAATATTTTGCAATAGCAAGGAAAAGATATTATGCAGCTTCAGATCAACACAAATTGTAGCAAAGATTGCAAAAAAAACAAATCAGAATCTGCTGACCAGATTTTAAGGGCTTGAAAGGCAATTTCAAGATATTCTGGACAAAATTTTCTTTCTTGGTAGAATTGGTGCACGACAACTGAAGCGTATAAATAGAGGTGAAATGAGGAAGAGCAAGTATCGAAGCAAGTTGAAAAAGCATTGAGAAGATACGTTGAGTTATTGTACTAAGTTTTCTTTTGAGATCAAAGAAATGAGGTGAAAAGAATCATTAAGGAGTGAACTTGGAGTTTGTGAGGTCAACTCCACCCAAACTTAAACCAAGAGGTTGGTTTAAGTGATTGAGATCTCTAGAGTAAGATAGCTCTAAGAGATAGTTAGAGTTTATCTTAATAAGTTCATCTTAATAAGAGAAGTAGAGTGTTGAATTCTAGAGTTGGATAACTCTAAACAGGGACCTAAACCCGATTGATGCCCAACCTCGTTAAAATATCATTGTGCATTGTCTCTATTTAATTTCTGTTTTTGCTTTCAATTGTTAATTTTAAGTTTTTTGTAATCATTCTATTCACCTCCCTCTAGGGTGATCTGAATCTTCGGTAATAATTATGAATTTTTTTCCACTATTTTCAATGTAAGTGGAACATATATTCACCTTGTGCATTATAAGCAAAAATAATTATTTTCATAGGTCTTAGGTTGTTTGTCCTTCTTATTAATATTATTATATTATAATCAATACCTAAAATGATGTATATGATAATATTCACCAAATATACTACTAATCTCACCATATTATATTAATATACACTAAATATAATTTTAAATGCTTACCATTTATACACATACTTAGTATAACATAATGTTTATCTGATATCCGGCGGATGTATTGTTTTGTTTGGGGGGGGGGGGGGTGACATCTAAAATATACCAAACTTACTTGTATAAAAATCTTTTTAAAAATAGAATCGTGAGAATGATGCCAACAAAAAAGAAAATGAAAAAAAATAGTGAATCATTTTCAACCCCTCGGCCAAATAAAGGCATACACTTTGATGAGAAAACCAAATGAAATCCTAAGACCTTGATGGAAGATCCAATAATTTTGAGTAGCGTAATAGCCCAAATTAAATTAATAATGATAATTAATTTAAATAATAATTAAGTCAATCAAGTTGAGCATGCATACTTCAATTTTTCATTTACCAATGTTTATTTTTTTGGCCTACGATGATGTTGGAGATCTTGATACAAGATGCCATATCTGTATATGTAAAGCAGTAACAAGAGAATTATGCGCAAACTTAAAAAGCACTAGTAAACATTTGAACACATACATAAGCAAAACATGTAAATGCATAAGATGAGTTTATAAATAAGATAAATCACTATAAGCTCAAGAAGATAATAATAATAATAAAATAAGCAAGAATCAAAGTTATGAAATAAAATAAATGATTGATGAAATAGGCCTTGAAGATTTTGAAGATAGTTTTGCATTGTAACCCAAATGGTGTTAAAAAATAATAATAATAACAATAAAATTATAATAAATGCAAACTAAAACAAAGCTAAATATTGGTTTTGGCAAGAGGAGAGAGAAAATTAAATATTTCCCCCTTACTTCAAAAAGCCATGTACATACATACAACCTTCACCCCTTGATTTCTCTCTCTCCCCCATTGATAATAGTGGCTACCTAACCATCGCCACCACCCAGCCACCAGCGCCACCGTCACTGCCAACCACGCTACTGCAACACCTCCCTCTTCTTCTCTATCATTTTGCATTTGTGAGACCTAATTCTCAAACCCTTCTCGTATTAATACTCAAAAATCATGCTTTTTAATTCAAGAAGTTGGCATGCAAAGTTAGATGTAGTTTTAAGAATAAATTTCTCAATCAAATATATGTATTGATGATTAGAATTGTAGGAATTTTGTGATATTTTTTTGGGAAGTTAAAATACCAAGATTGTATTCATCCAAGTATGAGTGGTTTGGGAATGTGGAATCAATGAGTTACATAGTTGAATGATATTAAGAATTTGTAACTGATTCTAAAGATTCTCTTTGGATGCTGTTGAGGGTGACGTGGGACGAAAGAACGAGTTTATCTAATGGCACGTGAGCAACACAAGACGTCCTTCTTCTCCAAGGTCCGACCTGCAAAAAGGGCACCCCTGGGTTGTGGACCGAGGAATGCCTCTCCGATGGTTAAGTCAATCAAAGGTCCAAGTCAACGTAGAGAAAGAAGATATAATGTGAAATCTGTAGAAAGTTAAACTGCCAACCCCTTTTTCCGAGGTGGGTAGGTGACTATTTATAGTTCCTTCGACAAAGGAGTAAAATAGTAATCTTACCTGGGCTACTCCGTATGGGCCGCCGGTCTGGCCAATAAAGGGTCCTAGGTAGAGCCCCTAGGGTCTCGTTCGGGGCCCTTTTTTTAGAATGTGGGCTTGGTCTATGGGTTAGCTGGGGTGGGCCCAATTGGGAAAATCTTATTTCCCCAATCAGTAACAAAACTTAAATAAGCAAATTTAAGATGGGGAGGCAGAGATCAACATGAAGATAGAGATCGAATTTTGGATTAAATTTGTGAAATCAACAATTGAACAAAGCTAATAACAGGGCTGGATTTAAATGAAAATTGGCATCAATTGGTCGATGTAAAAACACTGATTTTTAGTTGAGGAGTAGCCTTATGACTATATTTCCAATGAATTTTTTTTTGCCTTGTTTTGGAGGTGTATAACCGAGTTATGCCCATTTTACCAAGACCATGCAATTCTTATACAAAACTGGGAGCAGTCCTGTTCGAGTTGATTTTTAATATTCTCATTATTATTTTTGCATTTTTGATTTGAATAAAAGTTATAGGGTAGTTTCTAAGATTTCCGAATTGGTGTTGTACACCTTGATTGGACATCGGGAGAGAAAGATATGAATTTTCTAAGTTGTACCTAAAATTTTGCATAACATTTTAAGAATTTGTTATGGCAAAGTGGCAAATTTGGCATAGGTAGAATTAAGTCATGACTAGAAGAAAAATATCATGTTTGATGACTATCTTGGTTATGCTGGGAGCTTACCTGTATTCCATATAACTTAGGTGTCGATTTTTTTATTTAGTGGATGCAAGATGAAATTGAATGTACAAGGATAATGTTTGTTAAAAATTGCATGGGAAGTGTTATAAAACAATAAGAAAGAGGAGAAAATGTCAAGGGTATGGAGGAATATTATTGAATGTTGATGGGTAAAAATAAAGTGAGTAGGTTTCTTAAAAGAAAAGAGTATACATGTACTCCAAAATACCGATACGAACTAGTGAGAGATCGTGGAGCACATAAACTTTCGATTTTGATTTGGTATTGGTTATGTGGTACTTTGAGCTATATGATGATCAGTAAAACTAGCACAACTAAAGACCAAAGTATGTCAAAAGGTAAATTAGACTATGTGAATTATTGTAAGAGTGAAACACTTAAAACTTGTGCAATTAAATTTAGAACTTGCAAGGAAGAATCAAATTAAGTCTCTGACCACATAAGTAATTATTTAAACATAAGGCAAGGATCCTCCAACAGTTATCGAACCAATACACATCATTAAGTGTCAATAAGGGAGATCAAGGTTAAAGTACGTTTGTTATCTATACCTTTGCAAAATTCACATGTTTCTTACAAAGATAATCAGATATCATTTTTAATATGGCCATGTTTCATACTGTGTTTTGCCACATATTAATATAAGCCCGCTCAATTTATCAATGTATGCTTATGCATATATATATATTTATATGTATATGTTTTTAGTGTTTCACTCTTACATTTTTTTTTTTTTTTTTTTTTCCTTTTTGACATACTTTGGTCTTTAGTTGTGCTAGTTTTACTGATCATCA
>JACYFF010031959.1:19316884-19369525 GCA_017589665.1 Selenicereus undatus
ATATATATATATATATATACATATATGTGTGTGTGTGTGTGTATCAACTGCATTATTTATACCTGGCCAGTGTCAATCAGCTTCGGTTGACCAAACTTCCCGATCAGTCCAGGTATGCACATATGAAAGGGGAAATCCTATGATCGTAACTATCAATAATAAGGGCTCAAGCATACAATAGTAATAAGAATATGACAACAACTTTATTTGTTCATTCTCTCCTTTATTTTGAAATAAAATGAATTGAAATGCGCGTGCTCACAAATTGCCATTAAATTTTTTTTTTTATACAATACATGGATAAACGTATTGAGCTTTAGCTCACCATTCAAAATGTTTTTTTTTTAAATTTTTTGTTTTAGAAAGGATATCTCTTTGCTATCTAGATAGAAGAAAAACAAGAAGAACCTTCGAAGTTTGTGAGTGCCAGCGGCTCACAGTGGAAATCCCTTTGTTCACTATGGTTTCAATGTCATAAATATAGAGGAATGGTCACAACTTACCCAATGTAACATTGAAAGTTTTTGGACTTTCATTGTAGTATAATTAATTAGTATGTAATATACAAAGGTCAAGTACTCATCAGTAAAAACATTATAGATGTATGGCTGACCTTAGATCATGTTTTGGTGGAACGGTTGGTGACCAATCTTAACTTGTCCTATAAGCCTTGCCCTCACGAGTGTCGATAATGCTTATATACCCTAATTATTCTGTTGTGCTAACCACTAATCGGTTGATTAAATTAGCCTGATATAGCGGTTATAGGGCTAAGGTGTTACAAGTAGTCAAGAGTAGATATGACGAGATGAAGTCAAGCTACATCTTAGATTGAACAACCCATCAATCTCTACTTTAAAGCCTAAGTTAGAAATGTAAAGGGAAGACCCAAATTACCATTCTTACTTTAAGAGATAAAGATAAGAGATTTTAGCAAGAGAAACATGCAATAAGCTTTCATTTAGTCCAAGATCCAAGTCTAAAATCCACAATGGAGTTACCACAATATATATAGCTAGAAAAATGATAACCTCTTTTCAATTCATTTATTGAACCAATGAAATTACAAGTAATTCCAGCCAGTGATGTTAGAGTAGTATCTCCCACCAATTGGATAATTACAAAATTATAGGGCAAAAATAAAAGAAAAGAAATGAATAATCAATTGCAATTTTACTGAGCTGAAATCGCCCCTGTGCAGTTGTACCTTCTTAGAAGCTTCTTTAATGATATCGATTACCAGAATTTTTCGATTTCCTAGAGAGGATATCAATGTAGGGACCCTAAAATACTACCACAAATTCTTATATTTGCTACCCAAAAAAGTAATAATAATAATGATCAAAAGGTTGTAATTTTGGACCTAAATTGACCTTTAGTTGTTTTTTGCCTCATAACTTTCAGAGTCATAGGTTTTTGGAAATAAAGATCTGGGGGTTTCCATGCACATATAGTTCACCAAAATTAGAACTCATTTCCTTACTCAAAACTCAGCTAGAAGTAAAATTCTGAACAAAATGCTGAAATTGGAAGTGAAAAGTCTGGTGCATAAGGGCCTCCATTTGGCCAAATAAAAGCATGAAATGCATGTAGGTGAGTCCAATGGAGGTTGAAGATTAATCACCCCAAAGATGGAGAGAGAGAGAGAGAGAGAAAGGATAGTGTTCCCAAATAATTAGAGAAGGCTTCTAATGGCAAACATTCAATACTTGAAATAAGTAGCAAGAAGATAATTCATCCCACCCTCTAATCCTCTAAAGCCTTAGCGCAAAGGATTAGATTAAAGGGAAGACTCAAATCACCACCCCCCTAAGAGAGAGAAAGAATTTGAAATTTTGAGAAAAACCAAGCTTTAAGCTCTCATATCATTCATTTAATCTGATTTTTCATGGAGGTAATTGGGTCCATAAATACCCAATGGGAGGGGGAATTAGCTTTACATTAGTAGGGAAAGTGGTCTAATAAGAGGCTTACAAAATATCATAGAAAAATAAATCAATATGTTTAAGATAATTACAATCACTAAGAGCTATATTTTCCAGGATTCATCCTCCATCTTCCAGAGAGCCATGAGTATGCTTTACTCCTCTAAATGGGGTGCCACCACTTATGAATTTTTTCTTTGTGTGAAGAATCATTCCATCCTAATTAATCCCCAAAATTACAGCCTTAACCTCTTCAATTAAGCCCATAATCAGAACTATGCACTTTCTAGTTTCAACTCTTGGTTGGTATTTAGCCCATAACTTTCTCAATTCTTGGAATTTAGGGCAATTCCATACTCATTGGAAAATAGACATCTACGATTTCCATCCATGTATAATTTGTAGAAATTGGAGCTCATCTTCCTGGTAAAAACTGAGTTAGAAATAAAGTAAAGTATTTTGCCTATAAACTAAAATTGAGCTAATGAGGTGCTTTTGAGATGATTAAGTGGTTAACTCCTTATTTAGGGCTACTATGGGCCCAACCACCTTTTCAAACCCTACTTGGACTTTCTTAAGGGCCCCAAGTCAATATTGAACTAGGGAGACCTAGTCCTTGACCTAGGGTCAATATTGGGCCGACTTGGTTAATGACTCTCACTAGTGAGAGTAGGGCCCAGCTTAAGAGTTGCTCCACATCAACCCCTTCCCCTTGAAGAGGATCTGTCCTCAAATATTCATCATGTTCCTCATCATCTTCAAGGTAAGGAGTGAGATCCCTAATATTAAAGGTGGCGGATACTTGCATATCTCCCGGAAGTTCAATATTGTATGCATTCTCTCTCACCTTTTTTACCACCTTGTATGGACCATCTCCTCTAGCCTTAAGCTTGCTCTTCCTTCTTGAGGGGAACCTTTCCTTCCTCAAATGTAACCACATAAGATCATCTGGTTTGAACTCAAGGTGTGGCAGTTCTTGTTGGCGTTTTACTTGTATTGCTCATTCACCTTTTCAATTTGTGTTCTCACTTGCTCATGTAGCTTCTTCATTTCTTTAACTCTTAATTCAGCCTCAAAACTCACCCTTGATTCTTGAGGAATAGGTATAGGATCAATGGGAGGAAGGGGGTCAAGACTATAGTACACTTCAAAGAGAGAGTGCGAGATAGCATAGGATGGAGCCCTGTTGTAGGCGAATTTGGCATGAGCAAGCTTGACATCACTCACCATGCCCCTTAGCAATGTTGTGAGAGTTCTATTTGTTACCTCCGTTTGCCCATCTATTTGTGGATGGCAAGTAGTGCTAAAGAGCAACTTAGTCCCCACGAGCCTCCATAGGGATTTTCAAAAGTGGTGAAATAGAAATTTGGCATCCCTATCCGACACAACGGTTCTTGGAATACCATGGAGTCTCACAATTTCTTGAAAGAAGATGTCCACAATATAGGTAGCATCATTACTCTTGTGGCATGCAATGGAGTTAGCCATCTTGGAGAATCGATCTCCCAGTACCATGATAACATCTTTTCCTTGAGGGGTTCTTCGAAGGGCCACAAGGAAGTCCATGCTAATGTCATCCCAAGGCCTTCAGGGGACTAAAAGAGGAGTACAGAGACCTTGATGGAAATGACTCTTAGCCATGTGACAAATGTTGCATCTTGAGATCACCTTGTGAATATCCCTACCAATCTTGGGACAATAAAAATGATTCTTGAGTATCTTAAGGGTCTTATTAGTGTCAAAATGATCGGCTAATGCTCCTCCATGAGCCTCCTTGACAAGCAAGTCCCTGAGATGACTTTTAGGGTTTTTTCCTTTAAAGAGTAAACCATCTTGTAAAGTGAAAGAGCCAAAGCTAGAAGGATTCTCCACCACTTTTTTGAAGTCTTCATCCTCATGATATAGAGATTTGATGGAATGAAATCTAAGAACCTTAACTTCAAAGACCGAAAGGAGAGCATATTTCCTTGATAAGGCATCGACCACAACATTCTCTTTCCCACTCTTATGCTTATAAGAGAAGGTGAAAGATTGAAGGAACTTAACCCACTTGGCATGTCTTGAGCTCAACTTGTGTTGACAATTGATATAGGACAATGCCTCATGATCCGAATGGAGCACAAAGGGCTTGGGTTTGAGGTAATGATTCCAATGTTCTAAAGCCCTGACAGTGGCATAGAATTCCTTGTCATAGGTGGAGTAGTTGAGCCTCGAACAATTCAATTTCTCACTAAAGAAAACTAGAGGGCACTTAGCTTGAGTAAGAACTGCACCAACCCCAACGCTATTAGCATCACACTCAACTTCAAATAGAAGATCGAAGTTGGAAAGAGCTAAGATAGGAGCCAAACAAAGCCTATCCTTGATGGTTTCAAAGGCCCTTTGGGCAGCCTTTGTCCACTCGAAGCTTCCTTCTTTTATGTATTCGGTCAAGGAAGCCATAATGGAGCTAAAGTCTTTGATGAACCGATGGTAGATGGAGGCCAACCCATGGAAGCTTCACACTTCTGTGATGGAGGTGAGAGTAAGCCAACTATTGGCCTTAAATTTAGATTCATCAACTTGAATTCCTTCACTGTTGGATACTTTTTGAGTGAAAAACAAAAGCCATAAGTGTACAGCTCTCGCTGTAGTACTTGAGGGTTGTTTCCTCAGGGACAACGGAAAAGATTATGGTCACAAAAGGGTGGATTAACTAATTAATCTAATGTTAACTACACTAAACCAAATTAAATCATTCAAAGATAACTAGTACCCTAATTCAACTAAACATTCAACTAAGCATTCGACTAAACATTCAACTAAACATAAGCATGCAACCTAAATTAAATGAACTTAAAGGAACTAAACCTAAGCATTCAACTTAAACAAAAGCATACAAAGGAATCTAATACATTCATCACCATTCAACTAAAATTAAAACCTAGAATCTAAAATCACTATCCAATCACCATACCAACAACCTAAATCGAGCAACCTTATCATTTAACAACTACCAAAATTGAAGCATTAAACATCACCAACTAGACATAATCAACTGCCAAAATCAAACCAATCAGCCTTATCACCAACTAGACATAAGCAATCAAAGCATTCAACGGAGGCTCAGATTAAATGAACTCCATCAACAACCTTATCGTCATTCAATCAAATTTCTAGAGCAAGCAACGATAAACCATTCAATCATCATCATCACCATCAAACTACCAAAACATGAGACAACCAAAACCCATTTACTAACCTAGGCATACACTCATAAGCAGCCAAGCAATAGAACCAATTTAACCCAGATTCAATCAGAAAACTACACAGCTGAAATCAATCACTATTCAATCACCTATTCAGATGAACTACACTCGAAAATAGGGGAGGGAAAAACTTGCTAACTTAATCACCATTCAATCAAAATCAACTTACTAAGGAAGGGGAACTTCAGATGTTTCCATCAGCATTAAAACAAGAGGAGAACAGAGATCAAACCCTGAGATTGCAACATAGAGGAGATGGAACCAAGCTTCATTAATGATGGAGAGCACTGTTCAGCCGAAACATCCCAGCACCAGAAATGCCAACTCCAAGGCTTCGAACAGAATGAAAAATAGGGGGAGGGGAGAAGAAGAGCAGAATTCAAGCGTCCTTACTTTGTAGCTCAGCCAATAACCACAAACAATGGCAGAAGCGCCATTGTTAGGCTCAATGAAACCGAAACAGGGGAGGGGCTAAATCGACTGAAATCAACCAACTCGAGGCCAAGTTATTACAATTGCAAGCTGTAATTAGTGAATATCAACTAGAAATTAACAAAACAAGACTTTAATTACATGAAATCTAAGGCTGATAATAGATCTAACATTAAAACCCTAGAACCAAAATTAGACCTAGAATCCTAATACTCATAAAAACGCACGAAATTAAGACTTGAAATCTAACATTAAACCCTAAAACTCCTCACCTCCCTTCTGGAGCCGGCTAATGGTGATTTATACTCGAGCCCTCTCGATCTCGACCCTTGAATCGCAAATGAGGTGGACGATGAAGATGTTGCAACCGGTGTGCTGTGCTGGAGCCTTTAGCGTGAAACCCGGTGATGGGTTAGGATGGTGGATATGCTGGCACTCGGTGGTGGTGAAAGAGATGAGTTAGAAAGAGAGAAGGGATGATGAAGATGGAGATGAAGCAGTAGGGGAGGGGTCGGGTTTCTTTGGGTTTTTGGGTGCTTTGAAGTCGAGAAAGAAGAAAAAGAAAATGAGAGTTAAAAGGGGGGTTAAGAGTCATGTGCCTCGCGCATGGCCAGGGCTTTTTTTCCAGTTTTATTTTCCCTTTTTTTTCCTTTCTTTTTCTCTCACTTTGGGCTAAACAAAATAATGAGCTTAAGGATTGGGTCAGGTTTGAGTAATCTGGCCCACTGCTTTAGTCCCGGCATTTTTCATCTTTTTTCGTATTTTTTTCACATCTATTCGATACCTACAAAACAAAATCAAATCAAATCAAAACCTAAAAATAACAATTATAACGAGCATAAATCAGGTATAATAGCATCGTAAAAGTAACACATTTTTGGCACGAACAAATACCCCAACACCAAGATTTTGCTCATCCTTGAGTAACACAAACTAAACTAATTAAAAAAAAATGAAAAATAAGTAAAAGAAAATCCTAACTCACAGTCGTATGAATCACGTTTACATTTAACATATGCAACAAGCCCTTTAAACCCCCCGATCTCACAAGTAGACAAGTAAGGTCTCGTCAGGGTTTTCAAGTGAAATACCCACAAAAATTATTTCAAAAATAAAGAAAAATCTTTTTGGTTTTTTCTCAAAGCTCATATGTACAAAATTGGGGAAAGATATACACACGTTCTAATAAACCAAATCACCCATGTAACCAAGTTATTGACCTGCATATATACAGAATGTACTTCAAAGCCCTCTATCTCATAAATGACATCAGAGCACTAATTTTTTACCCCATTGTACATCAAGATTTTGAACCCATCCCGATACTCGTGTGCAAGTGTATCATCATCCCAAGGCTTAGATTTACCATAATTAGACTTAATCCCACTTGACTGCCAAAACTACATTATTAACATATTAACATTAGAAGCAAGCCTTCCCAATAGTAGTATTGCCTCAAAGGGTAACACCCAATAGCACGTGCCTTAAAGGGTGACGCCCAGTGGCGTATGCCTCAAAGGGATACTTGTCATTCCAAATTTTATTCCATCTCTTTTTCTTTTTCTATTCTTTATTCATAATATTCATTCATTATTTTCTTCAAAGTAATCGTGTCACAAGAAAGTGGGAGAATGATTCATATAAGCCTAAGACCTAAAGATAATAATAAAAGAATACCAAGGATTGGATTGTACATCTATAATGAACAACTGGAGTTAGAATTAGGATTTCGAATGACATACTGAGGTCGGAGACCTATCATGCACATCCTACTTATACACAAGCTAATAACCAAAGCATAGGGGATTTAAGTCAATCAGACATAGTATTAAACGTCTCCCAAATACAAAACCAAAATCTTTTTAGATTTTTTTCAAAAATTTTTTAAAAAAGTATGTACACAAGGGTACCCCAACCCCACACCAAAATCTCACAATGTCCTAATTGGGAGCAGAACAGACACATAAAGACCAAAAGAAAAAGAAAACATATGCTCAAGAATAAAAACAAGACTAAAAAACAAAACAACCAATCATAGAAAAAGAAAAGCAACCAACTATACAAAAAGAAACTAGAATAAAATAAAGAAAGAAGAAAAGAGATAGAAGAGAAGAAATTTCTAGCAAACCAGGTCGGGTGCTAAATATACCCAAGCTATCTCATATCACAATCATAGATCATGGCTCGGTTCGTGGAGTATCAGACATTCCACATCTTCTTGTCCTGGCATCTCCAAAAATTGTTTCAAACGCTGGCCATTCACTTTGAAGGTGGCTCCACTCTGAGGATCCTGAGTTTCAACTTCACCATAGGGAAATACATATGAGACAATATAAAGACCCATCCATTGGGACCTCAATTTCCCTGGAAACAGATGTAGCTTGGAGTCATACAAGAGTACTTTCATTCGTGGGGCAAATTCTTTTCTAAAAATATGTCGATCATGAAACAACTTCGCCCTCTCTTTGTATGATTGAGCACTCTCATAAGCCTCAACTCTAATCTCATCAAGCTCACTTAGTAGCAATCGTCTTTCCTCACCTGCCTCAGTTAAGTCATAATTAAGCTTTTTAATGGCCCACCAGGCTTTATGCTCTATCTCCACAAGTAAATGACGAGGCTTACCATAAAATACCTTATAAAGTGACATACCTAAGGGAGTTTTGAAAGTCGTCCTATGCGCCCAAAGAGCATCCACTAGCTTGTCATCCCTGTATTTCCTATTCCTACTCACTATTTTTTCTAAAATCTACTTGATCTACCGATTGAACACTTCAACCTGGCTACTGGTTTGGGGGTGGTAGGGAATAGCAAGCCTATGGACTATGGAATACCTCTTCAGTAAGGCATCAAAAGATTTATTATTAAAATGGGTGCCATGATCACTAATGATAGCACAGGGCCTACCAAATCGAGCAAAGATGTTCTCCTAAGGAATTTCACAACAACTTTAGCTTCATTGGTCCTAGAAGGGATGACATCAACCCATTTAGAAACATAGTCTACAGCTAACAAAATGTACTCATTCCCATAGGAAGATGGAAATGGTCCCACAAAATCAATACCCCACACATCAAAAATTTCTATAGCAATAATGGGGTTCGGTGGCATCATATCTCTCCTGCTCACTCTACCCAACTGCTGGCATCAAGGGCAACTCTTGCAGTACTCAAAAGCATCCCTAAACAAAGTAGGCCAGTGAAAACCACATTGAAGAACCTTGGCTGTTGTCTTTCTACCACTAAAATGCCCCCCACTGTTGAGTTAGAAAATATACCGCAAGTGCACGGCGTAGTTGTAGCTAGCAACCGGTAAGTACGGGTCGTGTTCACGAGGAACTTGCTTCCAACTACTAGAACTAGATTATTCTACCCAAGCTAGGCAATCACAAGTGGAGTTTTGCAGCTTAACTAAGGGAAACAATAACAACTAAAAGATGGAATAAACAGCAGAAAAGTAAACACCTAAGTTGGTAATAACAGCACAACTATGCTAGTGAATCAGTTACTAGCCCTACCAAGCATTCCCAAGCATGCATCACGAATGGATAGATTGCCGATTGAGTCCATCTCCTCCCTCTCTCAAGGATCGAAGACTAGTCCTAGAACAATAGTCGTCTATTCTCATGGTGCTAAAAGCTGAAGGATTACAAGGTCTACAATCTCAAAACCCAATTAGGATCTTAATTATTTTCATATTAAAACCCTAATCGTCTACTAAGTCGCACTAGGTAAAGGTTTCATCTCTCAACGCTCCCCTAAACCCTAATAAAGAGGATGGACACTCTTTCGAGGCATTCATCGAGCACGTGGTGTGCATAGTAGAATTCGCAATTACAAAACAAAGGGGAGGTGGGGATTGGGCCAATTCATGATTCAACCATGCACATTCGGCGTTAATCCCAACCTAAGTTGGAGGATTTAGCCTACAATCATGTTTCTAACAACAATCATGACATTCAATTCCATAACCATTGCAAACCCCAAAATAATCAAGAACAAGAGCACAGAATTGATAATCAAGAACGAGAGGAGAATTTAGAGAAAAGAACTTGGAATTAATTGAATGAATTAAAGGTAGAATAAGTTTCAATCCAACAGCATAATCAAAATTACCAAAATAAAACTCTCAAATAAACCCTAAAATTCGCCTCTAAATGTACGTGAAAAGAGAAAACTGAATGGAAAACTTAATGTCCCCTCAAAACTGCCCCGAAGGAAATTTAAGTCGCGATGTGGAACGAGGGTGGCACGGTCGTGCCTCGAGGCACAGTGGCACCGTGCCAAAATACTGGCGAAACCACTCAAAATCGGCCAAGCAGCACTGGCGTGCCACTTGGCCCTTTGGCTGCTTCGTCAGTTCTTCGCGGTCTGGCTGTGCTGCATGTGTTCGATTCCTCGGGACTTCCGTGCGACGCTTTTTCGTGGCTTTAATTTGCCTCCTTGGCCCTCCTTTCTGCTGAAATTGTTCATCTTTCCGTTTCTTCGATAAGGTTCCTGAAAATATCGAAAGATGTTGTATGAGTAAAAAGTATGTTAAAGGAGGCCGATTTGACCATTCCTTAATGCAATTGAACGTGAAAAAGCAGGAGAAAATGGGGGTTGAAAATGGGACAAATAGAAGTTCATCATGCCCCCATGCTTATCTCTTGCTTGTCCCCAAGCAAGACTACGCTATGAAGGATCAGGGAGAACGGTAAACCTCTTGACATACCCTCCTCAGGCGAGGGACGAATAATCAATAATCTAAGTTAAACAATGCATAAAAGATGGTCAGGTCAAAAATGTGAAACAATTCAAATACAACTCGCACACTTCCTTCCACGGGTCCCCATACCCAAATGCAATGCATCAAACGCCCTAGTATCGAGGCACACAACAAGACAGGACCTTCCTTGATGAGTGGTGAGTAAGCAAGACTGGTGAAACCTCACTTTAGGATAAAGTGGAACACTCCCCTCAATGTGTTTGGAATATGTAAGAAGCGTGCACTCAATACTCTACCCAATCAAGCAACTACCATAAGCTTGGTAGAGTTCTCAATTCTCCACCGCCTAATGCAAAGTGCAATGTGTAAATCATGAGGACTTGTAAAGGGATGTAATGAGGTCAAAGGTAAAGGGTGAGAAGTGGAATAAGTTTGGGAAGAGTGGAGCTAATAGTCAAAAGACTAGGGAGTAAAAAACACTTTCACAATTAATGTCGGAACAACAACTTCACACCATAATTGAAAGTTTGAGCAACAACCCCACAAAAACCTTAAGGGAGGGATTTAGCTATCTCATTGTCACACTCCCACGCCAAACACCTTATTCACAACTTTTCTATCTATTTTTTGTTTTTTTTTCTTTCTTTTTTTTGTTCTTCTCTTATCCTTGCTTCCTCCTTTTTCATTCATTTTTATTTCTTTTCTTTGAAAGGAGAAAGGCATGTGAATGGCACGGGGAACACAAACTTGAATCAGGAATCCCCCCAAACAAGCCACTAGTAAGATACCCATGGTGAACTAACCTTCAAAGCAAACCCAACTCAACATGGAAGTATCGCTCCACTAGACCTTGACAAGGATACGGAGAATATCGATAGGCCAAGTGTGTAGTGTGTATGGGGCAACAACAAGGACAAGGGGAAAGGCACAAAGGGCTAGCAAAGAGGGTAGTGCATATCAATGGGTGGCTTTTTGGCTCATGTGGCTAAATAGAACAAAAATTACCTCAGTCATATCAACACATGCACATGCTAAATGCAATTTTAAAGAGAACAAGACCAAGTTCTAGAGATGCAATCCTGGATGAGTCACACGAGAAGGAAAGTATGAGACTATATGTAATGAATAGTCTTTAGGCTCAAAGTCTCACAGGTAAGTCTACCACAGTCCAACAACGTACTTCAAGATATGTTCCACTTATCGATGTCAATCAAGCCAAGCCGCATGAATCTCAATAGCACCATGACATACAACATAGGGCATGGGGAAATACAGATGGCAATATTAAAGCGCAATTCACAAAAGTTCATACCATAATAGGCCACACTTCAACACACAACTCAACCAGATCAAATAATCATCACTCCTTCCATTCTCATCATAAGAGGGTTTTTTACATACATTTATTAAAAAGCAATAAATCTAACTAAAAGAAGCAACAAAAGATATAAAGGATAGTGAGAAGAAGGGTAAGAAGTAGTACCTGGAAAACTTAGGGACGCCCATCTCGATCACTTCTCCTTTTGAGATGCAACATGTATCTTATATGCTCTAACCTACATGCTCTATTAAAGGAAAGAAATGCAAAGATACCCTAGAAAAATTACATGTCATCCTATCTATGTAATGCAAATGCAAGTGATGTCATTCAACCAACACCCCAAAATCTACCATTCCACCCAAAGAGCAATAAGCTCACCCCCCCATGCTTGAGATTTTCATTGTCCGCAATGAAAACGACGCAGAAAAAGGGCAAGGAAAGGGTGAAGGCAAGGAACGAAGAGGGAAAAGGGGAGGGGAATTTGAAAGCGATAAATGCCTTGGGTTGCCTCCCAAGAAGCGCTTGTTTAAGGCCCTTAGCTTGAACCTTATCTCCAAATAGTAGACACGAATAATGCGGGAGGTGGCCTGGGGGATGTGTAAAAATGTGAAGTGGGATCCTCTACCTCCCCGGTACAAGCAGAAGCGGTCGCGAAACGAGATGAGACGGCCGCAGAAAAAGTGAAAGAGCCTCCAAGCAGTATGGGAGGTCCCCCATTCCCATCAGACATCTCGACCCCAGAAACAACATCGAAAGGGGAGATAGGGATAGGCTCCTTAGAAGGCGGAAGGAAGACGGACGCTGAAGGTGGAGCGGGAGGAGGGAAGTTGAAATCTACCCTCTCCCCACATACAGTGAAGCATATGGTGCCTGTCTGCACATCGATCATCGCCCTTGCGGTCGCAAGGAATGGCCGACCTAAGATAAGTGGGGTCGGGAAGTCCTCATCCATGTCAAGAACGACGAAATCACAGGGGATAAGGAACTTACCCACCTAGATTGGAACATACTCCAAAAGGCCAATAGGCTAACTGATGGAGCAGTCTGCTAGCTGAATAGTCATGCTGGTGGGCGTGAGGTCCCGTAGTTGCAGCTTCTTGCAGAGAAAGAGTGGCATGAGGCTTACACTGGCTCCCAGATCGCAAAGGGCTCTCTCGATCCGCATATCCCCTATGCAGCATGGGATAGAGAAACTGCCAGGATCTTATAGTTTTAATGGGGACCGCCTCGGTAAGAGCGATTTGCAGGATCCACTGATAGGGGCCACTGAAACGTCCCCAGGTTCGCCCTTCTTAGATAGGAGCTCTCTCAAAAAATTCAAACGGGTAGGTGCATCCTTGAGAGCTTCCAAGAAGAGGCTGCTGGCATAGATTCGGCGTAAGGTTTCCAGGAATCGAGCGAATCGAGGCTCAAGCTGAGATAACTTGGACCATGCCAGTCACTGAGGGAAGGGCACTGGGGACTGGTGTTTGCGAGCGGGAGGTGGAGGGCTAGGCTCCCCAGCAAAGCTCAGATTCTCTTTTCTCTTCTTCCCCTCAGTTCCTGCAGAATCAAGAACTGGAACTACCTCCTGGAGAACCATCACTGGGCTCTCCTCTAACCCCTCTTCCATCGTGGAGATGGCATTGACGTGACCTCAGGGGTTAGTCTCGAGTTGGCCTGGCAGATGCCCCCGAGGTCAGGATAGGAGGCTTACCTGTTGGGCGATCTGGGTATCCATCGTCTTCTGATGGGCGGCCATAGCATCGACCCTAGAGGTCAGTAGGTTGATTGACTCACTAAGAGTCTCGTTGGTCTTGCTTTGAGTCGCTATGAGGCGCTCCATGAGACTCTCCAGGTGAGATGTAGATTCGGGAGGTGGAGGGGGTAGATTGTAAGGAGCTCTGTTGTGGAAACTAGGTGACTGGACAGAACTCTGGGGGTGAGGGTTAGGATTTTTTCAGAGAGGATTTGGATGACTCTTCCAACCCTGGCTATAGGTGGTGGGGTGGGGGTTATTTTGTGGTGGTGGGTTGTAATTGTGGAATGCGTTGACGTGTTCAATACTAGGGGGGAGCATTATAACACTCAACAGCGGTATATCCCTGTACACCACAGGTCTCACAGCATGCATAGGCCCCCATTGATGGCCTCGTAGAAGTAACTAATGGGGTTTCCACTTTATCCAGTCTTTGTGCGAGGGCGTCTACCCTGCTTGCTACGAGCGTCACAGCGTCTACCTCATGTCGGCCACCGCCCCTCATGGGGATGGCTCTTTCACTCGACCAGTGATAATTGTTGGAAGCCATATCTTCCAACAATGCCTTTGCTACTTCGATCGACTTGCCCATAAGAGCACCCGCTGCTGCGGCATCAACTGAGATCTTCACTGACCGCTCCAACCCATTGTAGAAAGTTTGGATTAAGAGCCAGTCAGGAACTCCGTGGTGGGGGCACTGTCGCTGGAGGTCTTTAAACCTTTCCCAGACCTCGTACATGGACTCTCCATCCTGTTGGGTGAAGGAGGTGATGTCCGTCCTCAGCTTGACAGTCTTTCTAGGTGGGAAGTATTTGCTAAAGAACGCCTTTGAGAGAGTCTCCCAGGTTGTGAACGAGTTTGGCTCCTCGTTCTGCAGCCGATAATTGGCTCTATCCCTCAGTGAGAATGGGAAGAGCCTCAGTCGAATCGCGTCGGTGGTCACCCCGTCGAGTTTGATGGTGTTACACATCGCGAGGAATTTGCGAAGGTGCACGTTGGGGTTGTCCGAGGGGTGGCCACCGAACTGGTCCCGCTCCATGAAGGTGATGAGCGCGGGACTGAGCTCGAAGTTGTTGGCTTCGACTGTCAGATTAAAAATAGACGATGTGATACCCGAGGCTTGTGGCAGGGCGTAGTCGCGCAACACCCTCTGGTCTTGCCCTGCCATCGCTGCTTCCGCTTTCTTCCTCCTTCTCGCTTCTCCGCTACGCCTGTGTGCTGCTGCTTCTATCTCAGGATCCAACGGGATAAGGTCTTGATCCCTTTGGCTCCTCCTGCACATACACAAGCAAACAATACCCCGGCGTAAGCAGTTTCTAGCAAGAACAAGAAGAATGATAAACTAAAACAAAAGAAAGGAAAGAAATGCCTAGTTTAGAGTATTCGAATCGGTTCTAATATTAAAAGGCGCAAATTCTCCGACAACGGCGCCAAAAACTTGTTGAGTTAGAAAATATACACAAGTGCATAGCGTAGCTGTAGCTAGCAACCGGCAAGTACGGGTCATGTCCATTAGAAACTTGCTTCCAACTACTAGAACTAGATTATTCTACCCAAGCTAGGCAATCACAAGTGGAGTTTTGCAGCTTAACTAAGGGAAACAATAACAACTAAAAGATGGAATAAACAGCAGAAAAGTAAACACCTAGGTTGGAATTAACAGCATGACTATGCTAGTGAATTAATTACTAGCCCTACCAAGCATTCCCAAGCATGCATCACGAATGGATAGATTGCAAATTGAGTCCATCTCCTCCCTCTCTCAAGGGTCGAAGACTAGTCCTAGAACAATAGTCGCCTATTCTCATGGTGCTAAAAGCTGAAGGATTACAAGGTCTACAATCTCAAATCCCAATTAGGATCTTAATTGTTTTCGTATTAAAACCCTAATCGTCTACTAAGTCGCACTAGGTAAAGGTTTCGTCTCTCAACGCTCCTCTAAACCCTAATAAAGAGGATGGACACTCTTTCGAGCATTTCATCGAGCACGTGGCGTGCATAGTAGAATCCGCAATTACAAAACAAAGGGGAAGCGGAGATTGGGCCAATTCATGATTCAACCATACATATTTGGCGTTAATCCCAACCTAAGTTGGAGGATTTAGCCTACAATCATGTTTTTAACAACAACCATGACATTCAATTCTATAACCATTGCAAACCCCAAAATAATCAAGAACAAGAGCAGAGAATTGATAATCAAGAACGAGAGGAGAATTTAGAGAAAAGAACTTGGAATTAATTGAATGAATTAAAGGTAGAATAAGTTTCAATCCAATAGCGTAATCAAAAGTACCAAAATAGAACTCTCAAATAAAACCTAAAATTCGCCTCTAAACGTACGTGAAAAGAGAAAACTGAATGGAAAACTGAATGTCCCCTCAAAACAGCCCCGAAGGAAATTTAAGTCGCGATGTGGAACGGGGGTGGCACGGTCGTGCCAAAATACTGGCGAAACCACCCAAAACCGGCCAAGCAGCACTGGCGTGCCACTTGGCACGACCGTGCCACTTGGCCGGTTGGCTGCTTCGTCGGTTCTTTGCGGTCTGGCTGTGCTGCATGTGTTCGATTCCTCGGGACTTCCGTGTGATGCTTTTTCGTGGCTTTAATTTGCCTCCTTGACACTCCTTTCTGCTGAAATTGTTCATCTTTCCGTTTCTTCGATAAAGTTCCTAAAAATATCGAAAGATGTTGTATGAGTAAAAAGTATGTTAAAGGAGGCCGATTTGACCCTACCTTAACGCAATTGAACGTGAAAACGCAGGAGAAAATCAAATGGGGGCTGAAAATGGGACAAATAGAGGTTCATCACCCACATGCCTGGTCATGACAAAAAGAAAGGACACTTCTCATCTCATGGTCGGGAATACACCTCCTAAAGACTTTTTCACAAGGTGGAAGAATCTATCCCTGTCATTCTTAGTCCAACCCTCAAGGATCCTACCAGCAACTAAATAATTCACAATATCAGCATACCAAGGATCAGGGTGAACAACATACAATTGCTCATTGGGGAACACTCAAAAACACTGAACTCACTCTCTCTATCATAGAAGATCCTAGACAGATGGTCAGCTATAAGATTTTTAGAACCATTCTTATCCTTGATTTCACAATTAAATTCTTGCAAAAGTAAAATTCATCTCACAAGTCTAGGCTTAGCATCCTTTTTAGAAAGAAATTGTTTAAGAGCAGAGTGATCGGTATAAATAATCACATGAGGCCCAATCAGATAGGGTCTAAACTTTTCAAAACTAAATATCACAGCCAGATTTTTTTTTTTTGAGTAACAGTGTAATTCAGTTGGGCATCATTTAATGTATGACTAGCATAGTAAATAACAGGAGGCTTCTTATCAATACGTTGTCCTAACCAACCCCAATAGCATAATTAGACGCGTCACACATCAATTCAAATGGTTCTCTCCAGATGGGAGGATGAAGAACAGGACCAGAGATTAAGGTCTCCTTAAGCTTAGAAAATGCCTTATGACACTCCTCAGAGAAATGAAATGGCACATCCTTAGCTAGCGGATTGGACAAAGGCTTTGCAATCTTACTAAAGTCCTTAATGAAATGACAATAAAAGCCAGCATGTTCAAGGAAAGACCGCACCTCTTTCACACAAATGGGAGGGGAAAGATTAACAATTAGGTTCGTCTTAGCTTTGTTTACCTCAATTCCATCTCGAGAAATAATGTGTTCTAAGACAATACCCTTTTTAACCATGAAGTGCCATTTCTCCCGGTTCAAAGTTAAGTTTTTCTCCCTACACCTTTCCAACACCTTTCTCAAATTAGACAAGTAATCATCAAAAAAAGATCCAAACACAGAAAAATCATCCATGAAAATTTTCATGCACTACTTAAAAAAATCTGAGAAAATAGAAATCATGCATCTTTAAAAGGTAGCAGAGATATTGCACAGTCCAAACAACATTCTTCTAAAGGCATATGTCCCAAATGGACAGGTGAAGGTAGTATTCTCCTGATCCTCAAGAGCAATAGAGATTTGGGTATAACCGAAATATCCATCTAAAAAGTGATAGAATGAATGTCCAGCCAACCTCTCTAGGATTTGATCCAAGAAAGGGAGGAAAAAATTGTCTTTCCTAGTGGGCATTCAATTTTCTATAATCTATACATGCACGCCACCCAGATTGAACTCGAGTAGGGACTAACTTGTTCTTATCATTCCTAATCACAGTAATACTGGTCTTCTTAGGAACAACTTGAACAGAACTAACCCACTCACAATCAAAAATGGGATAGATAATCCCATGGTCTAACCATTTCAACACTTCCTTCTTAACTACTTCCTGTAAGGTGGGATTCAAATGCCTTTGGTAGTCACGGTAGGGCTTAGCATTTGTCCTCTAAATGAATTATGTGTTGCACAATAGAAGGACTAATACCCTTAATATCCCTTAGAGTCCATCCTAAAGCTTCCTTGTTCTGTCTAACAAAAAAAAAAACAGTTTGTTCTCTTGGTCCCGATCTAGATCAGAAGCAACTATAATAGGTAAGGATTCATCGGATCCTAGGAATGCATACTTAAGAGAGTCAGGAAAAAGTTTCAATTCAAGAGCAACAGGGAAAACAGATTCAACAGCAGATTCAGAAACAGCAGTGAGCAAACAATCAATAGTAGAGCATAAGTCATCAAACTCAAACACATCATATTCAGACTCATCATCTATAAGAAATGACTCATACTCAGTAGCAAATACATCATCAAAGGCATCATCAAATATAGAATCCCCTACCAAGTTAAGAGTAGAAAATTCCATATTATCAAATCCAGAGGGCTGTCTTTGCATGTTAAAGATGTTCAATTCTATAGTTATGTTGCCAAAAGACAGTATCACCATACCATTCCTGTAATTAATAAGGGCATTGGCAGTGGCCAAGAAGGGACGCCCTAGAATCACAGGGACTTGACTCGTTAAATTGCACCCCTTCTCAACTTCAATCACAACAAAGTCCACTGGGTAAATAAATTTACCAACTCTAATTAGCACATCCTCGACTATCCCCCTGGGCACCCTAGTCGATCTATCAGCCAATTGAATGACCATCTTGGTAGGTTTCAGCTCACCTAACTCTAGCCTCTCATACTCAGTAAAGGGTATCAAGTTAACACTAGCCCCTAAGTCATGCAATGCTCTGTGAATAAGTTGATCCCCTATTACTATAGATACAGTAGGACAACCAGGATCCTTACACTTCACTGGGATTTGAGAAAGGATAAAATTAGCACCAGAGGTCAAGAGAGCTTTCTTAGGTACATCAGTTATTCTCTTGGTTATACATAAATCCTTTAAAAATCTAACATATGGAGGCATCTGCTAAATAGCATCGAGCAAGGGAATGTTGATCTTTACTTGAGAGATGGTTTCTCTCATCTTCCCAATATAATCTTGATCTTTCTTCTTAAGCTGATGGGGAAAAGGAGGTAAAGGCATATGGATTTTCTCAGAAGAAGCAGAGGAAGAAGAATCCTTAGAAGGTGAAGAATCTGCCGAGTCAGAGGAGTCTTTCTCTTTAAGCTCCTCTTTTTTAGAAGGTGACTCAGGAAGGGAAGGACTATCTGAAGTATTGGGGACACCGTCAGTAGCATCCCTTGACTGACTGGATAAACTAGTCTCTGGAGGAGAAGAGGAAGAAGAATTTTGGAAGAATTGATGAGGATACTTGCAAGGCTCATTAGGATTTCTCACTTGCTTGTCAACCTCTCGACCATAATAGAGTGATATAACCGCCTTCACTTTCCTCACAGGCTCACTAGGGTTACCGGAAGAGGGAGAGGCGAGACCCTTAGGGTTCACCTCTGGTTAACTCGGGAAAGTACCCGGTTCCCTCAGGAAAGTACCTGGTTCCCTATAAGATGATGCTAACTGGAAAAACTGCTTGGTCATCATTCTCATCATTGTTTCCATGTTAGCATTAATCATTCTCTTCACATTGTTATTGATTCTCCTCTCCAATTTATCAATATTAGTATAACCAGGAGGAGGTTGAACTTGAGCTATGGGAGGTGGAGGTCTAGGTGCATTAGGTATACCTCAAAAAGTCGGCCTTTGAAAGGAGTTTGAAGGATGAGAGATGGGTTGGGAGTTGTTTCCAGAAAACATCCCAGGTTGAGAATTAGGAACCATAGCATTGGTCTACTATTTCATGAAAAGTTAGGGTGATTCCTCCAGCTTGGGTTGTAATAAGGGGAGAATGGATCATTCTTAGGTCTCTAAAAGGCCATACTCGCTTGCTCTTGTTCAATTGCTAACTGATAAGCAAAATAAGGACAAGCACTCAAAGAATGATCTAGGGTCTGACAATGAGAACAAGACATTGTAGATGTTTGAGATAGCTGGGACATTTGGGGAGATAATCCCTTCAACATGTTTTCTAAAACAGCAATCTTAGAAACTAAGTGACTTACATTAGAAACAGAATGCAACCCACCCCTTGCAAACCTAGAACTATGGCTGTCATCACGAGAGGTTTCCCACTGCATTGTTTTCTCAGCCAAGTCTTCTAAAAACTCCCAAGCAGCTAGGGCTATCAAACGGGTCAGGTCAGGTCGACCCATTTAATAAACTTATCAATTTCGTGTCAGCCTTGAAAATAGTTTAGATTTGCTCAAAACTAAAAAATAACAAGTTTTCACACTAAACGGTCAAATTGTGTCGCCTTCAGGTCGAAATCGGTTCGGTTCAGGTCAGTTTTGTGTTTCTCTCAATAAATTCAGGTCGGGTTTGGGTCGGCTTATCGTGTCAGGTCAGACTTTGACAGCCATACAAGCACCTGTGGGGTTCTTAGAAACAAAGTCATCCTGACACATAAACTCTACCATGGTCCTAGTCTGTTGGTCAAGTTCTTCGTATACAATCTGGCACAGATGTGCTTGGTCTAAACCATAATGGGGACATTGCGCCAACAAAGTTTTGAACCTATCAAAATATTTCCAAAATAATTCCCTATCAAGTTGCGCAGATTGATTGATTTCATTCCTCAACTTAACAATCTTGGCACTAGGGAAATATTTTCTTAAGAACAATCTTACAAAATCATTCCAAGAAGTAACAGAATTAGCAGCCAAGCCATACATCTAACGTTTAGTAGAATCTTTCAAAGTAAAAGGAATCAATTTCATTCGCACAACTTCAATGGGAATATTAGGGAAATGCATCATAGAACAAGCTTCTTCGAATTCCCTCAAAAACAAATAAGTATCCTCTAAACCTGTGAATTTAGGAAGCATCTGAATATAATGGGGTTTTAATTGGAAGGACACATTTGGTGCAAGATTAGGCATAACAAAACATGATGGCAAAGCAGTCCTAGGAGGATGGAACATATCACTCAAAGTCCTTTCTTGCGCTATTTCTTTTAACTCAAGTTTAGGTTCAGGTTCGGATTCTAAGTAAGGGTCGAGCTCACTCCTAATGAGTCTTTGATTTTCAGGGTCTCTAACTCAAGTAGTCATATAAACCCCACACTTTCACCAAAAAGTCCTATTTTTGGTCTTTTCTTTTTTCATTTTTTTCCTTTTTTTTTCTTTTTTCAAACACAAAATCAAATCAAAATGCTACTCAATCCTAAAGACGATTTACAAACAAAAGGTAACCAAATCAAAAAGTTAATCAATATCTAAAACAAAAATAAAACAAATCCCAACAAAAACCAAATTCTAAAACTACAAAATAAAGCAACTAAAACCATAATTCAATTCTAAGTAGCTTGTTTTGAGAGTTCCTCAATGAAATTTTTTTTTTTTTTGGAGTTTCAAGTTTTTCCAAATTTTTATGGAATTTTGGATTTTTTTAAGAAATGAACTAAATAAATCACAACTAATGACAAATAAAAAAAGTAGGCCAAAATATAAGCAACTAATTAATAAGAACGTAACTAAAAAAAGAAAACAGAAACTTGCCATTTTGTTTTTGAAGTTTTAACTTTTTCAATTTTTAGTGGTTTTCAGGGTTTTCTATTTTTTGTTGGATTTTAGGCTTTTCTAATGTTTTTTTTTTTGGATTTTTGGATTTTTCAAGAAATGACTAAGCTAACTAACAATCGATACCAAAATAAAGAAAGTAAAACGAGATCTATGTAACCTAATAATAAAGTCACAAAAGGAGCCAAGCAAATTAACTAAACAAATCACAACTAATAATGAAATAAACAAAACAAAGCAACGAATAAGAAAAGAGATAAGAAAATGAAAATATGACCTAATCTCATGCCGTTGTCCGCGGCAACGGTGCCAAAAATTTATTGGATACTTTTTGAGTGAAAAACAAAAGCCGCAAGCGTACAGCTTTCGCTGTAGTACTTGAGGATCGTTTC
Source organism: Selenicereus undatus (assembly GCA_017589665.1). Classification (NCBI taxonomy): domain Eukaryota; kingdom Viridiplantae; phylum Streptophyta; class Magnoliopsida; order Caryophyllales; family Cactaceae; genus Selenicereus; species Selenicereus undatus. Next base: position 19,338,600 of record JACYFF010031959.1, read on the forward strand.
CTCATGGATAATGGAAAAGATTATGGTCACAAAAGGGTGGATTAACTAATTGATCTAATGTTAACTACACTAAACCAAATTAAATCATTCAAAGAGAACTAGTACCCTAATTCAACTAAGCATTCAACTAAACATTCGACTAAACATTCAACTAAACATAAGCATGCAACTTAAATTAAATGAACTTAAATGAACTAAACCTAAGCATTCAACTTAAACAAAAGCATACAAAGGAGTCTAATATATTAATCACCATTCAACTAAAATTAAAACCTAGAATCTGAAATCAGTCACTATACCAACAACCTAAATGGAGCAACCTTATCATTTAACAACCTAGAATCTCCCCAGACCCTGCGAAAGCAGGACCCACACTGGGAGTTGTTGTTGTTGTAAAATCGAGGCATTAAACATCACCAACTAGACATAATCAACTACCAAAATCAATGCAATCAACCTTATCACCAACTAGGCATAAGCAATCAAAGCATTCAAAGGAGGCTCAGATTAAACGAACTCCATCAACAACCTTATCATCATCGATCAAATTACTAGAGCAAGCAACGATAAACCATTCAATCATCACCATCACCATCAAACTACCAAAACCTGAGACAACTAGAACCCATTTACTAACCTAGGCATACACTCGTAAGCAACCAAGCAACAGAACCAATTTAACCTAGATTCAATTAGAAAACTACACAGCTGAAATCAATCACCATTCAATCACTATTCAGATGAACTACACTCGTAAACAGGGGAGGGGAAAAACTTGCTAACTCAATCACCATTCAATGAAAATCAACTCACTAGGGAAGGGGAGCTTTTCCATTAGCATTAAAACAAGAGGAGAATAGAGATCAAACCTTGAGATTGCAACATAGAGGAGATGGAACCAAGCTTCATCATGGTGGAGAGCACGTTCAGCCGAAATAGCCCAGCACCAAAAACACCAACTCCAAGGCTTCGAACAGAACGAAAAATAGGGGGAGGGGAGAAGAAGAGCAGAATTCAAGCGTCCTTGTTTCGCAGCTCAGCCAATAACCATAAACAATGGCAGAAACGCCATTGTCAGGCTCAATGAGACCGAAATAGATGAGGGGGTAAATTGACTTAAATAAACCAACTTGAGGCCAAGTTATTACAATTGCAAGCTGTAATTTGTGAATATCAACTAGAAATTAACAAAACAAGACTTTAATTACATGAAATCTGAGGCTGATAATAGATCTAACATTAAAACCCTAGAACCGAAATTAAACCTAGAATCCTAATACTTAGAAAAATGCATGAAATTAAGACCTGAAATCTAACATTAAACCCTAAAACTCCTCACCTCCCTTCTGGAGCCGGCTAATGGTGATTTATACTTGAGCCCTCTCAATCTCGACCCTTGAATCGCAGAGGAGGTGGACGATGAAGATGTTGCAACCGGTGTGTTATGTTGGCGCCCTTAGCATGAAACCCGATCATGGGTTAGGATGGTGGATGTGTTGGCACTCGGTGGTGGTGAGAGAGATGGGTTAGAGAGAAAGAGGGGATGATGAAGATGGAGATGAAGCAGCAGGGGAGGGGTCGGGTTTCTCTGGGCTTTTGGGTGCTTTGAAGTCGAGAAAGAAGAAAGAAAATGAGAATTAAAGGGGGGGTTAAGAGTCACGTGCCTCGCGCATGGCCGGGGTTTTTTTTCGGTTTTATTTTCCCCTTTTTTTTCTTTTCTTTTTCTCTCACTGTGGGCTAAACAAAATAATGGGCTTAAGGATTGGGTTAAGTTTGAGTAATCTAACCTACTGCTTTATTCCCGATATTTTTCATCTTTTTTCGCATTTTTTTCACATTTATTCAATGCCTACAAAACAAAATAAAAACCTTAAAATAACAATTATAACGAGCATAAATTAGATATAAAAGTATCGTAAAAATAATACATTTTTGGCACAAACACTCACTCACCAGACACAACTTAGTCTAGAAAGACAACTTGAGGAGTGAATAGCTCACACTTCTCAAGTTTGGCATATAACTTTTGTTGTCAATATACTTGGAATACTTAAGAAAGATGGTCCATGTGAGATGTTTCATCATGACTATACACCAAAATATCATCAAAATACGCCACAACAAACTTCCCAATGAATGGACTCAAGACATCATTCTTGAGCCTCATGAAAGTGCAAGGAGTATTAGATAGAACAAATTGCATCACAAGCCACTCATATAACCCATATTTGGTCTTAGGGGTGGTTTTTCACTCATCTCCTTCTTTCATTCTAATTTGGTGATAACCACTCTGGAGGTCGATTTTGGAAAAGATCTTGGACCTATACAACTTATCAAGCATATCATCCAGTCGAGGAATATGGAATCGTAATACTTGATGGTGATGTTGTTTATGGTCCTAGAATCAACACACATATGCCCAGTTCCATCCTTCTTAGGTACCAAAAAGGCGGGAACCGAACATGGACTCAAGCTTTTCTTAATGTACCCACGATCAAGCAACTCTTGGACTTGTCGTTGAACCTCTTTTGACTCATTAGGATTGCACCTATAGGCTGACTTGTTTGGAAAAATGAACGCCCAGTATGTGATCAATTTGATGCTCAATTCCTCTCAAAGCAGGGAGCCCTGGGGGGTAGATAATTAGGGAATCTATCCTCAAACTCTTTCAAGAGTGATTGAGCTAAACGATGCATAGGTTTCACTCCCTCACTTGTGTTTGATGCTAACATAAGTAAGGCAAATAAAGACTTGCTCTTAATAATGGCTCTCTCCACCCGTGTTTCAAACATAAATAGACTTTTCTCACTTTCCTTCCCCGACTTAGATTTGAGAAGTTTAGGTGGAGGTAGCGATGTCAAAGTAAGATTATGACTTATGTACTTGAATGCATAAGTATTGGCATATCCATCATAAATCATGTGATTGTCAAACAACTATGATCTACCAAGCAACAAATGCCATGCATTCATAAGAAGAATATCACATAGTACTTTACCATAATATGAACCAATCGAAAATGCAATAAGTGCTTGCTTAGAAACAGTTACCTCACTTCCTTGTTTGAGCCATTAGAGAGAATAAACGGTAGGATGCACATTGGTGGGTAATTGAAGTTTGTCAATGAGTGTTGTGGAAGCGACATTGATGCAACTTCCTCCATTAATGATAAGCTTATACACCTTGCCTTCGATAGTGCATCTCGTATGAAAAATTTGCTCCCTTTGGCTTGGCTCATAAGGAGCCTTTTGGACATGGAGTGCTCTTCAAATCACCAAGGGTTCTCCTACATCTAGGTTGATCAAAGTTTGATCCTTATCCTTTACTTCCTCTTCACTAGTAGCTTTTTCAATAGCTTGAATTTCTTCTACTTCTCTAATTGTGAGGATCCTTCGGTTATGATAATCCACTTGGAAGTGTCCATAATCGTGACATTTGAAATACTTTTTACCCTCCAATCTCTTTGGTGGTTCACCAGCAACCCCTTTAGCCCTTGTCAAAAGTTTTGACAGGTATAGGGGTAGTGATAGCTTTGTTGGGGCCAGAGTAAGCCTTGGGGGTACTTGAAGGACGAATAGAGGAATTGGTAGAAAGGGTTTTCGACTCTTAAGTTGTTTCTCAACCTTGATAGCTAGGTGACACATATCATCAAAGGATAAGTAAGGCTGTAATTCCACCTTGCTAACAATGCTAGGAGATAAGCCCTTAATGAACCTAGCATTTTTGATTTCGGGTTTTTCATCCAAGCCAACCGTCATTTGGAGTTGTTCAAACTCCCTAATGCACTCTTCTACCTTTAGATTCTCTTGGTTGAGAGAACTAGTCTTGAGATAGAGTTCTTGTTTGTAAGAAGGAGGTAGAAATCTCTTGCCCATATGCTTTTTGAGCTTTGACCAAGTCTTGATTTTGGATTTGGCTTCTCTAGCCCTACTTTTCTTCAAATGTTCATATGACAATGAAGCTTACCCCTTTATCTTAAGAATGGCCAACTTGAAAGTCTTCTCATCATTGTAATCTTTGAGTTCAAAGATCCTTTCAAGGGCTTGAACACAATCAAGATAGTTCTCCAGGTTAAGATTGTCATCAAATTCCGGAACTTCAACTTTGAGATCTCAAAGATCATCCCTCGGATGCCTTAGTCTTCTTGGTCGTCCTTTCTCATCAAAGTCTTCATGGGAGGAATAGTATTCAATGTCAATAGGATAAGCATTGTAGACTCGTCGATTAGGGTTTTATGGAGCGGATTCCCTTACTTGTGGAACCTATTGGGTGAGTTTTCTCATTTGCTCTTGAAACTCTATAAGGGCCCTAACAATCTAATGGGCTTGCTCAAGAGGAATGTTCGAGGAGTGAGAAGGATTGCCTTCACTAACCCTGATTGATAGAGAGGAAAAAGGAGGGGAAATAAGAGGCACAGGCTTGTTGAAGGAACACAGGCAAGAAAACAGTGAAAAATAAGGGGGCACGATTGTGCTCTGTGGCACAGGGGGTCGTACCAAATCTCTAGATCAAGATTTAAGAGTGTAAAAAAGAGGCACCATCATGCCAAGTAGCATGGGGTGGTCGTGCCAAATCTCTGGGTCAAATTTTCTAAGTGCAGGAATTTGGCACGGGTGCGCCAAATTTTTGGTTTCTTTTTTTTGGCTTTTTTGTGGAGTCTTCGGGATGTGTTTTGGTTGGGGTTTGTATTTAGGCTATCATTAGGGTTCTTTATGGACTAGATAAGAGATTTAAAGAGGAAGAACTAATGACAAAATAGTATAGAAAGTAGGGGTGGGCAAAAAAATCCGAAATCGAAAACCGAAAGAACCAAACCGAAACTGATTAACCGAACAAATTTTTCAAAAAAATCGGTTCGGTTAATCGAACGGAAAAAAAATTTTGGTTTTCGGTTTGGTTACGGTTCGGATAATTTGCTGGTTAATCGAAGCGAAAATAATTTTATTTTTAAAAAAATTATACACAAAAAATTTAAAATTTAGGTGAGAAAGTGCACTTTTTTATTAATAATAAATGATAACCAAAGTTTAATTTTTATAAAAAAGAACTTAAACATAAAAAATGAAAAATTTAGGTAAGAAAGTATACGTTTTTTATTATTTGTGAACGGTTAACTGGTAACCGAACCGAAAAACCAGTTAATCGACTCTTTCGGTTCAGTTACGATTTGGGTTTTGGACTAACTGAAATTTTCGGTTAACCGAAAAACGGTTGATCGAAATTTTCGGTTTCGATACAGTTCGGAATTTTTTTGATCCAAAAAATCGGTTAACCAATTTTGGATTAAACGAAACTCCAGTTAACCAGTTTTGCACACCCCTAATAGAAAGGGAAAACTTTAAGCAATTCCAACGCAAGGAATGTTGGAATGGATGCTTACCAAGAGATAGTGTCATTGTGTTCTAATACCAAATAATGCATGGAGGATTTCATTTGTCCAAATAAAGGCATGAAATGCTTGTAAGTGAGCCCAATGGAGGTTGAAGATTAATCACCTCAAAGATGAACCAAAAGAGAGAGAGAGAGAGAGAGAGCGTGTGCTCCCAAATAATTAGAGAAGGCTTCCAATGGCAAACATTCAACACTTGAAACAGGTAGAAAGAAGATAATGCATCCCATCCTCTAACCCTCTAAAGCCTTAGCACAAAGGATTAGATTAAAGGGAAGAATCAAATCACCACCCTTTTAAGAGAGATAAAGAATTTGGGATTTTGAGGAAAACCAGGCTTCAAGCTTTCATATCATTCATTCAATCTAACTTTTCATGGAGGTAATTGGGTCCATAAATATCCAATGGGAGAGGGAATTAGCTATACATTAGTGGGACAAGTGGTCCAATAGGAGGCTTACAAAATATAATAGGAAAATAGATCAAGATGTTTAAGATAATTACAATTACTATGAGCATACAGGATTCATCCTCCATCTTCTAGAGAGTTATGAGTGGGCTCTACTCCTCCAAATGAGGTGCCGTCACCTAGTGACTCGTTCCTTATATTTGAAGACTCATTCCATGCTGATTAATCCTCAAAATTACAGCCTTACCCTCCTCAATTAAGCCTATAATAAGAACCGTACACTTCCCAGTCGTGAACCAACCCTTGCTAGGTATTTAGCCCATAATTTTCTCAATTCTTGGAATTTGGGGGCGATTCAAGACTTGTTGAAAAATAGACATTCATGGCTTCCCATCTATCTATAATCATGGAAATTGGAACTCATTTTTCTAGTAAAAATTGAGGTAGAAATAAAGCAAAGTATTCTGCCTAGAAACTAAAAATGAGCTAATGAGATGGTTTTGGGAGAATTAAGTGGTTAACTCCTTATTTAAGGCAACTATGGCGCCAACCACCTTTTCTAACCCTAATTGGACCTTCTTATGAGTCCTAAGTCAATATTAACCTAGGGGGACCTCGTTCTTGACCTATGGTCAATATTGGGCCAACTTGGTTGATGACCCTCACTAGTAAGAGTAGGCCCAAGTTTTGGAGTTGCTCCGTATCAACCCCTCCCCCTTGAAGATAATTTGTCCTCAAATCTTCATCATGTTCCTCATCATCTTCAAGGTAAGGAGTGAGATCCCCAACTTTAAAGGTGGCAGGTGCTTGTATATCTCCCGAAAGTTCAATCTTGTATGCATTCTCTTCCACCTTTTGTACCACCTTGTATGGACATCTCCTATAGCCATGAGCTTGTTCTTCCTTCTTGAGGGGAACCTTTCTTTCCTTAGATGTAACCATATATGTTCACAAATATCAAATGTTTATTATGAGGTCTAATTAGCTTAGTATGATAATAAATGTATCCATGGTTTTAATTTTTCTTATGTTTTTGTCACATATTTTACCAATATAATCTTTAATAAATTTCCATAAAGAAAACTAGGTAAACACTAGTTTGTTTTACTAAGGCTAATAATGATCTCTTTAAACCAAACTTCTTTTCTTTTTTTTTCCTAAATGCCAAAATGCATATATATGGTAGAAATTATGTATCTTTTTTTTCCTCTTCATTCATCTCTTGGATAAACAAGATCAACAAAAATTTTCGTAAATATTTGCAATTAGGGCTCAAATAAAAATTTGGTTTGCTGATTGAAATTTTGGAGCTTGATGCGCTTTAGGTTCAAATAGGTAGAGGTGGTTATTGCTAGTATGACAATATTGATGGTTTATCTATATATAGACACACACACATACATGCACGTATATTTTCAAGACAATTAAAAATAACAAATAATTTTTTTGTGAAAGTTATAGAGAATGGACATTAATAATAATGCAATGGTATTTTTAAAATATCCATTTTATTATTTAAAATTCAAATCCAATGTGATACTCAGGTACATACTTAAAAAATATGCATGTTTTAAACTTCTTTTATAAAAAAATGTCTCAATGGAAAAAATATATATAAGTGATAATTTTTTCACTACTTACACCAATTCTTTTGAGTTGGATTAAAATCTTCATTATTTCTTTATATCAACTTATTGACGTTAATCCAACAATTATTCAATGATAATTTTAAAGTACCATTTACTTATTCAAAAACTTAAAGCTTAAGACAACGCACCAGTCTTAACTAGTTTGTACAAATGAACTTGATAGGTGAAAATTATCATAAAAAAAGAACAAAAAAAAAAACAAGAGAGAGAAACTGCAAGAATGATATTCTTCAAAAACGAAGGAAGAAATACGGAGGTCGGTGAAACAAGAAGCAAGCTTCTTCCCTGTAAAACTGCTCAAATTAGCAGGCAATCCCAGACTTCAAACTCAAACCCCACATCAGAGAGAGAGAGAGAGAGAGAGAGAGAGAGAGAGAGAGAGAGAGAATGGCGGAGGACCTTTTCGGGGACTTACCGCCTCCTTCACACCATCCTTCTCCCCCCGAACAACAGCAGCAGCAACAACAACAACAGCAGCAGCAGGAGCAACAACACCAACAACAGCAACAACGACGAAAATCCATCAAATTCAATGAACACAATAATGACGATCCAGTTCCAGCTCCCCTTCCTCCTCCTCCCCTCAAAAGTGCCCTCAAGAGGCCTAAACCTCCCGAATCTACGCCTAATGGTAATTTATCTCTTGTTTCTTGCTCTCTTTTAATTGTTGTTTCATCAAATATTCAAGTGATTGCGTCGATTTTCGAATTTTATGGTGGTTGTTTGATTAAGTTCTTGTTATTCGAGCATTTTGATTGTTAGACAAGATGAGATTTATACGGGTTAATTCTCTTATACGGTGTATTTTTTTGGTGATTACATGCTGTTGTCTTAGTAGTTTGTCGTTCTAAGGTTTTTGAGTGGGCAGTCTCGATGGGTGATTGACAGGATGATATGTAAATTGGTTCAAGGGTTGGGGATAACTTTTTTTTTTTTGGGTGTAAAACTTGTAATCCAGGCCAAAAGTCTGGCGGAAATATGACTTTTTGTCGAACCTACAATATGGTTTAAATTTCCGAAGATCTTGTGCAATTATGGTGGGTGATGAAAAATGTGCAGTTACACAGTTCAGTGTTTCACGGGAAGCATAGAAATGCTTTCTCGGGCATCCATGGTTATCATTGTATAGTCTAGAAAGTGTTGTTGCTGCATATTTATCGATTGCCCCCTCTTCCTGTTGCTGCAACAAAGGAGGAGGAGGGCAAACCAGAAAAGATGGGAATGCATAACATTTTGTTATCGTCTTGTGTTGATATGACTTAATGCCATCCAATTAATGTGTGCCGTCACACCCTAAGCTGTCAATGGCATCACCTTGATGTTTGTGCAAAAATCCAACTCCACTCAAGTTCTAGACTTACAAGCATCTCTAATCTTTGAATCAAGTGACAACCCTCATTGGCGACCTTAGAATGTCTTTGGTATCTATACATTAATCTGACTTGTTTCAAACCTTTGAAGTTTTCAACTCACCACTTTTTTTGGATTTCAGGGTGTTAAGAGTTTCATGATACTGCAGGATTTTGACTCTGTCATGTCATTATATAGGTGATTGATAATTTTCTCTAGCTTCTTGCAACTTGTCCTGTTTAAGCTTTCTGAAATAATTTGCATGCGCAATTGTTTTCATGGACTCTAGTGTATGACTGTCGAGTCTGGTTTTGGTTGCTTTCAACTTTTTTTTATTTGGTTGGGGAGGGGGATTTTGTTGGATTGCAATGTAGGTGTATTGTTTCTGTTATTTAATACTGGCGCAATTGTTCCAGTTAATTAAATAACCTCTGATTGGTGATTAGTTTTCATAATTATCTCCTAGTGGCTACTTTCAAGTATTTGTTCTCCTCTTGTAAGGTTGATTGAAATATGAGCTCTGCTTAGTTGGGGTATTCTACTGTTGCTAAAGTACTGAAGAGTTATCTTGTTCGTCAGATGGTGGATCTGAAAAGAAACTGAGGTTCAAAACAATAACGGATTCATCGATTGCACAAGTAGTAGAGGCTATGAAGAAGATAGCCTCCCATATTAAGAACCCTGCTAAATGCAACAAAGCTTCAAAGTTGGCTATACAACTAATTCAAGCCGGCAGTGTGAAACCTGAGACAATTGATCACTTCTATGCAATACTTGAAGCTGCAATGCTGTCGCCTATTTCGTGTAATGACGCGAGTGTAAGATCTGATTACCACGCACTGTTCTCTGCAGCACAAGATGCCAGTGAGGTAAGTTTTTAGATGTTCTTCTCTCCAATAAAAAAATAAAAAAAGAGAATTCCCTTACATTCTTTAATATGTAGGATTTCTATTGTTTGTGACTGTCCTATAACAATGATGTCTTTCTCATAGGCATGACTTGTTTTATCTTCTTTCTGTGTAGATGTTGAATAAGCAGCAGAAGAATCAGCTGAACGTGTGGTCTATTCAGGCTGTGGTGGCAAATGACTTTTATACTGATGACAGCTTTGTGGTAAGTATGTGGACGAACTGGGTTGATGTTGTATTTTTCTCTACTTTTTAGTAGTGGTAGGTAATTATCCCATCATGAATTTAGTGCATGTAGGTCCGAAGCCACAAGATCATCAATGAATTTGGCAACTCTTCTAATCCAAGTTTGTTGTCATAAGAAATAGGCCGTTTTAATTCTCTCTCTCTCTTTACTTTTGTGCTATTTGGACTCCAATTTATTTCGGGCCATGTGATACGCTAATTTGTTGTCATTTTGGCTGAAAGCAATTAAATTTCCGGAATATGTGTCAGCACCTTCGCACTTGTGGTTTGTGGCGAAGTTTGAGTAAAATTCCTTTAGATAGCTCCGATTGCTGCCAGAAATTCAAGAAAAAGAATATGGGGAGCCAGAGATATTCTAATAAATGATGAAGTATTACCACTGGCGAACTTATTGATGCACCAATTTTCTTCTTCTGAAGCATATTGGCTTCACCACGTTGGAGCCACAGTCTAATGTCCTCTCTGGCCAATCTTGCATGTGTGAATGGCACAGAACGTTGAAATGGTCTCTTCTATTTCAAAAAACCTTCTTCATGGGCCTAAAGTTGCGAATACTCACCTCCTCTCATTACCCATGTGCTCAGTCACTTCTCCCGTGGGATTGGCATTGTGTGGATTCTAGAGAAGGCAGAGATGGCCTTGTGATCTCATGTCCTCCACATCTGCAACATGCTTCCCGCCCTCTATTTGACTTGCTAAATAACCATATATTTAACCTCAAGAATATAATATGCTCAAAGCCTTGTCAATTTGATCTTTGGTATGAAGACAAATCAAGTTACTAGCTTATATGCTTCTTGTATGAGACATGGGGAAAATTTGCACATTGCCATTGCAAGCTCCATTGAAGGTAACACATGAGGGTTCTAACCCACGTGCACATTTATGGATGTCCCCTTTGGGCCGACCTCTTCTCAAGCTTTCACTTGAAGATTTGACTTATGAATGTACCAGCAGTTTCTGAGTGCCTGGATCATGTCATCTGATGCAAATGGAGAGACCACATTCCTGCGTGCCAAGATCTGGTGGAACAAACTGATAAGCTGATTTTCGTGTATCTGCTGGCATGGCTATGCTATTCTATCTAGGGCTTTTGCTCACTGATGGGAACTTTAAGATCTGATCACCATCTAACACTGTCAAAAATCTGCCATATGAACATTCTAGAAATGTCTAATCCTTTATTTACTGTCCACTTTGGCCTTTCCCATTTGTTTCAACTCACCCAGTAATTCTTTTCTCTCCCTTTTTGTGGCGTGCTAAAAACGAGGTTCCATACCTTTGATCGACTTATGCCTAGACTTGGGCTTCTTGACTATGTTTGTGGTTCTTGATAGAACTTCTTTCACTTGATAAGACCTTCGTCCATCCTTGAGTGATGGAGGATATCGATCCTTCAGTTATTCAAAAGTCTCCAACTTGAATGGACCTATTATCGTTGGCAAGCTCAAATGTTTTGCACATTCTACCCTCGCTGTAGTCCTAAGATAATTTGTTGTACGTAGGGCTTATTCTTTTTAGTTGGAACTCTTCCCTTCCAAATCTTTCTATCTCCTTCTAACTTGTTCTAGCTTCTTTTAGCGAGGTCTAGCTTCTCTCAGCTTGTTCAAGCTCCTTCCAACTTATTCCAACTTCTTTCAACTCCTAGTTTTCTAACAACTTTACTTATCACTGCTTCCAGGCTCCAGCTCTTTCTGGCTTCTTGTAGTTCATTCCAACACTTTTGAACTCCTTCATTTTAGTTCCTCCCACTTTTTATAGCTCCTTTCGATTCCTTCCAACTCCTTCCCACTTTCAGCTTCATTCGTCCAGCCAAGAAGAATAGGCCCTTAGCTGGTCATTGTTGTTTGCACTGGAGGCGCGAGGTCCTGATTCTGCAGGTTGATATGTTCTGACATCATCTTCATTTCTTTATATTCTAGTCTCAGTTGCCTTGCTACAACTCTACCATCCCAAAAAGGGCGGAAAAGAGGATTAATAACCTTGGGTACGTATCTAGCCACGGTGTTGCCATGATTGGCATGAATAATCCTTTCACCAGGTACTCCATAGATTATAAAAAAGTTCAGATAATGGAAAGACCGCAATAAGACTTGGAGAGTACACATTGAGTTTAACCCTGTTGCATTAAAGGAAATAGAAGTTGATCCATCTTGTGAGAGATTCATCTTAAGCTTTGTGATGCAGGATAAGGATAAAAGAGAATTAAGAAGATATGGATATATCTTAATATTGACATATGTGAAGTATTTTTATAATTTATTATCTTTGTAGGTTATCTTTTAGGATAAAATCTTATCTTTTTATCTCTGAGATTATTTTTAGTTATCGTAATCTTATCGTAATCTTCGGATATATTTTCTATTCCTTTTTTCAGTTGTATTGATTGCTACATAAACCCCCTCGTGCATTGGGGAAAGACAGACTTGAATGAATTGAATTATTGAGTTTTTAAAAGTTCTTGTGTGATTTTCTAGGTGTGGGAATTGCTCTTAGAGCATCCTACGTCAAATTGGTATCAGAGCTTTTGATCCTAACCGATGCGAAACCCTTCCTCACTAGAGTTTTCTGTCTTAGCTTCCCTTTGATTTCCCTTTTCTTTTTTTTTCTCCCTTAACGTTCAAAAAAAAGAAAAGAAAAGATGACCTACAAAGATAATAAATTATAAAAATACTTCACATATGCCAATTTTAAGATATATCCATATCTTGTTAATTCTCCTTTATCCTTATCCTGTATTATTACTTTGCAAACTTATGGGGATTATGTCCATGCTTTTTGCAAACTTCAAGGTCGCCAGATCTACGATGGTTGTTGTGAGTTAGATCTTTACTTTGCTAGCAAATTCATTTGTGGTTGTGAGCCCTATATTCCTCACTATATGTGGGATGATGAACTTCCTGAAGCTCCTTTGATTCCTTCGAAGCTTCTCATTGGAGATTGTCGGGTTTCATCTTCAAGATCTTCTAGGAAAGAACTGACTTCTTATTTGCATGAAACAGATCCTGCCTATTATGATGTATATGATAGGAAATTTATCATTGCGAACAAGAAAGAAGAGACTCTATAAGAGCAAAATATGGAAACAGATGTCCAAGTCATAGCGTATCGTGAACTTCCAGATATCGAGGAAAATGATGTTAATAACACCATCCTCGATTCTATGAATCAAGAAGTGCATGTTGGGGATTGTGAGTCATATGCAAATGAAGTCCACAGTGACGGAATGTTCATTCTAGATAGGTATGTGGATGCTTTTACTGGGACACCTAATGAGGAAAATGTTCAACCACTAATACCAGTGAATGAAGAGTCAACGATAATAGCAAATAACTCTTCCATTATCCCCCATGAGTATTCAATGGACACTCAAAAATCTGAATGCATGCAAAGAAAATTCAAGATGGACCAAGCAGTCGGTATACATGTTGATGCTAAATTTATTATCCCTGATCATGCTTTCATGGACAACACTCTACATTTGATGTCAAGACTTGAAAGTGAGCATGTTGATTTGTTCATTCCTAATGACCTTCTAGTTGGCAAGAAGCTACATCCACTGATTGCATTACTACTTTTCTTGGAGAAGTTGAAAGCTCTACAATTTTTCCATTTGCAACGTGCGGTGAAGTTGTTTCTTTACTTGGATCCCTTCTTTCTACCGCTGTACAAAACTCAAGGACGAGTTTTTTCCAACTAGGGGAGAATGATGCAGGATAAGGATAAAGGAGAATTAAGAAGATATGAATATATCTTAATATTGGCATATGTGAAGTATTTTTATAATTTATTATCTTTGTAGGTTATCTTTTAGGATAAAATCTTATCTTTTTATCTCTTAGATTATTTTTAGTTATCGTAATCTTATCGTAATCTTCGGATATATTTTCTATTCCTTTTTTCAGTTGTATTGATTGCTATATAAACCCCCTCGTGCATTGGGGAAAGACAGATTTGAATGAATTGAATTATTGAGTTTTCGATAGTTCTTGTGTGATTTTCTAGGTGTAGGAATTGCTCTTAGAGCATCCTACATCACTTTGCTTTTAGCCAAACATTATGTCAAATGGTTCCCTTTTTCATGCTTCATTCGAGGAAAAATATCAGGGCAGTCAGGGATTCTTTGTACTGTATCTACGGATTTCCATTCTTAGATGTGATCATAGAAACAAATAATTTGAGACTAGTGTAAATAATCTTGGACAGGCGTTTTGCTGAGTATAATACAAAAGGTGATGGGTCTAAACTCTATTCAGGGCTTCAAGTTTTTCAGTTAAGGGTAAGCATAATGATGGATTGATGGTTTTTTCTTTTCTTTTTTTTGGGGGGGGGGGGGGATGGGTGGGGAACTTATGAGCGGATCACTACTCAGAATATTTCCAGAATAAGAAGGGACGCACTTTTAGACAAGAGTTTGTAGGATGCACTTATAGCTTCCAATCGGTTTGGCCTGTGTAAAAATTTCATTTTTTGGTTACGGAGAACAGGGGCATCCTGCGGCCAAGAATATTATGTGACCAATTATATGCTTAAGCTTTTGACAAGAAGAGGTACTCACCATAGCCAGTGCTGGGGCTTTAGATGTAATCTCCACATTTGAACGAGTCTAGTGTGATGGTTGACTTTTTGCTGCTGGCTGCCAAGCCAACTGTCAACATCTCCCTTGTTAGTCTGACATGAATGCAGATATAAACAATTTCTAAAAAAATGTCCAAATAAAGCTTTAATAGTAAACTCATGCTGACAATGAGGATAGGCAACATTAATAAAAGATATCTTGTACCTCTCTCACACCTTTTTTAGATGCTCTTTTGCACTGAACAATGGAATCTCAATTCTACTTGTTCAAATACTTCGACCATTAAGGCAATCTTCTCCAGAACTCCCTTTAGGCCACTTGTTTATCTTTCCATTTTGCATATCATTGATGACACCTTGAAATTATTGTGAAGCAAGTCCCAAAGGTGTGTTTTTGTCTTGTTGCTGCTTTTGTCAAACCTTCATCTCCTGTTCTTCATATGGACCACTTCACAGTCAGCATAATAAAGTAGGACCTAAGGTCTGAGATGAACATTTGATACTTTTCTCTGCCATAAACTGAAACTCAGTCCACTATCATTGGAATTAAAAAGCCACTTGCTCATCCTAACAGAAAAACATATATGTTGTTTTAAGAGCTAAAGATGATCTCTTCAGATTGCGTTAGCAGTACATACCCTTTGTGCTGGAGACAATCAGCTAATTGAGGTTCTCCTGCGACCTGCTTTTTGTACTTAGGCTATTTGTTTAACCTGATGAGGATGTTGCTTCCGTCCAGTTGCCCAACCTGGTGTGGTGCAACGTAAATGAATCCTAATCATAGGGCGAGGAGCTGTTGTTGGCTGATGCCCTTTCAACTAATTGGGAAACTGCAGAGATTTCTGTCTTGGGCATGCATGTGCAAAGAAATTATGGAACTTGAGTTAGAACACCTAAAATCATGAACAGCGGCATCAATTTTTGGCAAGGCTTTCTGCATGGTGAATTGTTCTGACTAAAATTAGGATGGATAGACAAAGTAACAACTGATTGGAGGAATATAATCAATCAATTGGCAAGGCTTTCTGCAAGGTCAATTGCTCTGACTGGAATTGTGATGGATGGACAAAGGAACAATTGATTGGAGGAAGATAACCAATCAGCTATTGGAGATCTGTGACTGCCTATTTTTATATGTGGGCTATTTGGTTTGATGAGGCTGCTCCTTCAGTCTTACGGTCCTGATCTGATATGAAGGAGCCCTGATTAACCTGGGGAGTAGCTAGTGTTGGCTGATAGTCATTGGATAACTGCTGAAGGTTCTTTGCTAAATTGGCATATATTGTTATAGGAAGTCAGGTTTCATGCGAAAAGGAATAAAAAATTAAGTCAGGACACTTAAAACACGAAGAGTGCATCAAACTGTGAAAAGACTATGCATGGGGAACCTCTCTGGCTAGGTTTGTGGTGCATAGACAAAGTATCAACTGTTTGGAGGTGGTCTAAATTATGCCAATTTGTCATACTCTGTTCAGATCTTCTGGTGGAGAAGATGTACTGTGATTATGCAGTCACGGGTGAAAAGTCATAGTAGTGGATTGTGCGATGACTCTTAGGAATGGGATGAAGTTGGAGCACAGACTGCACAGTGCTTTTTGCAGCATGCTGTCTGAAGATACTGTTTAGGCCTTTCTGGTGAATGAGGACGTTTGGGGTAGAGTTGTTAAGTTAGTTTTGTGAATTGTTCGGTCCCTCAGGTTGATATGTTAGTAACCATAGTGACTTTTGAATGAATATCTGAAATTAATTGTCTCATAGAAGTAGTGTTTATTTGTCAGTGTTTAGAGTTTCTTAGCCCCTTGATGGTGGTGGTGATGGGTAATTAGTGGTGTACATGGGTGATTGGATCATATACCCATGCAATTATTATTATGAGAAATAAGCTGTGATTGATATTTCCCTCATAAGAGATGGAATTGCATTCTCTGGACAATCTGAATGAAGAAATTCATGGAGGTTATTGATTACTATAGATGGTGGTAAGTCTATTCATAAAGACCACAATGGTAAAGTAGATGATAGAAATGTTTTATGAATAGACAGAAAATGAGAAGCCTGCTTTTGTACATCGTGATGCTTTTGTTTTTACTACTCCTATAATTTTACTGCACAAAATTATGAGTTTAGAAGTTGAAGAAGCTCGAGTAATTGGGTAACCTTTATGTTTGACAATTAGGAGCAGAATGATCCACATGATTATTGTAGTCCATAGATTTTTTGGTTTTACATGCCTCCCATTGGCATGGACTCTTCAATTGAAATGTGGTAGATGATGAGAGAAGGTTACTGACAGAAACTCAGCTGGTTGCGTGAAGAGATGTTTGAGCTGAATTGTTTTGTATACTTTATTTGGGATAGGTCAACGATGAGGCATGCACTTAATTCTTCTGTATATATGATGCTCTTATCTTGATTCTTGAGCTGCCACCTATAGTTGTGGTGTTGATGCGGCACATAGTTATGTGCTCACCACGGAAATCTAAGCCTTAGAAGGCTTTGGTGTGTGGCAGCTCTAGAACAGGAATAATATTTTAAAATCCCCAATTCTCATGCACTGTAAAAGCAGGATTTCAACAAACACAGGAATGGTATTACACGCCTCCAGCTCACCCAAGTGTAGTTCCATGTTCTATGTGTTTTTTAAGGCTTTGTTTGGACTTAGGAAAGTTAGATGGAAAGAAAAAAAAATAGGAAAGTTACTTTTTGCCTCTTGTTTGGTTTGAAGAAAGTTGTAAAGAAAAAAAATTGAGGCAAAAGTTGATGGAAAAATTACCAAAAATAAGGGAAGTAACTTTCCTTCAAAAAAAAGTGAGGAAAGATCTGGAAAATTTTCATACTGTGAGACCCGACCCTTGTGCCTTACCTCTCTAACACGCTCAATCGTTCTCAGATGTTGTCAATCTTGGTGCCCCTCTCTGTCGGCACCTCCTTCCCCACTGCCTTTTTGTTAGCTCCAGGATGGCTGCAAATCAGAGGTCTATGCGATGTTGATACTGTGGGATGGGAAACAGAGGGAGTGGAGGACAGAATGGAGAGTAATATGTGGACGAGATGAACAATGTGATGCAGAAGACGGTGTTAAGGAAAGCAGAAGTTGAATTAAAGGAAGAGAGGAGGAGAGAGAAAGAGAAATGGGGGCAACCTCCATTAATGGAGGTCTTCAATGGGTGTCAAGCTTTGGCTGTTGGGTTCTTTTGATCTTTGTTATGTGTGGGAAAATTGGGCAGAAATTGAGAGAAAGTGGACAATTGGGTTTCAAGTTTTGTTGATGTGTGAGAGGTTTGCGGTTGATTTAAGGGGGTGGACTGTGGACATGAAAATTTTTCTTTTGATCATAAAAACTTGTTGCCTGGAGTTGCGTTTCTCTTTGGTACCAGATGGGAGGAGAAAGATCAAGAGAGGAGAGAGATTAATCGGCTGTGGAGTTGGTAGTTTATTTGTTTTTTTTTTTTGACTTTTTTTTTCCTTTGTACTTTTCTAGATCCTAACAGAAGAAAAAAAGTTTGTTTCCTTCCCTTTTTCTTTCCTCCCAACTTTTTTTCTTTGTATTTTTGTTCCTCCATAACATTCTTGAATCCAAGGAAGGCCTACGGGATTAAGAAAAGGATTGGGAATTGGGGGGAGGGGGAGGACCAAGATAAGATGACTAATTTGTCTTTAAACTTTGAAATTTTATGTTCATTTTGAGGATATACTAGTAAAAATTATTTTATTACAAATTGTTGACCCCAATGTCGTTTAGTAATTCCAATGCCCATTCCCAATCGCAAAATACTTCTATTCCTACCTCTAAACGGTAAACACAAAAACACAACTCCTTGTGTGGGATCAGGGAAAATTCAGATGTAGGCAATTGTACCCTTGCAACACTCGTGGAATAAAAGATCGACGATTGACTCACATAACATTCTTCAGACCTCTTAACACCTACCAAATAATTCCCTCAAACCAGCCAAAGACAGGTGAGGAATTTGTTACTCACTTTGGGCTGACGTCTTGGTTTTTGCAGAGTAGTGGCTTTTCTATTACTAATGACTGCCCTAGCCTTGTGCCATATTGTTGTCCTTGACTTCAGAACCTTGCATGACCCCCCCCCCCCAAAAAAAAGGAAATAGAAGATAAAAGGGAAACAGTTCCTTTTCCATTCTGCTGTCTCTTTCTTTTCCTTGGTTCCCCTTTGGTTGTGGGTTTTTCTTTGCTTTTTTCTTTTTGTTTTTGTTTTGGGCGCGGGGGGCTATCTACTGTTTGTTCATGAAGCTTCATCTGCAATTGTGAAGCAATGTCGGAGATACTTTTTTATCCTTCAAATATATGCTCAGTCAATTTTTGGTTGACATTCTTATTTGGGCATATGCTGCAGTTCTCAAAAGCCTCTGGGCGCATCAAAGATCTTATATCCAATCTTCCTGTTGCAACTGAGGAAGAAGATGCTGAGGAAGCTGCAGCACTTAAAGATGAGAAAGACGCAGCAAATGGAATGGTTCAATCCAACCAAGATGCAATTTCTTCAGATCAGTCTGGTGAGGGTACTGCCAAAGAAGAGTGCGATCCTTTTGGGCTCGATGCTTTGATTGCTACTAGCCCCAAGAAAGATGAGAAGGCCAAAGAAAAGAGAGGGAGGGAAGAGGAAGAGGAGACGAAGAGATTTCTGAAGCTACAGAGAGAGGCCTTGATCAGTTGTCTGCAGATAGCTGCTAAGCGCTACAAAATGCCATGGTTTGTCCTTACCTTCTTGCTTCAAAAATTTTAAGTCAGATTTCGTTTAGCTGCCTTTGTGTGTGTGTGTGTGTGCGCGCCGCGCGTGCGAATGTTTGGTTCCTTATTTCTCCCTGTATCTGTTTTTGTTTTTAGTTTGTCTTTTTTCCCCCTTTGGGGGGGGGGGGGGAAGGATGGTTAAGAATGGCTATTTGCACGTTGTCCAGTACTGGGCTTGAGCTGCTGGTAATGTCTTTTGGGTGGTGGAAGTGAGGGGGGGGGGTATCTTTTTCTGGATGAGCATCTACATGATTACCCATTGACAAGGTCTTGTTTGCAGGTGTCAGACAGTCATTGACATACTGGTGAAGCATGCTTTTGACAACGTATCGAGGTTCACTTCCCAACAAAGGGTTGCCATAGAGAAACTGTGGGCATCAATACGGGAGCAACAGACCTGTAGGAAACAAGGGAAATCAGTTTCCGGTAAGCTTGATGTGACTGCTTTTGAGTTTCTTCAGGAGAAGTATTCTCATGAGACGATCAGCATTCGGCATTCTGTTGGGGGTGGTGGGGATCGTAAATGTATTCAGTGGCTGGGCTGACAGTTTTATTCCTGAGTTTAGTTTCTGTAACTAGTGGGTTACGGACTGGGGCTTGTGCCACTCCCTTTCAGAGGAGAAGATAAAGAAGACGTCCCACTTTGAAGTTTGAATTGTATGGGTTATTTTTGATGGGACGTTCTGTTTGTACCTTTTCCCAGTGTCCTCCTGCTATTCAATGTGTGCCATACATGTCAGTGAGAGTTGTGCTTTACCTATCGATGTCACATCCAGAGAAGTTGGATTCTTCATTGATCATTATGTGTTTGTTAGCCCTAACTCAGATTGTGATTGCATTTGAATCAATGCATTGCTACGAAAACATCGGAATGTGCATTTATCCGATATATTCGCTAGGTAAAAATGTACAGGGCATGAGAATCTGATCCGTCCAGCCTTACTGCTGTAATCAAAATATGATGAGGTGGCTTTGTTCTACTGTTGTCTGTTGATAAGAACAAAATGAAAAATGAAGGGTAGCTGTCCCATGGAAATGAGCAGACAATAAACGTGGATAAGGGCATAGAAATGAATATCTAAAAGGTCAAGTCAGCTTTTTGAGGAGGAGGTCAAATAGAAAGGTATTCCTTTTATCAAATCTAGCAAGCTTCTAATGCAATTATGTACAAGGAAAAAGTATCATTTGGTTTTAATGAAGCCGTCTCTAGTGAGAGAAAGAGAAACCTCTAGAGAGAGACATTTCAGTGAAATGGGTTTGCCTTACCGTCCGTCCCCTTAGCCTTCACAATCTGCCTTCATCTTCTTCATCTTCTTCAGTTGCCTGACCAGACTATAATGGCCCCTTTAGACCCCAAGCCTCAAGATCCACACCCTCTCTGCCCTCTCTTCTCCCCTTGTTCCCACGGCCAAATTCCTCATCTCCTGAAGGTCATAAACACCGGCTTAGCGTTTGTCCAGGCTTCAAAATTGGGTTCAGTGCCAGAAACCGTTCGTTTTCATGGAGCTTTAGGCATGGAGATGATTGAATACTGTAATTTCAAACCTCTTCGTATCAAATACTCATGTTTTTGGTCGATTATGTTTCAATCAAGATCTGAAATCTTCAACATTGACTACGAACTCGGGGCTTCCTCTGCCTCCATTGTCGCTATGCCTAACCATCTACAACAGACCACCATGAAGCTTAACTGATGTGAGGGGTATACGTACGATTGTCTTCCCTCAATCACGCTCCAGGTATTTCCTTTCCTTATTCTTCACAATTATACAAATTTATTATTTGTTCTAAGCCAAAGATTTGATCTCCCTCTGGGAAAATTAATTTGCTTAAAGTGACTGAAATGAATTGTTTTCTGTTCAACCTCAATATGTGTACTATTTGTGGCTTGCGAGTCTGACTTGACACTCGGTTGTCCGATCTTCAATTTAAGCTATTATCGTCAATTTCTTATGATTGTTTACTTTTGATCTGGGTCTTTTTTGTATGTATGTGGGACATTGAGCAATTTGGGGCTTTGCTGTTGATGATGATTTTGAGATGTATGGCCTGTGGTATCACTTCGAGCCGGGTTACGTTCTCACTTTTGGCTGGCTTCTTTAAGGAATTTAGGGAATACATGTTATCTTTCTGTTTTGTTTTGGTTATGAGTCGGTTCGCACCTAATATGCTCCATGTAGAATGCCTGTTCTTTAGAACTATTCCATTGGTTTTTACCTCGCTCGATTATGGTCCGGGTTGTTTCTCCTAGCAAGTTCAGGAAGTAGTGGCACCGTGGGTTTGGTTGGCTGACCCGGTATCTCTTCCCTGCTCATCCTTTAAGCTTGGTTCTGCTCTAAATTTATATTTCACTGACGAAATCTTAGTTCTTTTCTTGCTGGACGAGGTTAGGCAACTTGTTTCAAACATATTGCCTCTGCGATTTAGGAGATTGGTGACTTCATGGATGTGCCACTTTTATTCCATTTGGAGCCAGCCCTTGATTCCTTTGATACTGTTGAATGGGCACTTGAACCAGGGCAAACTATTCTATAGCATGGTCAAGTCTCTTGTCACTGAGTTGGAAATACAACATTTTACTGTTAGGTGATAAATTGTCCTATTTTACGTGCCTCTTTCACGCACTTTTAGCTCGTATAATAACTTAATCTTTAGAATTTTTACTTGTTTTATTTGTGTTCTGTAGGAAATAAGTTAAAAGGGAGCAAGTACCACGAAAAGGAGCGAAGACAGGCAAAAAGGAGCGAAGACAGACAAAAACAGCGAAAGCAGGCAAAGATGGGACGACGGGAGACCGCGCCACCGTGCCAGAGATGTGGTACAGTGGGGCCATGCCACTTGGCACGGCCGTGTGCCGGCCTATGCTCGCTCGCTCGCCCGATTTTCTATTTAAACCCCTTTTTGGCGTTTTTGTTCGGGACCTCCCGGTTCTCCTTTGGCGACTTTTTGAGAGTTTTTAGTTTAGGTTCAGCCAATAAAAAACCTCAATAGGAGGATTAGATTAGGATTGTAATTTGTATTTCGGGATTCAAGCTTGTGGATTTCCAATTCTTCAATCAATTCAAGCATAAGTTTCCCTCTTTCTCTCTTTCTCTCTCTCTTTATTTCACGTTTTTGTTCTTGTTTTGATTTTGTTAGTTTAATTCTTGTATTTGATTTGCTTAGTTTAAATGTTTAGTTTTTATTATGATTTTGTGTTTCCTTTAGTTTTCATTCGTGCTAGTTTAGATTAATTCCTCTTATGTTCATGTTTATGTTCTTATTTGCTAGTTCAGGTTTAGTTTAGGTTTTCGTGTTTTCGTGTTTAATTAGTCATTAATCTTGGTTGATTGGATTGTGACTAGCCCTTGATGGCTGATTAACCTTGTTTAGGCCCCAACCCTACATTGTTTATGCCTAGAATTTAGAGTTTTCTTTCACGCCTGCCAAATGTTCGATGAAATGCTTGAAAGAACTTTCATCCGTGTTTCGGGCAATTGACTTACGCTGAGGGGTGAGGTCGATTGTCTAATGTGAGTAGAAAGAATAGTTGGGATTGAGACATGAAAATAGTCTCGTCGCTAGCTAGGTCAAGGGTTGTCAATCTTGTAGTTTAATTGAACTAATCTCATGAAAACAGGAGGTTAGAACAATTAGACTAGCTCATGACCCTTGAGAGAGGGCTTGAGTGGTTTTAATGATGCAACCGACCATCTCTAAATACTAGCGTAACTTGGGAAGGTGAGGGCTTGACTTGATCACTTGGTTTATCTTAGGTCTAATCATAGCCCGTTTGTTTTTGCTTTAGTAGTTTAGTTCTATTTTCTATCCCCTTCGATTTTGCCTAACTCGAGACGCTTTAGTTAGTTCTGGTAGTTGGAAACACAACTCCCTGCGGACGACACCCCAAGCACTCAACGATATAACTTGCACTTGGGGTTTATAAATATTAAAACTCTGTTTTTCCCTAACATTTTAGATCTTAGTTCTTTTCTTGCTGGACGAGATTGGGCAACTTGTTTCAAACAGATTGCCTCTGCGATTTGGGAGATTGGTGACTTCATGGATGTGCCACTTTTATTCCATTTGGAGCCAGCCCTTGATTCCTTTGATACTGTTGAATGGGCACTTGAACCAGGCCAAACTATTCTATAGCATGGTCAGGTCTCTTGTCACTGTGTTGGAAATACAACATTTTACAATTATATCTATTATTGTGGCTTCAATATATATTATCGAATCTATAATGGTGAGAGAATTGCTTGATGAGTTCAATCTCTCTTGCATTTCCAAGGCCTGTATCCAGACTGCCTTCGGGCCTAGAGAACTACACAGGTTTTCATTAATGTGTTCAGTACTTATTAGAAAGCTGTTTAAGTGTGATATATTCTTCACTGTATGGTGCCTCCCTATGGTCTTAGTGTGCCATTTGTCTAGGGTTGGTTTGAAGTTCCTTGTCTTCCTACTAGGTTTGTTAATGAGCCATGGCTTATTAGTTAATTTGTGGGCTCGGTTTGCAAGGTATTATTATTCCCTTGCCTGGTGAAAGGGAGGACGTTGTGTATCTTTTCTTTTTCTTTTTTTTATGTTAGTATTGTATTTGATAAAGATGCCAACAAATCTGCTTGTGTTTGTGATGCCCATAGTGAATGTTGGCTGTTTGGCTTAGATTCAAGTAGCGTTGATTTATGGTCAGGATTGCACAATTGCCCTTATATTTTTACCCCACGCTGGGGCGCGCAGCCTGGGTATACAACTTTGAGGCATAGATCCCCACCTAAGGAAATGTCAATGATGAAAGCCCTTTCTGAGAAAATGGAAAACAATCTGGCACACTTTTTACTTTACTTATATTGGATGTACTCATGGTTTATTCATTTGTGCTTTCCCAGCATTGTCGATAGAATGTGTAACGTGCAGGATCATTCAGATATTTGTATTGGTGCCTCATGCTATACATCTAACTTATATTTGTACTTATGGTGAGTGAGATACAAGATGGGCATCAACCTTTCTTGTATTTCCAAGGTCCGTCTACAGAACGCCTTCGGGCCCAGAACATATTATTTATTAAGCTCAACCAAATACGATAGCCGTTTATGGCTTTATCTACTTAGCCAGAGTTATGTAATTAGAGGCTGGTTGCTAAACTGTCCTTGTATAGTACATAAATTTGCTATGATTATGCCTTTCCCTCCCCCCCCCCACCAAAGAGAGTTAAGCACGCTTGTATTTATTATGCTCAAGGGAAAACCCCTAACTCTGCAAATCGCGTCTGTGTATTAGCAAATGGGATGACAGAATTGATAACGTGCATAGTTCTAGTACTCTTAAAAGACCTTATCAGGAATGCGGGAACGATGTGCATGATCAAATATCATCTATATCATGAAAGTTATTAGTTGGAATGTTCAAGGAGTGAAAAAATTGCAAGTTACACAGGAAGTGCGATTCCTTGTTAAAAGCCATAAACTGGACATTGTTTTTTTTAACTGGAAACTATGTTTAATGACCAAAATATATCCAAGATCCTTCCACGATTAGGATTTGAGCACTATGAACACGTATCACCCAACAATCACTCTGGCGGATTAGCCGTCCTATGGAATAATGGCAATATACACGCATCTGTACTTAGCAAGGAAACGCGAGCCATTCATCTACTTGTACATGACCCCGATTTAGCTAAAAATTCCATCATATTAGGGATATATACCCCATCACAACCCATTCAGAAAGAACCTTTCTGGAATCATCTAATGGATTTACATCACATTTGACGTTCCGTGGTGTCTAATAGGCGAATTTAATGAACTTGCCAACCCGTCCGAAAAAAGGGGAGGCCAGGTACTGGCTGAAGCCAGATACCAGAGACTTAATTCATTTCTTCGCAATATGAATGGAGAATCAGTCCATGTTAATGGGCAGCAATTTACCTGGAAAAAGAAACTGCATACTCATTTAATTTATGAGCGACTTGACATAACAATTGCCAGGAAGGACTAGTCAGAGATTTATCCAAATGCTTATGAAACACATGGTAGCTTTACTTGTTCAGATCATTGCCCTATCATACTATCTTCTAAAGTTCCATGCCAAAATATGAAAGTCTTCCCCTTTCGTTTGCAAAATTATTGGTGCAAATACCAACAATTAGATATTTTAGTTAAGAAGCACTGGCCTATTCATGTAAGAGGCTCATATATGTTTAAATTGACTAAAAAACTTAAGACGCTGAAATACAAAATCAAAGAGTGGGCCAAAAAACAATTTGGGAACGTACATGAGAAACTGTCCAAAAATGCTGCGAAAATTGATTATGTCGAGGATAAGCTACTTCGTGACCCTACAAGCCATAGGCTCAATTCATGGATTAAACGTTTGATTAAACAACGAGAGAAAATGATGTTATTCAATCAAAAGTATTGGGGCAAACTTAGCAGAAAGGGATGGCTAATTAATGGAGATAGAAATTCCAAATTCTTCCAATGAAATGCCAATGCTAGACGTAAACGCAAAGTCATAATCAAACTCAATGACGATTGTGGCGTTTGGGTTAGAAATGAAAAAGATATAGTAGACAAATTCATTTTAGACTACTCGCAACGATATAAATCTATATACAATACCAGCAGAAGCCTATCCCATCTAGGCTTGACCACTTCAATAACTGAGGCTGAGAATGCAAAGCTTATTCGGCTCCTAGACATATATGAGGTTAAACAGGCTCTTTTTAGTATTGACTCTTTTAAGACTCCAGGTCCCAATGGATTTGGTGCAGGTTTTTTCAAACATTATTAGAATTTCATAAAAAACGATCTGGTCAATTGTATACGTGAATTCTTCAAGAATGGGAACATTCTTAAAGAAATCAACCATACATTCATCACGCTAATCCCGAAAGTGAGTACGCCAACTCAAATGCACCAATTTAGACCTATTAGCCTTTGTTGAACAGTCTACAAAATTATTTCAAAAATTCTAGTCAATAGGCTCAGACTGCTTTTGGGTAAAGTCATTTCAACCATGCAAAGCGCATTTATTCCAGGAAGATCAATCCATGACCATATTTTACTAACACATGAAATCATGCACAAATTTAAGAATAATTTCAACTAGGGGTGTTCATCGGTCCGGACCGGACCGGACCGGCTAGACCGAGGACTGAAAATTTGCCAGACTGAGGACCGGACCGGTCTATAGTCAATCCTGGACCAAACCGGACCGGACCGAACCGACTCCAGACATTTGCATCTTGATGAGCTTGAAATCTTCAACAGATATCCACATGGAAAAAAACAAAAGAAATGCAGTATTGGCAAGAATTCAACATTCTATCAGAAAGGCATCATGAAAGCTCTTCAACAAGGAGCTTAAACAAGGCATTAAAGCAGAAATAATCATCTTCCAGCAATAGAGAGAGAAAGACACACACACACACACACACACACACACACACACACAGAGGGTATAATTGGACATTTGCATCTTGATGAGCTTGAAATCTTCAAGGGTGATCCCTCGTTTTCTGTCAATTGACTGAACAACATCTACCTCTTCTGGGTCCATCAATTGTTTACTACAAGAGAAGCAACCCTGTTCAAATTAAACCAGTCAAAAGAAGACCAACGAATTGAAACTAGGAAGGAGAAACCCCTAAATTATTTACCAGTGAGAAGAGGCCCAAAAATTGGCATCCATGGCTCCCAGTAACTTACGACACTGAATCACAAACGAAGGAAGAACGAACATAGATCCAGGGATACGCTGCTAGAAGCCACTAAGCAAATCAAATTCACAAAACCCTAGAACAAATTCACAAAATCGAAAAACCCTAGAAAAGCAAATTAAAACCCTAACTAACACAACCAACGAATTCAAGCATGAAGCTGAAGCTTACCTCTACCAAGTGAACAAAGACTGAGAGAAGATCAAGATTCAGAAGTAGAAGACGAGCAGATGAGCGCGAGTGAGCGAGAAGAAGGCCAGAAGCAGTCTGTCTAGCAAAGCAGTAAGGAGCCAAGGAAGAAGGAAACGGGAAGGGAACCGCCTCACTGCAGCTGCCGCCGGCCAGCGAGCGCCAAGCACCGAGAATCGAGAAGGGTAGCAGAAGAGAAGGGAACGGATGAGAAGGAGGAGGAGTAGAACTAGAAGCAGATTAGCATACTGTCGCTCGAAGCCTCGAAATGTTTTGGAGTGATTTAGCCGGAAACGTAAAAAAAAAAAAGAAACACGGTCAGTCCAGTCCACGAGCCGATCCACCCAGTCCAGGATCGGACCGGACCGAAGACCAAAAACAGGAAAAGAAAGGACCGACGACCGGACCGAAAAGCCTCGGTTCGGTCCGGTCCTGGACCATTTAATGAACAGTCCTAATTCCAGCAAACCAGCAAGGACAGCAATCAAGCTAGATATGGAAAAAGCATATGACAGACTCGAATGGGACTTCATCCTTAAATGCTTTCAAGAAATGAGTTTCCACCCAACTTGGAATAAGTGGGTTATGGCAGCTATTTCATCAGTATCCTACTCCCTTATAATTAATGACACTCCCAATGGGTTCATCCTTCCCTCAAGAGGGATCCGACAAGGTGATCCGTTATCTCCATATATTTTTATTATATGCATGGAGGTACTTGCTCAAAGTCTCATAAGAGCTACAACTATTCCGTGTCTACTCTTTGCAGATGACTGCCTCCTTTTCTGTAAAGCTCGACAAGAAAGATGCATTCGACTTAAAAATATATTCGAATCTTTCTACAATAATTCTTGACAACTTATCAATTTTCACAAGTCTTCTCTGACATTCTCTAGAAATACCTCTAATATACAGAAACAAGTAGTAACAAGCATTTTTAATATCATGAATACGGATGGGCTAGGGAAGTACCTCGACTGCCTAGTGTTCCAAGGTAAACCTTCCAGAACTACTTTCCAAGAAATCATTAGCAGAGCAACAGAAAAACTTAATGGTTGGAAGGCTAATTGTCTATCCAAAGTAGGAAGAACCATATTAATCCTGTCCCATCTTGAATCCTTGCGAGCTTATACAATGCAATGTTTCCAACTCCCTAAACATACGACAAACCATATTGATAAAATTAATCGAGACTTTTTTTTGAAAAAAATCTAATGCAGAAAAAGGTCTCCCATTGATAGCATGGGAGAAATATGCATGCCGAAAATCAAAGGTGGGCCAGGATTACAATATACAGATGCAGTTAACAAAACTTTCCAATGTAAGTTGGCATGGAAAGTTATTACTAATGACAAAGGCCTCTGGACCCAGGCTATTAAAACGAAATATCTCCAGAATAATTCTAATTTCTTCACCTATAAACCAAAAACCATGGACTCCCCAGTATGGAAAAGTATTGCCAAAACCAAGGAATTAATAAGAACAGGACTCATCTGGAAGATAGGAAGAGGGGATACAATCTCCTTCTGGTACGACAATTGGCTCGAAAATAGGGCCCTTAGCGATATCTTAAATTTACCTAAGGATAATATCATTGATCCACATGCCAAAGTTAATGATTTTATCCTCACCAACAGAACCTGGGACGTTGCTAAGTTATCCATGACGTTTCATAATCACCCTATTATTAAGAAGATAATAGGGATCGATATATCGCATAGCAATCTTGATGACTCGTTTTGTTGGGGGATTAACAGCTCAGGTGAGTTTAGTACAAAATTCGCAACATGGATAGCACATAAATTGCAACCTTTTCAGAAGGTTGATTCGCAGTTCAAATGGATATAGAAACTTGATATCATGCCTAAAATCAAAGTATTCCTATGGCAGCTATGCCATAAAGCTCTCATAGTTCGAGGTACACTGTTACGGAGAGGAGTGAACATCAGCCCTGTGTGTCCCTTGTGCCTCGAGGACATAGAAACAACTGACCATACTCTCAAAGACTGTCACGTCACCTCAAAAGTTTGGCAGACGGCCATCCAACATGGATGGTTACTAGGCCACATAGAACCCACTACCACGTGTGATATATACCAATGGCTCACCATCATCAAAAACCTTAGGCGTCTTAATATACTACATAAAACCTCCTTCCTCCTATGGAGCATTTGGAAGCATAGGAATGCAACAGTTTTCAGAAATGATATTTTCAATCCAATTATGTCTTATTCGAGCAAAAAGGCTTACGCTGAATGGAGAATCTGAACTCGCATGTCGGCTAATGATGATTTTAGGGGGCCCTCTTCAACCCCCCTTCCCACCTCCCATCATTTTGTGAGGTGACATCCTCTGCCAACAAATTTCATTAAACTCAACTTCGACGGGTCACTTACCAACAAATCCGCAACAGGCATGTTTATCATCCGGGACTAGACCTGGAAACTCATCCAAGCAGGTGCTGCACACTTTGGGGAGACATCCATCATTGTAGCAGAAGCTCGTGCACTCAAAAATGGCGTAATTGCAGCTATTCAGGCAAGTTACCGGAATATTATTATGGAAGGTGATAATGACATTGTCATTCAAGATCTTAAAGGCACATTTCATACACCGTGGCAAATAGCTATGATCATTGAAGATATTAGATTATGGCTGGAGAAGACAAATTGTACCTCAATCAACCATATCTTCTGAGAGGAAAATCAAGCGGCGGACTGGCTAGCAAAAGTTGGTCACACAATGACATCCTCAACCGCAAGTTCTCATTTCGATAGCACATCTTCATCCCAATTTAGAGATATTTTAGCTGATGATGTAGTTGGGCGCACTTTTGTGAGAAGCGACACCTAATTTCTACCTTTCTTTATATTTACCCTCGTTAAAAAAAAAATTACGTACAAGGAAATATATGCATAAAGGGGGCAAAATGGAATCTTTTAATAACAAAACTGGCTTTTGCTACCGTGTGATGCGAGGAAAATTTTTTAGTAATTTTTAATTTTAGTAGTTTTAGGTGTTAATTATAACAATTATCAATGTACATTTTAATTGATTATTGCAAAAAAGACTATGACTAATCTAATAGAAAAAATTTATAACATTTGTACGATAATATACTTGATACTTCTTTTTTTTGGTATGTGAATAATTTTTTGATCTTATTTTAAATAATATGAGTGTAAGAGCTTATTAAAATACATTTAACTTGTTAATAATATTAATATTTTGTAACCTCTTCTGTCAATTTTGATAAAAAGTAATTAAACATGTGATTTGATATTAGATTAGGAGTTACCATGTCTTAGTAGTATGCTAATTAAATAGAATTAGATAGAGTTTGAAATTTTTTATCGTGACTATATTTGATCCTCATGTAATGCAAAAGCTAGTCATGCATCACTTCAATTTGAAAAATTATTCACAATTTTTTTATATTTGTCCTGATAATGGTAATTCTATTTCTTTTTTGGATATTTTAGAAAAATATAATATAATAATGATAGGTTTTTATTCACATTAGATTGCTTATTGGAATCTCTTAAAAATATTTTATATTTTATATGTTATTAATATGCTACAGTAGTCTAAGTAGAGGGAACACAAAAAATATGTATTTAATTATGTATTAATTATAATAACGTAAATATAGCTTAATTTTCTTTAAAAATGTAACATTTATAATTGTAGTAAATCACTTAGGTTTGAAAATAGGTTAAAGTAACCAAACCTCCCAAATTTTATT
>JACYFF010031959.1:19379525-19390506 GCA_017589665.1 Selenicereus undatus
CACAATAAAATTATTACATTATAAAACAAAAAAAATATTGATAACTAATACTTCAACTTCATTCAACTACTTTCAACTTTCACCCACACTCGCCAACTTTCACCCACACTCACCCACTTTTTCCCACACTTAAAAAAAAACCACACTCACCCACTCCTTCCCCCCTTTTCCCACAATCACCCATTCAACATCCTTCATTTCCCACTGAAAAGAACAGGGCCTACATCTGGTCAACCATACTACCGTTAAATGGGTCCCAAAAGAGATCCACTTATATGATGTTTGGTTAGATATAATCAATCTTGTACTGCAAATAAGTCTATAATTGTATTTTCATTATCTTGTTTGGTTGTATGAAATTGTTGCAATAAAAAAGGTTTCGTGTAATTATGATTATCACAAACTAAGTAATTATGAGTGCATTGCAAAGTTAATTGCATTACATTATCATTGCATTACCTCCAACCAAACATCACATTAGTTTGATTGACAAGAAATGTAACATTGATTAAAAGAACAATTCAAAAACAAGTGCTCTAAATTATTAAGCACCAAATGCTACCTATTAAGCATTAAGCAAGCATATGAAAAGATTACTACTACAAATTATATCACTTGATACTCCAATTAAACTCTTGGGTGCACCTGAAATGCCCATGTCAGATGCTTGATCCTCTGGATGCTCAGCCCTTCATTTTGGGCTGAAGCTCATAAGGGTTTTGACAAATCCAGATCCCAACATTGCGTGGCACTTAATTCACATTCTATGTATGGAGTACTGGCATGGGATAATCTCACTATGGCCTAATGGCCTCAAAACTTTTTCGTGATTGGGAGCATACAACATAGCATTAAGCACTTATACCCCCTACCAGGCCAATTGCCCCGAATGCAAATCGATGAAGGTCCTTATAGCCCCTATTAGGCTAATCCTGGCATAGGGGTCCATTGGACTAATATCTTACCATCAGGTTATAAATTAGATAATAATTCTACCCCCCCCCCCCCAAAAGACAGAAAATTACAAGAAATCAAAAAACTTGTGAATGAAATCAAAAACTGAAACACAAAGAAAACCATAAAATTGAACAACCTAAGAGGCAAAGGGTCTCGGCAGGGTCTCGGCAGAGAGAGAGGCAGAGGGTCGAGTTCTGGGCCGAGTAACCCGGGGGGGGTTAATGAGAAGTTTTTTTAATAACCAAAGGCTTGGGTTATGTTTTTGTTCCTTTTATAAAAAAAAAAAAACAAAACCCTTTTTGATTATGTATCATACCCTTTAAAAAAAAATCCTACTTTGTGTTAATATTTTTTAGTTAATAAAGATGATTATGTATCATACTTTGATTATGTATTGGGTTTTAAATTTGTTTTCATAGCCCGCGATTAATCCGTTTAGGTTGGATTGTGTTTAATTTATTTTTGTTTAGTATTTAGAATTAGGTGATTGAAAATTTTGTTTTACAATTACCATGAATGTGTTTATGTGATGAGCATGTGTTTAGATATGTTTAATAACACATGATATGAACTTGTAAATTCATTTTATAAATTATTAAGTAAATTTGTTTTACTTAGGTTGTTTTGACATTTTTGTGATGTTAAAATGATTTATGTTAATTTGTTTTGACGTAATATGTTAGTCAGTTTGTTATGATTATGTATTATGCAATTATTCATTTTTATTTTTGTTTCGGACATGCCAATTAAATCAATTTACATATATGAATGAGTTTCATGTCACATTTAATTTTATGCTTATTAATTGGCATGTGAAGCAACAATATACGCTGTGTGTGTTGGATCAATAAGAGATTAGCTCTTCTTTATTTTTAAGCTTAAATTAAATGTGTTTTATATTATGCTTATTTTTGACGTCTTAGTGATGTTTAGTTTTTGAATGTTAATATGTTTAACGTTGTATCCATAAGAATATGTTTATTGTGGATTAATAATAATCAAATTTTTCTCAAATTCTTAATTCATATAGTATGTGATGATTATGAGCTTAGCGAAATTTTCGAACATATAAACATGAATGATAGTTTTTGAGATTATTTTTGATTATATGTATGATATGTCTAAACGTCCATTTTTTTTCCTTCTTACTTGTAGATATGGCTTCGAACACCTCTATGATTTTTGACTTGTCCACCAGTAACAAGTTGGATGGGTCCAACTATGATATGTGGCACAGGAAGATTGAGTTTCTCCTGGAAGAACGTGATGTGCTAGAGCACATAACGTTCATTATGCCACCCCCTGCGACAACGGACGATGATGGTAAAGATATCACCGCCACTGAGGAATACAAGGCACGCTTGGTTGAGTACCAAGCGTGGTGTAAAAAAGATCGTAAGGCACGCTATACTATGCTGTATTGCATGCACGACGATCTAATCGGTGAGTTCGAGGTTTTTCCCACAGCTAAAGAGATGTGGGATAACATTCGAATCCGATATGGTCAGACTTCGGAAACGAGGCTACAAGCAATGCATCTTAAGTGGATGTCTTACGTGATAAACTCTACCCGAAGCGTAGCTGAACATATCAGGACTATGCAGTCCATGATTCGAGACCTCAGAGCTGGCGGGATAGACCTTTCGGAAAAAGACCAAAGAAACAATCTGCTGCGTGCACTAAACCAAGGTGATCCTAAGTGGAAACCGTTTCTCACTCTAATGGTGCATAGTACTCACATCAAAACTTTTGGTGAGATTGCTAAGCACCTAGAGTTAGAGGATGAGCGCCTCAGGGCAATGGCTCCACCTCTCTCAGCATTTGTTGCTAGAGTGGACAGGCCGAAAGTAAACAGGTTTAAGCGAGGGAAGAAAAATGTTCGCCCCTCACAAAAACTTGGCCCTAGAGGTGGCATTGCTAAGAAGCAATCGAAACCTAAGGGTAAGGTGGAGAAGAACATGGCACGTGTGACGTGCTATGCCTGCAGGAAGAAGGGCCACTTTGCTCGGGATTGTCCCGAGCCTCAGGCCAAGGTACCTTCTTCAATCCCTACTAGTGATTTGTTTGTTTGTTCCCATACATTTGTTGCTAAATCTTTTCCTAATTGGATTATAGATTCGGGAGCAAGCAAGCACGTAGTTCGAGACCAGGAGGGGTTTGTGTCTTTCTACCCTTACCCGGTGGGGACACAGACTGTGACACTTGGTAATGGAACTTCAGAGGACGTTCTGGGTGTTGGAACGTACAAACTCAAGTTACGTGGAGGAAATTCGTTGCTACTCCACGATGCCCTTTATGCACCTGGGGTGCGATGTTCGCTTGTTTCTTATGTTTCTCTTTAGAAATTAGGTTTTCAATTCGTTTCGCAAACTGATGGTTTGAACATTGAGTATGGTGGCAATTTGTTTGGCCATGCGTCTTTGGTAGACGATTTCTTTGTGCTTGACTTAGATAATGATTATTATTCTAGTAAAGCACCTTCTATTTTTGTGTCATCTGTTGATTCTAGTAGTGATTCTGTAACATGGCATGCTAGACTTGGACACATAGGTCAAGATAGGATGACTAGACTTGCTAAAGAAGGTCTATTAGGCAAACTTACTAAGGTTAAGCTACCTATATGTGAGCCTTGTTTAGCAGGAAAAGCGACTAAGAAACCTTTTGGTAAGGCTTCTAGAGCGCTTACTCCCTTAGAACTCATTCACTCCGACATTTGCGGACCAATGAATGTTCGAGCACGTAGTGGTGCGGTATACTTCCTCACTTTAATAGATGATTACTCTAGATATGGGTACGTATATCTATTATCACACCGCCACGAGGCTCTAGATGTGTTCAAACGCTTCGTCACAGAAGTAGAGACCAAGTTGGAACGAAAAGTTAAGACTCTTCGGACCGACCGTGGTCGTGAATACCTTTCTGATTTGTTCAAGGTGTTCTGTGAGGAAAAGGGTATCGTAAGACATCTAGCGATTCCATACACTCCGCAGCAAAATGGTGTAGCTGAGCGTAGGAATCGCACATTACTTGACATGGTCAGGTCAATGATGGCCCAAGCTAACCTTCCAATTAGTTTTTGGGATGATGCCTTGCTAACGGCTACTTATATCTTAAACCGAGTACCTAGCAAGAGTATACCTACTACTCCATATGAGTTATGGAATGGTAGACATCCCTCCTTGGACCATTTACGTCCATGGGGTTCGGCAGGCTATGTGCATAACCCAACCCATAAACATGGTAAGCTTGGTCCAAGGGCCACCAAGATGATCTTTATTCGATACCCGCAACATTCAAAGGGTTATGTGATGTATGGAGAACATCCAGATGGAGGCATGAAGGAATTAGATTCCCGAAATGTCGATTTCCTTGAGGATGAGTTCCCTAGTATTGGTGACATAAACAAGGACTTTCGATTGTATGAGTTACAAACGAACCTATCCCTCGGTGAGGGGGAGGATTTGTATACAGCCCAAGACACCGAGGATATGCATCTCCCTGACATTAGAGATAGTGGGAGTGTACCTACTGTTTCTACGCAGGGAGACCTGCCTGTTCAGGACACTCAACCAGAGACTGAGAGTCCTCATTCTCCGGAGCCCACACCCCAAGGGGTTAGTGGGAGTGGTTCTTCTCCTATTCGAGGTTCTGTATCTCAAAAGAAAAGGGGGAGAAATCCTGATCCCGAGTCTGAACAGGTTAGACCGCCAAGTCCTAAAGTGTTTCGACGAAGTGAGCGTGGAAGAGTTCCTCGACGGTATTTTCAAATTGAAGAGGAAATTTTCTTTTGTGCTCCTTTAGAAATAGAAGAGCCAACCTCTTATGTAGAGGCTTTGGAATCACCAAACGATAAGGAATGGATGGATGCCATGAGAGATGAGTTGGACTCGATGGCAAAGAATGTAGTCTGGGATCTAGTTGACCTTCCCCCCGGACGCAGAGCCATTGGAAACAAGTGGGTTTTCAAGGTTAAGCGTCGGGCAGACGGGTCAATTGATAAGTTCAAAGCCCGTTTAGTAGCGAAAGGCTACACCCAAGTTGAGGGTGTAGACTACGAGGAAACTTTTTCTCCTGTGGTGAGATTAGCCTCGATTCGCTTACTTCGGGCGCTAGTAGCCCATTTGGATTTAGAACTGTTCCAAATGGATGTGAAGACTGCTTTCCTAAATGGAAATCTTGAGGAAGAGATATATATGGTCCAGCCTATTGGTTTTGTATCAAAAGGCCAGGAAGACAAGGTTTGTCACCTTAAAAAATCCATATATGGCCTCAAACAGTCTTCTAGAGCATGGTAATTCAGATTCCATGAAGCCATCACCGTGTTTGGCTTTACCATGGTTTCAGAAGATCACTGTGTATATGTCAAAAAGACAAGTGTAGGAATTATGTTTCTTACCTTGTATGTCGATGACATTCTACTGGCTGGAAGTGATATGGAGATGATCAATGCCACCAAGCGGTGGTTATCCTCCGTCTTTGAGATGAAGGACATGGGTGAAGCTAGGTATGTCCTAGGTGAGGAGATTCTCCGAGACCGTTTGAAGAAACTTCTTGGTTTAAGCCAAAAGGCATATATCGAGAAAGTCCTAGAACGGTTTCGGATGCATTACTCCAAACCCGTTGATACTCTAGTAGACAAGGGTTTGATTTTGAGTCTAGAGCAATGCCTTAAAACAGAAGTTGAAAAACAGAAGATGAGCAATGTCCCATACGCTAGTGCTATAGGTAGCCTAATGTATGCCATGTTATGTACACGGCCTGACATTTGCTTCGCGGTTGGTTTGGTAAGTCGTTACCAAAGTAACCCGGGAGTCGCTCATTGGCAAGCCGTCAATAGGATAATGCGTTATCTTCGGGGGACTACCGACTTGGTACTTTGCTACCAAGGAGTGGACTTGAAATTGAGAGGTTACTCTGATGCTGACTGGGGTGGTGACTTGGATGAGTCTAAGTCCACCTCAGGATATGTCTTCACTCTTGGTGGGGGAGCCATATCTTGGGGCAGCAAGAAGCAGGAGTGCATAGCTTTATCAACCATGGAAGCCGAGTATATTGCTTGCTGCCTCGCCGCTCAGGAAGCGATCTGGCTCAGGAGTTTTCTTCAGGATCTCAATCTCACTCCGAGAGTTGATGATCCTGTGGAAATGTGGTGCGACAATACTGCCGCTATCCAATATGCTAAGGATCCTAAATTCCATAGGAAGGCTAAGCATATTAAAAGGCGTTATCATTTTGTAAGAAACGCCATAAAGTTAAAAGAAGTCATTGTAAAGTATTTACCTACTAGTAAGATGGTTGCTGATCCCTTAACTAAACCTACTCCTAGAGATACGTTCAAAACTCACGTGATGAGTTTAGGTCTTCGTAGGTTTTAGTTAATTGGGATGTCTTGTTTTGGACATATGTAATGAATGTTTCTTATGAATAAAGATTGATGTTTCTTTTTCCTGAAATGTTCATTACGGTATTTTGGTTGTTTGATTAGGCATATCTAAATGTCACTAGGCCTCAGATTATCTTATCACATGGATGATCAACCCTGACGTCTAAGTGGCGAGTAGGATAAGATTTGATCATATTGGCACTAGGTGTGCAATATTGATTATTACCGCGATTTTAATGATGCGGATAATGAATAGTCGCCTTAGTTAGTCTAAGATGAGATTTTAAGTAAATCGGATATAATACAACCTTATATCGAAGCCTAAAGCCGAATTTTGAGTATCAAGGTTATGTTTTGTACAGTAACCAAGTAACTCGGGTCAGTTTTTAGGGAAAACTGGACTTGTAATTCGCATGGTATATAAAGTGACAGCTCACCTCAGTGGGAGTTATACCATGACACACATTCATACTGTGTGTGCCTAAGTCGACCTGGGGAGTGACAATTGAATCCCTTCCTTGTCACTATGTGATCCCTATAGACTTCGTGGTCTATTTAGATGACACCCTTTGACCTAGAACTGTAATGTGGATTTGAGGTATGCTGCAGCTACTTTGATGTGAACTCCAAGGACTATAAAATAGATAGTCCAGCGGAACACATTAGGAAAGCTATCATGCTAAAATGAAGCATTATAGGTGTCTAAGGAAGAATCGATCCACCATTGCTATATCAGCCCAGGCGGTTATACTGAGGTTATAACCATATGATATATCAGACATAAAGGGACGTTGTATGTCGTTAGCAATGAGAGGATGATTCGGGGTAACATCGCCGATGTTGAAAGTGTCTTTGTTAGATTGACGGTATCTTAACAAAACACTACCTGTTACTTATGGTCGCACGTCTCATTCCTGGTATGACGCGTTTTTTTTTTTAGAGGAAACATTGTTAAGAGACGATGTTACGGCTTAAGTGGCCGAGTGGGAGCTGAAGGCTATTTTTAGTAAAACAGTCAAACGGCCACTTCCCTCATTTTTAGGGATGTGTGGCCTAAAAATGGGGGGGGGCAGCTTGGGGTAAAATAACCCTAATCTCAGTGATTAAACAACATATGCAAAAACGCACAAAACTGAAGCAGTTTTTTGGGTCAAGAGCTCACTCTCTCTCTCAGTTTTGTAAAACGTACTACCGTTCAATTCTTCGGGTTTTGAGACGTGGAATCTACCGGGACTCTAGTAGCCACCGGATTGCAACACTCACATTGTTTGTGGTTCAGGGACAACTGGGAATCACACGCTTCAAGAGGTTAGTCCTTATGCGCTTTTACTAACACTTTGAAACAAAAGAGCATGTCAACTGCAAAAGAGCTCGGAAAGTGGTCACTGTAACTCAATCAGACATCTTGATGAACCCCTTGGGAGCATCTGTAACAAGTTGTTAACTTCCTCTATCTTCTCAGGGTTCCCTAACAGATTCTTGACACAGAAAATATCAACTCTCTCCAGAGAAAGGGAATGCTGCAACAAGAGTTCCAGAAGATGTATTTCTGCTACATTTCCATGAAACCCACCCAGGCTTACTTCTTTGAGGGCAAGCTTAAAAGAACCAGGTACAGAATAATTCATCCAGTCATCATCCAACCAAAACCATTCTGACTGACGGCTCTGCAATCATATTCGGAAAACCCCTTAGTAAACAATGTTAAAAGTCATTAGGCATGAACTTTTAAGGCTATGTAGATACTTACTGCATCGATAGACAAAGATTCAAGCTTGGGTGATCTTAAGAGAATGCGCATAATGTCAACTCCACAGGTGAAGCAATCATCAAAACGCACTTCCAAATGGGTCAAATGATGAAAAATTGGGATACTGTTTCCAAGTTTGAGATGCTCAATCAATGTAATTTTCTTGCAATGGAAAAAAGTAGATGCATCAGTATAAAATATAACCGGTTCTGTATCTGAAAGAAGAGGAGATAAGGAGTTGACATACCCCAAGAATGGAATCATGTATTTGTAGTGATTTGACAACTTGGATTGCCTTGAGAAGTCGAATTACACGCTCAGCTTTTTTATTGTTCGTTGATCCCTGAATGAGATAGTCAATTGAAACATTGACTAAAGAATGCAGATCGCACAAAACCCAATCAGAATACACAAAGCATCCAGACAACTCGAGATCTTCTAGGTTTGGGGCATAAATCTTGGTAATAATGTACAAGTCATCAAAGTGTAGGTGTAGCTTAAAGCTCTTCAATGAAGGAACAGCAATGATGAAAGTTGCCCATTTCGGCCAACTGCAATAATCCAGCACGAGATCTTCAAGCACAGGGCAGTCTGGGAAGAGACACTGAGTGAAGGAATCCTCCAAGAAAGTAACACCAACAAGACGACATGTCTTAAGGCTTTGGAAGCGAATAGCTGTGGAGATCTTCAACGAGCAATGCTGTAAGTGCAAGTAAGTCAAGGTTTCAAAAGTGAAGAGGGAGAACTTAAACACATATGTTGTATGATATGATAAAGTGAGCTCAAGCTCTCGAACTTTTCGGCTGATTACAGCAGAAATCCATGCATTGACACGGGACTGTTTGATTGGGATGGTGAAGGAGAGGCAGAATTTTTCAATATTTGAGGCATCATGGCGAAAAAGTACTCCATCCACGAAGTTCAAGAATCACTGCATCTGGGTCTCATACTAAAGCATAATATTAAATTGAGAACCGAGGAAAATATTTTCTTCTTGTTAAAAAATCTAAAAAATCTATTAAGGAAAGGGGAGGGGAATAAAGCATAATAAACTCTCATACCCATTATTTGAAAATATTAAATGAGGAAGAGGAAATGAGAACCGAGGAAAATATTTCACCCTCAATCTCCTCTATTCCCCTAATTTTACGTTCTAAGCAACAATGCTTTGCAACATAATACATTCTAAGTACTTGTCTACAACAAACACGCACATGCAGGGCCACTTGAAGATAATCTCTCGTAAGTAAATGAGGCATGCCATTTTGCTGTTGTTTTGATACTTCCAAACATCAACTCATCTATTTAATTATAGGTTGGTCAAGACGGGACTTGTTAACCAGTCAGTCTCAGCCATTCCACATTTTTAATTACCCCTAGTTTCAGCAAGCACATTTTGTTAGAGGATACATTTAGTATACCATGACTACATACGTGTTATGTAGGTCTCAATCAGACTATATTTTTAAGGACTTAAGCCCTTCTTTTGCACCCAAAATAATAATAATAATAATAATAATAATAATAATAATAATAATAACAACAACAGTGGGTGATTTATTCTTATACACGCTAATGATTTTTCATAAAAAGAATTTTAGAAGATTGCAACCAAATTTCCTTTATTTCTTGTTCATTTTGTGATTTATTGTGATAATGTGACAAATACTGCCATCTTTACAAACAATGAGACTGGTGACGCATATTTGATAGGATTTCTAAGAAACGGCTAAGGCTCATAATTAGTGAGACTGGCTTAGTCAGATCCACAAACCAGAATAGCCTGATCTGAAGCCAAAATACACCATATGTTCACCATGGGTACAGTGCGTCAAGGCCAATACAGAACCCATTGATGAGCATATCAAAGGTAGGACCCCTCAGAATTCAGAATACTGGGTCTAATCTCATCAAATGTTGCAAACTTGCAATTAGTTACAACAGAAAATTAAATTCTCGAATCTGTTCACCCTTGATAGATCACAAGCGCAGCATCTGAGTTGTCCGCAAAAGCCAATCATTGCCCATTTAGAAAGATTGTATAACCATATTACAAAGCCAAAAAGGAATAAAATTAAGCCCACAAGGCGTTACTCCACCTTGATCACACAACTAGGTGAAGAAGTCCTTCAAAGAAAAATACGTATATTCACACTTCAAAGACATCCGATAAAATTGGAGCAATACATCGATATCATAAGCATGAGGCCTAGACGAGGTTGCTTACACACATACAACGTGCAAAAACGTAGGAAACAAGATAGAAGCTAGTTATAGGGCGAGGTAGGGTGTGAGGGAGGAGGTTGGAACACTTCCACTGTAGTCGGTGGAGGAACAAAGTCGGCTTCTTCATCTCTATGGTGTTGAGTATTGGCCACCAGTGCCGGTGG
This sequence comes from Selenicereus undatus, assembly GCA_017589665.1. Taxonomy (NCBI): domain Eukaryota; kingdom Viridiplantae; phylum Streptophyta; class Magnoliopsida; order Caryophyllales; family Cactaceae; genus Selenicereus; species Selenicereus undatus. Next base: position 19,390,006 of record JACYFF010031959.1, read on the forward strand.
AGCTCGCGACGAACAGCTCGTCGTCGTTGCTGCCGCCATCGGAACAACATTCCCTTGTGGATTAATCAACAACGATGTGTTTACCACCAATACCATTATTACCAGAAAATATGAGATCGACTTCATTTTTATCAACAACGATGTGTTTAGAGCATCTGCAATGCAAAGCTCGTGAGTTAAAAATTTGGCTCAAGGTCCAAGCAATACCATGCATCAGTGATTCGTTTCGCTCGCCCCACGGTCCAGCTCATGGCCAAGTTGTAGTGGGGTCTATAAAATATTATTTTATTTGGTGATCCAAGTTGGTGATCCATAGGATGCAGATAAGAGAACAAAAGTTGACTTGTGAGATGGTGTGGAGGTTGTAGGTCCCCACTTGTGATCCAAACTTTTAGATCACCAATGTGGATGCTCTTAGCATCAATATCATGGATTGTTTTCGTGTTGCATGCACGTGTGTGTGTGTGTGTGTGTGTGTGTGTGTATATATATATATATATA
>JACYFF010031959.1:19390606-19444133 GCA_017589665.1 Selenicereus undatus
ATATATATATATATATATATATATATATATATGAATGGAGCGTGGAGCAATGAATTAATGATTAGGTTTACTTGGAAAGAAAAATAATTAATTAGCGTGTTGCCATTGAATTAATAATTAGGTTTACTAGGAAAGAAAATTAATTAATTTCATAAAACGCACAATTTAGTGGATAATGTATAAAGGCTTCACTTTTCAGGTAGGCATTTTAAATTATGTAAGCAATAAATTTATGCATAGATTCTGTCGTTGAAATGAAAGGAGGATGTCGATCTCAACTCTTTTTCTTTCTGTGTTTGTGGGATCTTATAGTTAAATGGAACGAGCCAGGAGAGGACATAATTCTTTTTAATTAAAAAAAAAATAGTTGTTACGTTGAGGAATCAAGAAGTTAAAATAAATCTAGAATAGACGCGGCAGTGATCAAAATGTTATTTATTAAATTTTTCTATCTACTTACATATTGTATTATAACAATGCAAAATGATAAGAGTCTTACTGCAAGACACTTTATAAGTGTCTTGTTTTAACTAAAAATTCATACTATTTTATTTTTAAATTGAAAAAAATGGTAGGAACGAATCGTTGAAGCAATTACAACTTATAAATTGTATAAAATCATCTTTTTTTATCTATAATTTGTCACATTTCTAAAATACATGTATCATATGCATTCGTGGATAGGGTTAATGTAATTAAAGTATCATTTTTTGCTTCGTCGGCATAGCTGACGAATATTTAAGGTTAACATTTCATAATTAAGTATAATTATTTAAAAATTTGTGATTTTAAATCATAAAACATACTAATATATAATTAAACAAGATATTTAAGAGTGTCTTACAACAAAATATATATTACTATTCTATAATAATATGCATGCCCATCGCACACCTTGCTTCATTGTATGAAATTCAGGCCCTCATTTTTAAGTTTAAAAAAAAAAAAAAGGAAGCTCAATCATGAAGACAGCAGTATTCTATGCGACAAACACGGATGGTACACCTAGAAAATTGGAAGCCAGATAAGATAATATTCCAAATCAATATCATTATAAGTATATAACTTTATAAGTCATATCATTGCAAATTTATTCAAATAGTTCGATAATGTTCTTCTTAAATATGGGTCATGTTCGACAAAATTAACTGTTTAGGTAGCGGATAGCAGTTCAGATAATGGATAATTTTTTCGGTAACTAATAATGTTTCTAATTTAGCTATGAGCGGTTAGCTGTTTAGATGAGCATTTGAAATAAATTTATTCGGTAAATTTAGCTATTGGGTTAGCTGATTGATGTAAATTAACATAAAAGAACATAGATAATTTCCCAATATAAAACTTCGAAAGGATAGTTTTTGGCCAAAAAATATGAACGCTACTTCTGAATGCTAAAAGCTAATACTGCTAACTTTTTAGAAACGCTATCTAAAACACCAAATGCTACTTAAAATGTTAGTCAAAATACTAGGTTACTGAAGATTAAAAATTGACCGATTAATATATTGACTTAATTAAAACACTAAATACTACTGAAAACGCTATTGCCGAACATAGCCAAGGTATCAAACTTAAGATTGTGAATGATGAAAGTCAATCTTAAGAGAATTTTACCTTTAATATTGGCTGATAATCAATTTAACCAATTAATTAACATAAATCAAAGAACGTAAAAGAAAAATTCCTTGAATTGGCCGTTTGTATTGCAAGCCTTTTCAATTCCTTAATATTATATAATGCCTAGATAAGTAGTTATATAAGTGTGTAAATATTACCTCAATTGTAAAAATCTTGGATCAAGTTTATAAGCTTGTCCTAACAAAACTCACTACCTTTATTACCATCCTATGAATCAATACTGTAGGTAATGTATAGGTTTGTGTTAAGTGTCTAAACTTATCCAATTAATTAGGGTAACTGCAGGGCTAATTAAATTTTCTTTGATTCAATTACATTAATTTGTCCGAACCAAAAGGGGGGGGGGGGGGTTGAGTCATGACTCATGATTCAGTTCCTTAGCTTTTGCATATTAGCTAAAAATAACTATATAATTGATTTTTCCTAACATGGAAAATAGTAACTCATAAGAGACCCAAACATGCTTTTTGAATTGAAGTTGGATGGTAGGATAATAACAGGATGCTTAATTTTCATTTTAAAAAAAGACCAATATATGATTTCGCCTAAATTTTTTGCATGGGTAAATTCACAAATTTTTGGGTGAGACTGTCTCACATAAAACTTATTGTGTGACGGACTCTTTTAAGGATGATTTTATTAAGATTTTGCAGTGACTAATAATATGATTTGGAGCGACTTTTAAAATTAGGGATGACTAATAGGTCATTTAGCTGTGATAACAGTTACCCCTAGATGAATTCTTAGTCACCTAATTAATTATTAATACTTACCATAAAACCATCCGTTTTATAACATGACTTATGTGAGATGGTTGTGTACAAGAATTACTAGTGTAAACTTGTACATCTGGATTATACGGACCCAAAAAATTCGTACATCTGGGGAAAAAAAAAAGTGACTCGAAATGGTCAAATGAAGAGGAAAGACTCAAAGCCCAAAGTATTTGATTGGGCCATAGGTGATGGGCGGGTAGCGTGAAAAATAGCCTGAGATGAACAATCCCCTCCCCCCTTCTTTTTCTGTCTTTATTGTTTGTATTAGGACTGTCAAAACTTAACTCAACATAATTACCGATTCTAACTGAATACGAAATTAATTGGGTTTCGGTAAAGATTTTTAACCAGTTTAATTAAATGGATTGACATATTTAACTCGTTTAATTAATTGAATTAAGTTCAGGTTGAAAATTTTGACAAGAAAAAATATCTATTTAACCCGTTTAATTAAATGGATTAAATAAATTGATCAATTTACCCAATTACTATGTACTTTTTGGAAGGAATTGTGAAAATGTGGCGTTTAATAAAGTTGATATTTGTTTTGTGATTGTGATTCTTATGAATCATAGACAATGGTTGCATTATGATGCTATATTAAAATCAAAAAATTGATTTATAATACTCGGTAATCATATTTTAGTCAAAATATAAAGCGGATAAACAGGTAACCAAATGATCTGAACCTGACCCGTTTATATGAAACGGGTTAATGGGTAAATTTCGGGTCAACCCGTTTAAAAAATAAACGGATACAGGTTAAGGTTTTCAACCCATTTAATAAACGGGTTAGGTTTAGGTCGAAAATTTTTCGACCCATTTAAATTTAACACAAATACGAATTCGATCCGATCTTACCTGTTTGACAACCCTAGTTTGCATTTTGGACAACAAAGTCCTTGGAAAAAGAAAATGGATGGGGTTAGGATGTAAGGAACGTAGACCTACCATAAACCGACTCAGCTCAAAATTCAACCTGAATCTGTCTAAAATTTTGGGTTTTAAATATAATTTTATTGATCCAAACTTGAAATAAGTAGAACTCAAAAACTCCGCAAATTAATAGGTCAAATTCGACTCGAACCCGACCGTTAGATCTGAATATTATACATCTTTAGTTTTTTATTTTTCTCTAATTTTTCCTTCTTAATAATAATGGTTATTGATTATATTGAATCATTTAGGGAGATATTATATAACTATCATATCCCTTCACAAATTAAACAAATTACAATTTCTTTCCCAACTCCATTATCATAAAATAACATCGAATACAAGTTATAGCCTCAACTTTACGGTTGTGAAATAACTATATAGTCTTAAGATAATCAATTTAAAATAAGATAAATATTAGAAATGTATAAGTTATCCTATTATATTTTTAGTGAAATGAATATGTTTTATCATATTTTAAATAGTATTATTATGTGAAAATCTAAACTTTTGATGTTACTAGTGTTATACCCCTGCGATGCAGGGGCTGTTGATTTACCTTTTTAGTGAATATATTTGTGTGATTCATTATTTGTCTATTTATCAACTTTTTATTTTTTCTCTCTTATCAATTGATATACATATGTTACATAATTCCGTGATTAACAAAAATGTAGTGAACAATATTTTTAAAAAAAGTACCATGAGAATAATGGAATAAGATGAATCCCAGTAAGAAAATTGGCACAAAAGAGAGTAATTCAACATTTCTAATTTATATGTGTAACATGATCTCTATCCTACAATACAACAAAGAGTTTAGTGTTTCATTATCTTGCTCATTTAAAAATTTTCTTCTATAAATATTGGATTACTCAAAAAAATTATAAGCTCGTACAAATGTATAATATGTTAATCATGAAATAAATAAATTTTAAAAAAAATTCCACATTATAGTTAAACATGTTTGAGTTTTTTTAATGCTATATTTAAAACAAGTAGGTTTTATCGATAATTAAAATTTTTCGAAAGTCAAAACTTTTGGCATGAAAATCCAAAAGAGTGAGAATAATAAAAATGAAAAAAATAATAATGAGAGATTACAAGTCAAATTGTTTGAAAAATATAGCATAAAATTTTAAAAAGGTGAGCCGAATAAAAATGAAAAGAATGAGAGGTTAGAAAGTAATGATGGAGAGAATACAGATTGATATTTGGTATTTAAAATTTTAATTTGCGACAATATTTGATTGTATATTGTGGGTCCTCTTCGGATGGAGTAAAAATGGTTCACCAACCAACCTCTTACTCAATGATCAAGATATAAAGTTATAAGCGTATAGATTGTCAACCAAATATCTCTCTAAGAAATTGTATTTTACTAGTATTATAATATATAAATATATCTTTTTAAATCCATACGACATAAATGTTGCATAGTTGTTCTTTTAAAGGGTCATTGTAAACAGTACTTTTTTTTCCATAAGTTTTAAGACTTAAAAGCCAAACAATCAATACCTGTTTTAAAATCATAGAGCAATGACCAAGGCATTAAGACAACAATTGCAACTCACACGTTTTAGAAATTATTATGATTAAACCAATTTTAAAAGCTCCAGCAGAACTAAAAGCTCCAAATAAAATGTTAAAGAAAGTATTAAAATATCAAAATATTTAAACATTTTAAATTTTAAATCATAAATAATAATAATAATAATAATAATAATAATAATAATAATAATAAACATTTAATTAAAAAAATTAACCAATAATACTTTACCAGCTCAACATAAAATTCCACTTGAAAATATCATTCATTGATTTCACTCTTGCTATACCCACATGATAAAATTACACCAAAAAGAAAAATATTGTCTTACTCATTAGTTGGGTATGAATGTGATTTTTTAAAATAAGAAAATCAATATTTTCATGCATGTAAATACGTGCAATAATGAGCACTTTAAATGTGAAAAAACCACTAATAAATTTTATTAGTAAATGAAAGACAAATTAAACCAATAACAACTCGTCGTCTCATCTTTCAACGCCACCTAAGCCATCCATATGTCAATTCTATATGCTATCATTCAATTTTATATATAGTTATATAGGTAACTAAAAGATAATTGTAATATCTTGTATTTGTATAATTCCTTTTTATTTGGTTTCCATACTAATTGGTCTTGAGTTGTGACACTAGTGGTGGGCAATGGGTTGGTCATGTTCGTCATATGGCTCATCAGTAAAGTGCAAATGGGGGTAATGATGGGTTAGTTAACAGCTCCGCTCCATTGACATGCTTTGGATGGACTGACCTATAAATGACTCAACCTATTGTTGACGCTATCTTAACATACAAGTCGACCCACCTAACCCAAAGGGTATCCAATGCTTCGCCCACCTTTACTTAATGTTCATATGGTTTAATATTTTGAATATTCTTTTAAAAAATTACAATCACTATGCTTTTTAATAAAAAATGGACAATCTTAAATAATAAATATATCGAGTCCTTAATTTTGACTAAAGAAAAATAACTCATACAAGAAGCGCTCTAATTAGAGGATAGAGATCAAACAACATTCATGTTCTCTGGTTCAATGCAATATAATTATGTAATGCAATCACATTTATAATATTATTATTTGCATTATCATGTTAGGTTATACATGATTCCTATAATCATGATTATATTATAAAGAAAATTACCACACCTTATAGAGGAAAATGAGGAGACCCTTGACTTTGATGACCAATCATCTAAGAATGTTGACACCCAAATTTGGACTATGCTTAGTTGGAAAGTTTCTTCTGAGAAACCAATTTGATATTGAGATGCTCAAAAGTACGATCATGAACATATGAAGACCATCAAAATAAATATTGGTCGAGGACCTCGACAAGAACTTGTTCACTTTTCAGTTTTTTCAACACGTTGATAAAGAATATGTGATAAATGAAGGATCTCAACAAGAACTTGTTCCCTGCATCTACTCACACCGGAATCTTGATGCTTCTCAAATAGCTAATGATTGGAGAAGGTGAAGGAATGACAAAGTAGGGAGTGTTGAGACGAAGATGGATGCTTTGGGTGATGACTCATGTAAAAGGAAATTGTCTCATCTAAAAGGGATCAAAGTAGGTGAAAGAAAGATTGTGCTTAGTTGAAGATGTTATCCAACATGAAGCTATTATTGTAGAGGTAAGTAGGTGAAAGAAAGATTGTGCTTAGTTGAAGATGTTATCCAACATGAAGCTATTATTGTAGAGGTTATTGAACAACCATGAAAAGTGTCAAGAATCTTTTATATGTTAATTGTCAGTGAATTGAGGTGAACCCTATGTAGTAGACAAACTATGAGCTTTACTCAATAAGTAAAAAAGCTAAAAGCCAAGCATTGTTTTACTTTTAGGGACAAAGTCTAGCATCTATGAGATAAGTAGTATCGAATGTACGTTATGTGATTTTGAAGGTTGTTCATACAGATAGTCGTGGTAGTGCAAGAGGATTGGCTTTACTTTGGGATAAAAGTCTTGTGGTTTCTTTGATATCCTTATGTTCTATTCACATTGATGTTAGGATTAATGAACAATTGGGAACTTTTCTTGGGCGCTCCACTGGTATCTATGGGTGGTTTGAGACCCAAGCTAAACTTAGAACTTGTATGATGATTGAGGACTTTGCTTCATATTCTTAACTTTTCCACATTGTTGCTAGCAATATATTAATGAAATATTTTTGAAAATTTGAAAAATTACAAGGCCCTCCAAAAAGCCAAACCATTATTAACACATTCTAAGAGACTTTCAACCCCTACAAGCTCTATGACTTCGGTTATTCTGAGTACAATTTCACTAAGTGGAATGGAAGAGTGGAAGAACATTTAGACCTTTATACCTAATGTGGATTGGTTTGCTTCTTTCCCTCTAGTTGAGGCATCATATTGACGATGACTTCTCTAATCATGACCCCATCATGCTTAATTTGAATTTTATTGGGGCAAGACGAACAAAACGGGTCTAGAGGAGACTAAAGGAAATTGAAAGATGGATGAAGTGCATAGAATTACCTTAATCCATGCAATTGAATATGATCGAACACCTAACTGAATCACTAATCGGATAGGATGTCATAAGAAGGATGATCCTCCACATTCCCACAACCTAAGTGTCATTAGGTTTTGTGAAGAAACTCTCTCTCAAATAACACTAAGTGATTTTCTGCGTGTACCTTCCAAATTGGTCCCTATTTATATTAAATACCAGTTGAGATATTAGGATTTCAGGTGGTTAAATTACTAAACCACCTTTACAGGTTTTGGTGGTTGTATGACTTGGGGTTGACATCCCTTATAGGTGGATTAAATGTCTAAGTCCAACATATGCATTTTTAAAACATGTGAATCGGTAGATAATATTGTGAGGCAGTCATCATCAAGGCTTGACAGCAAAATTTTGAAAGTTCCCCTAATTTTTCTTATGGACAGAAGCTGAATAATTGTATGCAAACCCTCCTAGAATAAATTCCAATGTTTTTTTGTCACATCCAAAAAGAGACCAAGAATGTCTAGATTGGTTTGAACTCAACTTGTGATATTAGTTTGTGAAAGAAAGTCCTTATTGAACCTCATCACTTGCAAAAATAAGTGAAAATTGTGTAGTGGCAGTAAGCAAAAAGAGAAGTTTTACATTTAGACGCTTGAATTCTCAATGATTTCACCAGAAGGCAAGTGTAAGAAGATCAATTAGCTACATCGATGAACTTGTTAATGGCAACATCCCCATTTGGGGCAAGTCCCCGAGTTGGGTTGGGTACCTACTGGGGATGAGCATTCTCCACCTCGTTTCAATCCCTAGTTGATTGTAACACCCTTGCCCCATGGTAAGAGCATTACATCGTCAAGTCCTTGGAAAGGACTCTTCAGGCTAATTATACGACACTTCTTCTTTAATAGAGAATTTTTTTTCCCTTAAACAAAGAGCTTCATGCCCTATCTATGAAGTCTAAAAGAATTAAACCTTAGACCCTTACGATCTTATACTACAATGGGGTCCTCAAAACCCTCGTCACAAACAATATAACCAAATATGTAAATCTTGGTGGAAGGCCATCGAGACCGATTCAGAGCACCTACTACATGCACCAAAATGTTAAGTCTTACTAGTGTCATATTACATTCCAAATACATAAAGACAATGCATGCAAGTTACAAAAGGTACATCTTCAAATCCAAGCATCGGCCTTCAAAAGACACATCTTGCAACCTACCTTAATCTTGCTGCGAATCTTAAAGTAGCTTCTTAATCTTCTTTTAGCCTCTTGATCTTTAGGAAAAATTCCAAAGCAACTTGGTTGAGTAAAATTACCACTAAGCACTCTCTTCTTTCTCTGTCTAATTTTTCTTGCTTGGTAAAGTGAGAAAACACTAGAAGAAAGGTGAAAAAGGAGTACGAAAAGCAACCAAAAAATTAACTCCTAACCCCCTTTTTACTAGTAATAGCCGGCCACCCCACTTCCCTTCACCATCATTCTTTTTTTTTTTGGGTTAGAGCATGTCGTTCTTGCTTGTCCAAATAAGAAAAAGCAATAGGGCATGAGGGGTAGTAGAATAGATGTATGAATGGGGTTGAAAAACCATTCCCTATGGTAGCCCATACCTCCCTCTAAAAAAATCCATATTAGCTAATTAGTAGAATTTTACTAAGCAAACTTGATTAGCAATTATTATTCCTAATCATCACACTAATACAAGTGGAAGGCAATGATTAAAAATGCAAACCAAGAGGGCAGTAGCCAATTTGATACCTTTTCCATATGTTTTACAACATGTGAAGGGTTCGATTGTAACACCTTACTTTTCTTTTTCTTGAGGGGTGAGAAGTGGATGAGCATTTGGGCCTTCAACTTGGGCTTTACCCCCTACCCTGGACCTATTGGACTATTGAATTCTACTAAAATAGGCAACCCAATTGGTGATATATACTTGCCCTTAAAAGAAAAAGATTAGAAATTCAAAATATATTATACCATAATAATTTATTAGGTGCCTCAAGTCCCCAGTGTTGGAGGGAGCATGACTTCAGTTGTGTCACCTAACCCCCTTCCCATAAAGGAAAAAACCAGGTATTATGATTCCACTTGATCAGGAAAATTACGCTGGCATATTGGTGAGTCTTATGTCGCACAAATTCATGCCTCGATTTTATGTCCTTGGAGGTTACGTGTCATTTTATCCATTTTTAATCTTTTCGCTCCTCTTCGCAATGCCTTATTTCCCCTACTTCTTTGACTCTTGCTGCTCTTTGTGTTTCTTTTTCTGTTCCCAATATTATTAAGCCCTTTTTTCCCCCCCATTTTACTACCATTGTTTCTACCCTACTCTCTCTTTCAGTTAGATTTTTGACCAGTTTCAAAAACAATAAAATTAATAATTTCTCAATAAAATGTGATTTTTTTATTTTACATGTTTTTAGTAATTTACATAATTGTTTTACCAATTGAATTTGGGGTGAGGTAATGTGTTGCGACGACTAGTGATTTTTGGAGATTTTCAGTTGAATTTCTACTTCGAGAATTTGGATTAAGATGAACTCAAATAATTAGGATATGTTAGTAATGGGTTGTTCTCGAATTAGAGATTAATATGTCGGATAATTTGATCAAATTTTGTTAATTGTACTCAGCATGTTAACATATTTGCTTTCGCCCTTAATTATGTGATTTTGTGTCCCTAAGTTTTCTCCCCGCAAGTTATTTTTCTATGAATTGAGATTTGGAGGTTTTTTGTTTTCTCCCCGCAACTTAATTTTGACTATCATAGATGGTTAAACATTTATTTATACATCAAACTGACCTCCCTTCATTTAAATCCTAGCTCCGCTACTGCTAATCCCCACGCATGTCCCAAGTGGCCAACCCTCCCTACCATCTTTAGCCGCAACTCTTTATCCATAAGTATCCAAAAATAGATTTTACCCAACAACGATGTATGCTTGCAGTTGCAGACTTATTGTCATACTCAAATCCCTGATTTTGGCCTTGTTCTTTTCGTGGGTAAATCTTCCCACTCCATTGCTTTCTACTTCTTCCCATTCTTTTCCACTCATTTCCGCTCCATCCTATTCTTTAAAGTAAATACCACTCCTTTCCACTCATTCTCACTCCTGCCCCACCCCCACCCATTTTTATTATTAATAATATTAATAATAGTAATGATTGTTCTTAATATTATTAGTTATTAGTTTTATTATTATTAATGTTAGTAACTAGTAATTTTGGTTATTATCAATATCAATATTAAGTATTATTATTAACAGTAATAATAATAATTATTAATAGTAATAATAATAATTATTTTAAAATTACTAATGTTCATTAATAATAATAAATAATGTTAATTATTATTACTATTAATAATTAATAATAATTAATAATATTAATATTAATATTAGTAATAATTATTATTAATATTAATAATTATTATGATTATTATTGTCAATGTTATTAAGTATTATTATTTAATAATAATAATAATAATAATTTTTATTATTAATTAATAATTATAATTATAATTATTAATAATTATTATATTACATAAATAGTTTTTTTTAATCAAATTACATAAATAGTTAACGTAACTAATATTAATACGTCTATTTCTTTCCTCTCCTGCCTACTCTTAGATACTTCAATCTCCTTATCCCCTACTCTATCCTACTCTTTTCTATTTTATACATGCAATACATCCACAAAAAGAACAAGGCCTTTTCTGGGATATCAGTCAAGTGCCGGTCACGGGCCACGATTCTGTGGAGAAGTCTCCCCCTTTCGTTTGAGAATGTTCAAAAATTCTCGAGTGACGCGTTAAAGCCAAACAACACGTAGGTTTTCGAAAACGACCCAACCTTCCAAGTTCCAAAAATTTCCTGTCGTCTTCTCTTCTCCAACCTCCTTTTGCTCCACTCTATCTAGAAAGACCCAGGCAACAGAAGAGAAAGACAACTCCCCCAAAAAGGGAGGGACTTTCAAACTCCAGAGTTAGAGATAGGGAAAATAGAATCTGGGTTCTGAGTGGGTTGGTGGGTAACTCAGATGGACCAAAGTGTTCTCGATGATATAATCAATCGTCTTTTAGATTTGAGAGGTCGACCAGGGAAGCAAGTTCAGCTGTCTGAGTCTGAGATCCGCCAACTCTGCTTAGTTTCTAAAGAGATTTTCTTGAGACAACCCAATCTTCTTGAACTTCAAGCGCCAATCAAGATTTGCGGTAACTCTCAAAATCGCGGCTCTAAAAAACATATCTTTGATCACATGCACAGTTTGTTTTTGTGATAATTTCATCTGGGTTTCGCTTGATTGGCTTTGCTTTTGTTCTATGGATGAAGTTGAATTGGGGGTTCTCTTTTTCTCTGGCGTAAACCCCTTTTCAGTTTCCCTTCTTACCGTTTCTGAATCATTATCGTTTCTGAGTTATTCTGGGGCTTGTAGTTTTTTAAGTAATCTTTTGCAATTATTGGGCTTCCCCCCCTTTCTGGTTTTAGTTTATATTTATTATCTGGCTGTGTGTACTTGTTATTTGATTATGATTGGATTGCATGTTTATAGGACAGTTAGCCTCACTTGCTTACTAATTAGTCAATCCTGTTGGGTCCTGGTTTAATGATTTAGTTTTGATTGAAATTCACTGATGAGGTTTTTGTTTTATGTAAGAAGGATACAATTTGGGTGTCAATCAGGTGATAATTAGTTTTATTGTTTGATGATAATACATTGTGGATAAACTAGGGTGAGGTCTGACTTTGACTTTATGGTTTACACCTGGCATTATTGAGCATCAGGGGTAGAATCCTAGAAATCTGTAGTTCACACTTGATGTTTGAGCACTTAGCATGCTCTTTCTCCCTTCATCTCAGAGTAGTTAATAAGAACATTAGTGGGAGGTTCAGCCAGTAGTAAATGAGCACAATGGGAATTATGGAAGATAATTGTTGCGTCCATATACTCTCTGAGCTCCATATTATGAAGATTCACTATTCATAATGTCGAACAATATTAACTTAAACAATCATTTATGACTTATTTTAGTTATGGCCCTTATAAATAACAGAGAAGCTTCAAAATTGTTAGATCTCAGGATAGAAAGTTAATTTTGTGAAACTTATCGCAATGATTTTTGTCAACTCAAAGGCACTTTTATAGAATCTCTTGTATAGCATTGCATAGAGAGTATGCTAGGAATAATCGGTCAAGTGGATGATTTCCACTTCGGGACTGAGCGAGTAGTCAGTCTATGGTACCATGATTTTGGAAGGAAATGTTTCCTTGGCTGATGGTTCTTTGTATCCCTATTATGTCTGCACTTTTGATGAGCAAATCAAGAGACCCTCCTATGAGATGCTTGCTAGTGACCGCTGGGTGCTTTTGCATCAGAGTTTGTGCTCTGTATGAGTGCTGTCTTGATGGTAATTGAGAAGCTTTGGAACCATTTGATAGCGATTAGCATATGATAGTTTGTTGTACCCCTATTATGTCTGCGCTTTTGATGAGCAAATGAAGAGACTCTTCTAGGGGATACTTACTATTGAGCATTGAGTGCTATTGTAGTTGGAGTTGGTGCTCTCTATATGAAGTGCGTCCTGATGGTAATTAACAATCTTTGGTACCATTTGATGGAGATGAGGTTAGAGGAAGGGTCGAAGGGAAGAGATGAGATTTAGATTGACCAAGGGAGAAGGATTAAGAAGGTAATCTAGAAATAGGGAAAATGAAGAAGAGAATAGGCTCAAGAAGGGAGATTTAGAGATAAGGTTTAATGTGATTGTTGGGACTTCTAGAATGCCTAAAGAATGGCGGTTTAGTACAGTCATCCCACTGTACAAGAACAAAGGGGATATTCAAGACTGTAACAATTATAGGGGCATAAAGTTGCTCACTCACACAATGAAGTTATGAGAGAGGGTGATTGAGCGAAGGTTGTAGAAGGATATCTTAATCTCAGAGAACCAATTTGGTTTTATGCCTGGCAGGTTGACCACTGAGGCGATCTACCTCCTTAGAAGGCTTATGGGATTGTACAGAGATAGAAAAGTGGATCTTTATTTGGTGTTCATCGACTTGGAAAAAGCCTACGACAGAGTTCCACACGACCTAGTTTGGAGTTGCTTGGAACAGAAAGGAGTGCTCCCTGGGTATATTTAAGTTATTAAGGATATGTATGAGGGAGGTAGGACGAGGGTTAGGGAGGGACTACCGATGATTTCTGCGTTGGTATTGGCCTGCACCAAGGGTCCGCTTTAAGCTCGTTCCTGTTCACAATAGTGATGGACGAGCTTACTAAAGGGATTCAGGATGAGTTACTTTGGTGTATGTTATTTGCGGATGACATTGTTCTTATTGATGAGATCAGAGAGGGTGTTAATAGCAAGTCGGAGCGTTGGAGGCACACACTGGAGTCTAAAGGTTTTAGAGTGAGTAGGTCCAAAACTGAATACCTCCATTGCTGTTTTAGCGGGAGGGAAGGAGCGGGGGGAGTTATCACCATGGACGGGGTGCCGATACCGAAGGTCGAAAAGTTTAGATACCTCGGCTCGATCGTTCAGCAGAGTGGTGAGATTGACGAAGATATTAACCAGCGCATTAAAGTCGGTTGGCTAAAGTGGAGGCAGACTACGGGTGTGCTGTGTGATAAGAGGATGCCGGTAGATTTAAAAGGTAAAGTTTATTGTACGGTAGTGAGACCTGCTATGATGTACGGCTCGGAATGTTGGGCGTTAAAGAAGATTCAGATTCAAAGGTTGATGGTCGCAGAGATGAGAATGATCAGATGGATATGTGGGTATACGAGATTGGATGAAATTAGGAATGTAGTGATAAGAGACTTAATCAAAGTGGCGTCCATCGAAGACAAGATGAGGGAATCTAGACTGAGATGGTTTGGCCATGTGAAAAGAAGGAGTGTGGGCGCACCAGTAAGGAGATGTGAGACTATTACCATCCCCGGCGGAATCAGAGGTAGAGGTCGACCAAAGAAGAGCTTGGATGAGGTGATCAGAGGGGACCTGAAAGTTGTAGGACTAACGGAGGACATGACTCTAGATAGAAGACTCTGGCGGGATAGGATTAAGGTCGTTGATCGAGGATAGAATTTTTTTTTTGTTTTTTTTTGTTCACCTTTGTTTTCTTGTTTGCAGGTAGTACTTGCTTCTGGAGATGTCGCTTTTTTGTTGTCTATCGCCGATAAGGTATGGTATCCACCCCCCAGCTGCCTTACGATACGCGTGGTTCTCTTTCTCTAACTCGTCTTTTTCAAAGGTTTTCACAAAATTCTTTTTTGTGGGTCGCTTGGAATCAGCCTCTTTACGGGCAGAGATGTCTGTTGAGGTAAGGCTGCCTACATATGAATCTCCCCAGATTCTGCGAAAGCAGGACCCACACTGGGAGTTGTTGTTGTAGTAATTGTTCAATAGCTGTTGATGGGTCATTAATTCATTATATCTCAAGATGTATAATTGATTTACATGACTCTAAAGACTTGGAAATCAATTAAAATTCTTCCTAAAGCTATCATAATCGTAAGTAAGAATAGAAAACTAAGTATTACGAAATCACTTGAGTTACCATATCTCGTCTTTAGTGCTCTAAATTATGTATAAAATTAACATAAAGATGTCATAACATTTTGGGCTTGTATCGTTTTTCCTTTTCTTGGCATGGGAAAAGAATTCAAGTTCAACATCAAATTCAAAGTTAAATTTTAAATTTGAGTATTTGACTATAGATTTAAGAAATGGTAGAAGGGGAAAGGTGGATTACCTAAACCCAAAATCCGGGTTTGGCTGTGAAGTGTATAGTTTTTTAATGGAATGGCTTGAAAAGGAGGGAGTGAATGTGTGACATGTGTCAAACTTTGTTAATCCTAATGTTAATTCTCACAATAAGGTAAGGTAGGCAATCCAACTTCTTTTTTTTGGGGGTGGGGGGGTGGAGAGTAGCCAGCTGGATTAATTGATTTCGGGATGTCAATGCGATGCTTAGGCTCTGGTTGGCTCACTTACTAGTTACATCCCTACTCAAGTGTACCATATTGTCAACGAAAATATCACCCCCTCCCTCCCAGCTCCCAACCCAAAGAAAAACCTGAGATTGGAATTTGGAGTTTGGGGTGTGCCACAACAGAGCCTTTTTTGGGGGGGGGGGGAGGGTGACATCACTGAGAAGTGTAATTGGAGTTTGGGGTGAATTATAGTAGAAGAAGCAATTGGCACAGTAGGTTGTCAAATCCTTGTGGTTTAGCTTTAGAGCAACCACATTGGAGAAAATACAATCTTAAGCCTTTGGAGAGAGAAAATGAAAAAAGGGAGAGAACAGAAGAGAGAAAAGGGAAAAGGAGAATAAAATATAGGGTGAATACGAGAGAGAACTTTCGGTCCTAGGGAGTCTTTGACAAGACTTTCTTTCTCGGTCCTTCTAGAAGTCTTTCCAAGAGTATGCTAAGACTTTGATAAGACAAGCGTCATTGCCTCATTGGAGAACAAGCGAGGAGAGAGAGTAAGACTCAAGCTTTTTGTCTTCCATATGGACACTCTAACCTGTGATTTTCCTTTGGTATTCTTGGAGACTAGATGACTGTGACTAGAAAATCGTTCAAAAAAGGCACATCCTTTCTTCTTGTTCAGAATTTTTAGCGATGCAAATTTGCACAATGTGTTCTAACTGGAGGCAGTTCGCCAGTGTGGAGCAAGCTGCTTCATTATTTTTCAATCTTCTGCTGTATATCCTCTTCATTCCATGTGGTTAATAATGGATGTGCATTTCTCCTATTCAAAGGAAGAGAAGTCGATTTTGTGGAATAATGTTGGAGATTGTTGGACAGGATCACAGTGCTAATTGATTAAGTGGGTGCCTTAAGCAAAGACTTAGTTCCCTTATCAAAGGGGTTTGGCAGTGCATCTATCCAATAGTCATGGAATTCATAGACTTCGTGGACAATTTTACTTGTTGGTTCATCTTCAGTGGTTGATTTACCTTGGTTATGTAATAGTGGGGCTTTAACTTTTCTATTTCTACTGCCCTACCTGGAGCTGATAACTTCCTCATATTTATGGAGTGGGAGGGATGCTTTCCTATTCTTGTTTGGAGTAGAATTTCTTGACCATTATGTCGCGATTGACCTATTTGCTCGAATATGACGACCATATCTGGAGAGAAAAACTTCTGTACGTTCTAGGACATGCAGATCAAGTCTGGGAACTAAGCAAGAAATTGTGGGATGGATAAAAAGAGTGTGTAGGATTTGCTAGGTTTGTAGTCGCAAGAAAGCCGAAGTTTGTGAAGAGGAGAAGAATTTATGAAGTTACAGAATAAAGAGCTCCCTGATGGAGAATAGGGAAAAAGAAGGATTTACAAAGGAGGAGTAGAAGTTAATATAGTTAGGGTACTTGGGTTAGTTACCATATGTATTTCTATGCCTTGATAGAAGATGTGATGTCGTGATGATAGAGAATAGGGAAAAAGAAGGATTTACAAATAGAAAAGGGGGAAGGATTAGATAGGGAGAGGGAACATGAGAAGGGTGAAGAAGGGACTAGAGGAGCAGAGTAGCGAAATAAAGAGAAAGTAAGGGGAAATAATGAATACTGTGTATTGAATTATTCAGTTCAATCGTCGAAAAGTTTAATCATAACCTGAGACAAAATATCTGTTTATAATAGGTTACAGACTTAGGGAGTACAAAAATAGCCTATAGATAAACATACAAAAATACATTTAAATTATCAGAACAAAAAAGCTTTGCAAATGTTGGAATATCTCTTAGATTCCTACTCTTGGGTATATTTCCTTACTCTTTATCTGCATTACATGAGACTCGGTGTTGGTGAATGACAGTGCTGTTGATTTGTTAGAGAAGATGAAGGATATGATCAAGGATTCATAGAATAATCTCTCCGTGAAAGCTGAATCATCTGGGCCTAATCAGAGACCTAATTGGGTTGGAGTTGAGCTTAGAAAACAATTTTCAGAGGGCAGTGGTGGTGGTAATGTTATTGGGTTTCCTCTTCTCTGTGTGTGGTGTTTTTTTTGTTTTTTTTAATTTGTGGGGAGGGGGGTTGCTGTGCATATGAGGTTGGGCTTAAGTGGATAACTTTAGCAGTTTCCTTAGGTGATTGGTACATGGTCAACGATGATGTGACATGGATCTTTTATGGGTTCCTTAATCATGGAAAACTTTATGCCATCCATGAAGTCTACATGTACTGCTGTGTGTGTGGTGCTAAAACATCTAATCTCACATGCCTGTCAGTCTTTGATCATTATACAATGTTTTAGCTTGTGAACTGGGTAGACCCTTATTGGACACCTTATCCCTGATTCTGAAAAAAATGCATTTAATGTGGAGACGAATTTTGTTGGCTGTTGTCATTGCTAATGAAACTTGTAGATTCTAGAATAATATGACTAACTGTCAAACTTTAATTTATACGCAGTATCAGAATGGCTTGTCATTGTATGTGTCAGGATTTCTGGATTTCTTGTTCTCTGTCGTGAAAAAGATATTTCCACGGATGACTGAGACTTGAGTCGGCGTTAGAATATGATTATGTGAAGATTTCTGCTTAGATTAGACCCCAAGGGCGAGGTTGATTTTGTGTCCTCCCTCTATTTTTGTTGCTTTCATTTCCCCCAACCTGAGTAAGCTGGTCCCTATACGAGTCCCTCTTTCAGGGATAAGCCAGCTCTTCTGGCTAATTCTTAAGAAAAAATGGTATCTTGGACAGGTACTGTTCTCGCTGCCCGCACCGAAACAGTGCTAGTCGATATTTCTCTTGCACTTTAAAGACAGCTACGTATTCAAGTAGTGAGAAAGATTGGTTTTTGAGCGTCAATGAATGAGATAGATTTTAATAGTGCAGCTTGAGCTCTTCAATTGCTGACTTGCTGTCGATGTGGATGGTTTGCCGTCGTATTTATAGAAAGCTTCCAGATTTTGATTTATGGTGTTTTCCTTCCACCCTGTTGTTTTTGTTAGTTAACGCTTTTTGGGACATTGGGAGGCTCAAAGGCTGATGTAAGCAGGATCGACTGAGGTCTTTGGTAATGATTTTCGAGTAGCTGAAGAATGACTTTTTTGAAAATTATTTTTGGCTGTAGATTATAGTAGACTATGCAAAATGCCTCACTAAAATGTTCTGTGCTGCTTTTGTTATGAAGTTGGAGGCTATTGTGAATTCAATGCTTCGCTGCTTGAGTTTTAAATTAGAGCTTTTAGTTCGTACCATATTTTTGCATTTGATATCTTCATTGATGGCATTGGTCTTCAAGAGCATCACACTATACCCCAGCCTAGGAGAATCTTATGATAGAACATGATAGAGGTTAGCTTTTTTAAAAAAAAAAATAAATTTTGACTTTGAAGTACTTTAACTTGAGCTTTGTCCTTGGCGATTTCAATGTTAGTTTTGTTTAGTAGCCCATTATAGCTTGGAAAATTATTTTGAGGACTCCTACCTTGTCAAAGTATCTTTTGTTGCATGGGATGCTTGAGAAAGCCTCGTAATGATTTGTGGATGCTTCATGTGGTCTGCGCGGCATCTTCTTTTGCCTTATGAGTTATGACATTGCCCTTCCCTTTGGGAATTCACCTCTTGTTGCTTGGGTATTCCTAAGATTTGAGTTACATTTGTGAAGCTCAGAGGCGTGGAGTGGTGTTTTGGGACAATAGTCAAGGTAGAGGCATAAGGGTACTTGTGGTAAGAACCAAAGAAGCAGGATGGATTTTTTTGGGGGGGGGGGTGGTGGTTGGATAAAACCCCAATTCATGTCATTGGATATTAGTGGCTTCAAATAAGAGTGTGAGGTTGTTGCTGTTTTTCTTGGTTTGGCAGTGTAACCATCGTAGGTAGCCTTGAGTGGCCATATTCTGGATGCCTTCTCGTATGTTATATGTGTGTCCTTTTTCTTAAAAACAAAAAGTTTTCCTGAGAAATAAAAGAGGAGGAAATACAGAGGTGGAATTCGAAGAGCGGTTTATGGCTTGTTGAAGTTGGGAAGAACATCTTGCCTCAAATGCCTATGGTGTAGCAGTGGCATGGGCTGCTCTCCGAGTTGCCAGCTTGAGTTTAACAAGTAGAACTTGTTATCTTAGAGAATTCTTTTCAGTCTGAACATAAACTGGTCACACGGACTCTTTTAGGAAGTCTTTGTTTATCTGCACATGGATCTGTGGTCGGATGTCTTGTTGCAATTTTGATCTCTTTTTACTCTCTGGAGAGAGGGGAATTCACGTCTGACATCTTATACGCACTTGACCTGCAGGTGACATTCATGGTCAATATTCTGATCTTCTAAGACTTTTTGAGTATGGGGGATTTCCTCCCCAAGCAAATTACTTATTTTTGGGTGATTATGTTGACAGAGGCAAACAGAGCCTGGAGACGATATGCCTTCTTCTTGCGTATAAGATAAAGTATCCTGAAAACTTTTTCCTTTTGAGAGGAAACCATGAATGCGCTTCTATAAATCGTATATATGGATTTTATGATGAGTGCAAGAGAAGATTTAACATTAGATCGTGGAAAGTCTTCACAGATTGTTTCAACTGCTTGCCAGTTGCTGCCCTAATTGATGATAAGATTTTGTGCATGCATGGAGGCCTTTCACCTGACCTGCACGATTTGGACCAGATCAGGAATTTGCCGCGGCCAACTGATGTGCCTGATGCAGGTCTTCTGTGTGACCTGCTCTGGTCTGATCCTAGCAAAGAAGTTAAAGGTTGGGGCATGAATGATAGAGGAGTCTCATATACTTTTGGTGCTGACAAGGTGACAGAGTTCCTTCAGAAGCATGATTTAGACCTTATCTGCCGTGCTCATCAGGTCTTGATGTCGTACTCATTTATCTGTTTCCAAGAGTTATTTGTTTTATTTCACATGCTTTCCTTGTCTTAAAAAGTGTTGTGCACGCTATTTGTATTATGGTTTCTCTGTTCATGAACGTACTGTTCTTTGAAGTTTGCTTTATCTGATGTTCTGATAATTTGATATCAATCTTGTGGGTTCCAGGTGGTGGAGGATGGGTATGAGTTTTTTGCTGATAGGCAACTTGTCACTATATTTTCTGCTCCTAATTATTGTGGCGAGTTTGATAATGCTGGTGCTATGATGAGCGTGGACAAAACCCTAATGTGCTCGTTCCAAATATTAAAGCCAGCAGAAAAGAAGGCAAAATTTAACTTTGGGAGCAGTGCGACTACTGCTAAGCCTGGAAATCTCCTCGGGAACACAACTATTAAACCTGGAACTTCTCCTCCACGAGTGAAGGTGAGTTTTGCTTCATATTTCTCCATGGAGTCTTAAATTACTGAGCCCTACTTGTTACGTTGGAGGATTTAACTACAGCCTTTAAATAATGTTTCATTCATTTCCCTGGAATATAGCTATGGTGTTGCCATCACATCCGCCCCTTTTTGGCAGCTAGTGTTGGTAAGCCCACCTACTGTCCTTGTAAAGGGTGATCATTGAGCTATCAATGGTTTTTTTTTTGGGGGGGGGGGGGAGTTGTGGATACATGTACTGGACTAATCCCAACAGAGGCCTAGCCCCAAAGGTAAAGGGGTTCCTATTTGAGCCGGAATCTCCTCACAAGCTTCCCTAAACAAGGGGAATTCGTACCTCCTGGGATTTGAACCTAGGAGGCCAGGAGTTACAGCTTTAAGGGAAGCTCCATGTTCATTGAGACAAATGCCTCTCATCACCAAGGGATGGTAGTGTGGTCCGAACCTGATGCAAATCCGATTCGATCTGAGGCAACAATCCAATTAAAATCTGGAAAAAAATAATCCGATTTGAATAAGATAAAAAATAATCCGAATCCGAGTCCGATTCAATTGGATTTGGAGGTGGATCTATCCGATCTGATTAACATTCGATCCGATGTCTTTTTTAATGTTTCATCCTTTTTTTTTGAAGATAGAAAAATCCTTATATCTTAATCCCCCAAAAAAATCTGCATAGCTCCATACTCTATGTGCAATTCCTTCTTCTTTGATAACTAATCTTCTCCTCCCCCCTCCCCCGAATCTCCCTTTCGATCTTTCCTTTTTCTCAATCAAAGTTGTATTTTTTCCCTTTCCTTCCAGCTGTCCTACTACTGTCTACCATTTCCCTTTAAATTAACTTCGCGCCTCTTTTTCCAACACCTTTTTACTTTAACATATTGAAACGTTTGACATGAAATAGTGTTTAACATTGCATTTACGAGTGAGCAAAAACAAGGTTGAAAATAAGAAATTATGAAAGTATTAAATGAAAATGTATACTCGGATTATATCCGGATTATATCCGATCCAAATACAATCCAAATTCGATCTAACATCTGATCCGATGGGTTTGGATTTTTATTGGATTCTCAAATCTGATTATCAATTGGATCGGATTTGGATGTCCAAACATCCGATCCGAATTTGACCCATTGCCAGCCCTAAACCACCCCTTGGGTTCCCATAAATATTTCATACTTTTGTCCTACCTGATCTCTCCTCAAGATCTCAGCATGAAAAAGGACAACTTCTATGTTTCAAGCTATAAAAGTAGCGTTTGTCCCAGCTTTCTAGGAGCTCAGATCGCTTGCGTATTTGAGAAGCTAAAAGATTACACAACTACTTCCTGATAAGCCCTTTGCCAATGTCATGTACTCACGTTGCATGAAGAAACTAACAATAAGTTGTGCTTTGTATTGTTGTTGATTGTGTGGGTTAAATTTTTGCTAGCTTATCGTGAATCTGCAGAATGTCAAAAGCTTGTTGCTTGAGTTTAATGTTGGATACTGTATGATAAACTGTCATAGTTTTCCTAGATTTCCATGTCGAAGTGCTGGCTTCATACTAGAATGGAGAATGTGGATTCCGTATTTCTATGCATCTCTTTTTTTGGTGTAAATGGAGATGCGCATGATTTTCCTTATTAATAATCCCTTTGGCTCCATTGCGGTTCTCCTTATTTATGATTTTTTAGCATCATCATTGGTCTCCTTATCGAATGATTTCTTTGGCTTCATCATGATTCTCTTTATTCATGATTCCTTTTCGAGGTAGATGTCTTGGGCTTAGGAAGAGCACAAAGCATAGGGTTGTGATTGATTTCAGGAAGCTGAGATAAATGCATAGGCCAAATATATGTGAGGAGTAGGGAATCTAGAGTGTGCGCGAGAGAAGGCATGATACATATGAATGGCCTGACTAATATGATTGATGTTGAATTTGAGTCTGTTTGTGTAAGAATAATCCAGTAGACAGTTTGAAGTTCACCAGCCCCAAATGCAAGCTTGATGTCTAATGAGGTATATACAATGGCATGCATCTAGCTTTCTGGAATGGGAGGCTCTTCATCTCTTTTTTCCGCTTCTCACTTGTACGACATTGACTTGAACTCAATTGATGTGTCCTCCTTAAACTTCTGTAGTACTTTCTAAATGCTGTTCTTCTCACTCGGGTACTGATAAGTCATTCAAGATTTGCTTTCGCAAATCCCAAATAATGGATGGAATATATCTTCGCAAGCGAAGAAAGATGTTGTCATAGTGCATCCCCCCCCCCCCCCCCCCAAAAAAAAGGGTTCGGAACTCTTCACATCCAGTGTACCTTGTCTGTCATGAGCCGGGTCGTTCTTTAATTGAGCATATTGTCTGGTTCTTAGGTAAGTCAATCTAGACTGGTGGTCCAGCTTTCATGCGAGGAGGCACCTTTGCTTATTTCACTCTGTGGCATCAGCACTCCTAGTCACTTATGGCATTGCTTCCTTATTGCCTTTAGGTTTTCGTGTATCCTTATTGTCTGGTCGGTTTGTTTGTCTCTGCCGCCTGTATATTGTTGTTCATGCTTTGGTTACATTAACTCCATTTTCATTTACATTATTAATCTCAGTTTATGCTGATTCTGGTTGGTACATTTGCAGTCGTACCTTGGTGCTAAAGTGTGACGCCACGGATTCACTGAAGTGGCTACTCAAACTTACACGGTACCGCAGTGGTGTGGTGGCAGCAGAGACAATGGATTGCAACTTCCGACGATCTAAGTTCAGTTGGCTGAAGTTCTCTCAAAGTCCTGTCATCGCTAATTATAAAAATGGGAGGAGATATTAATTTTTCATAGGGGATTCCCTTTTTTGGGGGGGGGGGGCGGGTAGATAAAGTCCGTGCTTGTAATTCCCTTATGTTGTGTACGATAGCCAGGGGCTGTGCTGCTTGCTAAATATAAACTTCACCTTTTCTCTTAACATTGTTCTGCGCTGTAAGGACTAAGGACCAGTTGTACTGAAAGCCTTAAATTGATCATGATAACTGTAACTTCACCGAAAAAAGAAAAAATGCAGTTCTTCTAGTTTGTCTTGGTGAGATTGTCCCGTAAAATTTTACTGAAAAATGCCAATGTCAGATTAGCACGCTCATTGCGTACTACATACCACATCAAGCATATCAAAATGACTTATTGCAATTTGCAAGTAGGGATGGGAGTTTCTTCTGTACTTATGGAAATGAGTTTGGGTTGGGTATGAGTACGGTTATGGGAATGAACATCACCTGTCTTAAACTGTACTCGATTAAATGTTTGTTTATTTATTTATTTTGTGCTAAAAATATTGCGTGTACATGTATGAGCTTTGCTAAAAAAGGCTCAAAGTCATGTTATTATTACAACCAAAATTAAAAGGAAAAAAAGACACTGATAGAAAAAAAATCAAAATTTATTTATATAAAAAGATGAGCTTTTTTTGGGGTTAAATTATTGACGAGAAGGCGCGATAAAAAAGATCATCCTGGGAAACTACAATGTAACACATTGGTTTGAAATTACAGAGCTATACAAATAGGAAGGGATTGACAAAATTAATGGGTGCATTATGTTTTTGTAAGAAATTATATTTGCAATGACAAAGATTACACCGAAAACACATCACTATTCGCTAGTTCCTTTTGATTTTTTTTTTAATTGCTATTAAAATTTCTTGATGGTACTATTTTTCATATAATTATGTCACATCATAACAATATAGATTCAGTATCGATTTTGTTAATGTATAATTGTATATGTGCATAACTTACATTAATACCAAAGCAGCAATTAGATCAATGAATTAATGCAAACTAAAAAGGGTCTCTAATTTTATCTGCATATATGGGGCATATCATAATTTTATCAAGTGCTCATGGCTGAGCAAGCTCGATAAAACTGAACAACATTGACACCATTTGGCAATTACTTGTTAACTGTTAGCTGTTTGTATAAACTGTTAGCTGTTAGTTATTTGAATTATTTGTTTACATTAGTTGTTTGAATCAGCTGATTCTAGAAAAAGTGTTTGGTAAAATTAGCTGTTTCTAGAAAACATATTTGGTAAAATTCCATTGATGCCTTTCTCTCAAATACTTTTCAACTGAATAAGTTTTTATTTGTTGATCATCATATTTTGTTATAAAAAAAATTCAATTTATGTCATATGTACAAATTAGCGTCATCTTGGAACTTTATTTTTTCCTAATTTCAAATAATTTGTGTTCATTACTTATTTTCTTTTGTTTTCAATGTTTACTTATGTAATGCCTACATCTTATAACCGTATTTTGTTATTTTTAGAGATGCTTATTTTTTTATGAATTAAAATTGATATAAACCTATATCTGTATTTTTGTTATGAATTGAAATATGTATGCATTTCAAATGATTTGATCTTTATCAACCCAAAGAAGACTAAGAATTTGGTTTATTAATGGCACTAGGGAGGATGGCGATGAAGGTGGGAAGATCAAGTAGCAGAGATTGGACGTGAAAGTGGTCTAAGATTGAGGCTAGGTATGAAACTAGCAATATGGTTTATTAATGTTATACGTATAATTTTATTAAACTTTTGGGCAATATAGCTACTACTAAAAGACTAACGGAAATAGCTGTTTGAAAAAGAGCTATTTGGGGCAAAACAACTCTTTCAAACAACGATTTATCAAATATCTTTTTAACTGTTTGACTAAGTCAAAATAGCTAAAGTCTTCCTAAACAACTCTTTTTTTTTCCCTCCCCCCAAACAGCTATGTTACCAAACACCCCATTATCTCCTTTGTGTGTGTGTGTGTGCGCGTGTGTGTACGCGCGCATGCGTGTGTGTACATTGACTCATCAAATGCTTGAAGTTAGTGTCGGCTAGTCCAAGGCTCATCTTATACTTAGCCTAAACTTAGCTATTGTAAGGCTTGTAGCTAATCTCGTAAAACTCAGAATTTAACTAAGACTAATTGAAACTAAAATTAACGATAAAGAAATAGGCTAGATTTAATATAACCCAAACAAGAAATATGAAATTTAAACTAAGGTAGCACAAAGGAAGAAGGGAGAAAGAACTTACCTCAAGAGAAGAAATTATGAGCTATAATCAAGAAATCCATGAATAAAGATTGAATATTTGGGAGTCACCTTTGAACTTGAATCTTGAAAGAGAACTCTTGTAGAGAAATTCCAACTTGAAAGTAGAAGGGTCGAATTGAAATAAAAATAGAGAAGTAATAGTTGAACTAATAACTTGAACGACAACTAAAACTCGAAATTTAAATTGAAACAAGAACTTGAAATCAAATCTCAACTAAAAATTACAAGAATTCTCAAGAACTACACCAATACTATGAGAGAAGAAGAGGAGATGAATTGATGATGAGATGATGAGATGATTTACAAGAGTCTCCTAAAACCCCTATTTATACTAATGCTAATTTCCTAATTACAACAATTGCCCAAATAAAAATCAAATTTTCTACCTTCCTAATAATACCCATATTTTAATTTTCACCAAAAATCCCAATTTTCCCCTCAATATCTAATTTGTGGCTGCTGAGAAAAGGGAAGCAGAGAGCTGGTCCGAAGATCTGCTGCTGGGACGCGTGTGGGCCGGTTGCACCAACTTGAGCACTCGGCCGAACCAGGAAAGAGAAGGAGAGAGAGCTGGGAGGCTGCAACTGGGCCGACTGGACTGCGCAGATTGGGCTGATGAAGAACACACCCAATCGGGCAAGGGGGAGCAACGGGGCTTCTCTTCTGGTTGGATTCTTCTCTCTTTTTTAAAAAAAAAAAACTCTATTTCTTCTTCTTCTTCTTTTATTTTGGCCCAATCAAACATGTTTTCATCACAACATTATTTCCTACAAAAATCACATAATAAACAAATAAAATTCAAAAAATAACCTCGATCAGGAACAAATTAAAAACTAAGTGATTAGAAGTATTTAATTTGACACTTTTGGTGCTCAAACAATGTATAATGAGACTTTAGGCAGATACTAGACAATTGGAGAATGAACCTAATCTAGGTAGAGCATGTAGACGATTGTCAATGTTCCATCATGTGAACGAAATAGTTTATTGAGGAAAAATTGCTCTGCTACAACTGGACAACCTGGGTCATTATATATATTAATCACAATTAGGGTTAGGATTTTACAACCAAAAATATTTACATATTTTGTGTCCATATGCCTCTATTATGTCCCCTGAATCTAGATGGGGATCGATTGAGGACAAATAGATTAGATTTAAGAAACAAAAAATGATTTAACAAGAAGAGCCTTGGTGAAAATATCAACGAGGTGAAGCTGAATAGGAACATAAGTAACAACAAGATCACAATGGGACACCCGTTCCCGCACCAAATGATACTCCACTTTGATGTGTTTGCTATGCTCATGAAGAACTGGATTGACAGCAATATAAGGCGTGGAAATATTGGCACAAAGAACCTTGACGGAATGAGGGTGGAAGATTCCCAATTTAGGAGAACATAACAAATCCACAAAGTTTTGGTAACAATATAGGCAATAACCCAATACACAGCTTCAGTTGAGGATTTGGACAAAGTAGGTTGCTTTTTAGAGTGCCAAGAAATCAAATTAGGATCCAGGAAAATAGCATAAGAAGTTGTGGAGCAGGAACTATCCGAAGACCCAATCCAATCTACATCTGAATAAGCAAGCACCACAGAAAGATTTTTAGCCTTGCAAAAAGTGAGGCCATGGTTAGTTGCGCCCTGCAAATAATAAAAATTACGCTGCACCACAAAGAGATGAGTAGTACGCCGGGGATGCATGAATTGAGAAACCAGATTCACAGCATAAAAGATATCAGGTCTAGTTATAGTCAAGTACAGCAATGCCCCAACCAAACTTTTATACTTAGTTGGATCAGATAATAAGTATTCATTAATAGGTGTTAACGTAGTCCTAGATTGAAGTGGTGTGCGAACATGGTTAAGGTGTAGAAAATTGAACTTGGTGAGGAGATCGTAAATATATTTGGATTGAGACAGAACGAACATATCAGAAGTTCGCACAACCTGAACCTCCAGAAAATAATGAAGGTCTCCATGATCCTTTATTGATAACTAAATAGAGAGAAGTATATAATATGGTGCAGAAGGAGGAAGATTTGCCAATAAAAATGATATCATCCGCATATAAAACCAAACCGAGTATGGCAATAGATGTGCACAAAATAAACATAGATGAATAAGTGCGACTACAAGTGAAGCTCAGAGACAGAAGAAAACTACTGAATTTATGGAACCTACCATGAGGAGCCTACTTGAGCCCATAGAGTGACTTGTTCAGTTTACAAAGATGGATAGGAAATCAGGATGAATTTGCCCCCAATTATAAGGGTTTAATTTGTGTATTTTCAAAAGCATTTTGGCAATTCAACAATGGCAGCTTGCATTATCGCTTCTGTGGTAGCCTCCTTCGGCTTCGCTTACGATTGTGATACTCTAGTCGTCAATCAAAAGATACTCGGAGGAAAGACTCCGAAGACTGTAGGGGGAAATGAATGGCGGGAGGAAACCAATAAGAAGTTTTAGGCATGGCGTCATACTGTTGGTCCCCCTATTGTCATGAACCCTATTACCCGTGACAACTTCATCATCAAACCTACCGGATTGTAAAGATGCAGGTGCTGCTTCTTGATTTTGTTGAAATTACCACTATAGGAATCTTTTGATTAGTGTCTGAATAATTATTGTGCAGTCACGTCAAATCTTATCATTACATGCACAATGCACTGAGTTTGAACTAGGGGTGTTCATGGTTCGGTTATCCGAACCGAAATAGATTTCGGTTCGGGTACCCAAAATTTCGGGTCGGACGGATGGCGAACCGTATCCGAACTGAAAATTATTGGGTACCCGATAATTTCAGTTCGGATTTTTGGTTACCCAATAACTCAATTTTTGTGAACCTTCTTTTTTTGCCAAACAATTTTGTTGCATGTTAATCCAAACTTTTTTGTCCTCTTTTTTGAATAATTGTTGTAATTTCCTTAAAAGGTCAACTCTTTATTTATGCCCTAAACCACATGCATACCTAATTACCCATTCTTGTTTGTGCCCTAAAACCAAAAGAACATACAACATCATCACATAACAATCAAATTTCAATTACTTCACACCTTGAAGAGCTCATTAATATCGCACCTAAGCATTATACCATGCTCATGGTCCAAATGATTAGAACTCAAGCAATCCAAATCCAAAATACTAAGTTACTAATATGCTAAACATCCAAACCAAGCAATGCAACACATCAAAGTTTTAGTATAATTGAAAACAAAATTTTAAATTTTTTATAAAAAAATCGGGTTTTTGTGTATCCGAATTTCTAAATTGACCGACCTGTACTCGAACTAAATGTTCGAAAAAATTATCGGTTCGGGTACCCGAACCGATAATTTTTCGAATATGTCGGTTCGGATACCCAAATTTTTGTATCGGGTTTTTGGTTTGGGTATTTGGTTTTGGATATTTTTGAACACTCTTAGTTTGAACCGACTTCATATAACGTTGCTTCTAAAGATAGAAATTGGCAAATGGTAATGGCGGACGAATTTAACGCACTTGTGCACAATAATACGTGGCAACTTCTTCCATACCATGATGATATGAATTTGGTAAGTTGTAAGTGGGTTTATCGTATTAAGTATAGTTTAGATGGGTCAATTGAGCGTTGCAAGGCGCATTTGCTTGTTAGAGGCTTTGGTCAACTTGCTGGACTAGATTGTAATGCGACCTTTAAGCCTGTTGTGAAGCCCACAACTAAGTGTTATGTTCTTTCCATTGCCCTGACAAATGGTTAGATTGTTAGGTAACTTGATGTCAAAAATGTCTTTTGACAACCAAAAATATTTACATATTTTGTGTCCATACACCTCTATTACCCAATGCAATTGAACGTCCTCCCTTTTTTTAATTATAGAGCCAATAAATTAAGCTGCGATACCATGTGAACGAAATAGTTTATTGAGGAAAAATTGTTATACCACAACTGGAGAGCTTGAGTCATTGTATATATTAGTCACAATTAGGGTTAGGGTTTTACAACCAAAAATATTTACATATTTTGTGCTCATATGCCTCTATTACATCATTGATAGGTGGCCGGTTTCTAGCATCATTAGTGAAAGTTGCAATAACATTGGGGTGCAAGTCTGCACAATTAAGGTAATTAATCCACCTCTACCTCTACATAAGCATGTGAGAAGATAAAAATCTAAATTGCAAAGACAAAAAGTGCCTGCACAATTATGGCAATTACTCTATGTTAGCTTCCTTCAGCTTACAATATATTTTATTAATATGTTTTGATGAAAGACAAAAAGTGATTAATCAATTGATATGTGCTTCATGTTATATCAGAATTATCTTATTATTTATATTGTTTAAATATGTTATGATTCTAAGTGAATATTGGCATACTAGTACAGATTGCTTAATTGATTTGATATAAGTTGCCACAGTATATTGAGATGATTTAGTATTCAAATTTGAATATGTTATCTTTATGATATTATATTGTGTTATTCAAATTTGAATATAAGATTGTGAAACTATATTTATCAATGTCAAAAGATTTGCTCTTAATATGATAATATGTTGTGATATAATATCTTGAAAGATTGTGCTTCAAATTATGCATGCTTCTAGATAATTCTCAGTCAAGATCATCTGCTAAAATTAAGGGAACTAGCCGTCGAATATAAGAAGGAAATCATTGAGCAGAACAGTGATATTCAAGGGCTTGAAATGTCAGGTTCAAGGCCTTGAAATTGATATGGAAAATTGTTTTTCCAAAATTGGTGATTTTGGTGCAGCGGTCACTTGCCATCTTTTCTCCCACCACTTCAACATCCTTGGCTATAAAAGGAGAAGAATTAGCAGCTGGAAAAGATAGAGAAGAGCAAGCGCAAGTATCAATATTTACATGCATACATTGAGCCTTGATTTGTTATTCACTCAATTTGATTGTATTGTTCAAGTTGTAATTGGATGGAATTATAGAGTTGAAGGGTCAACTTTACTAAGCCTAATGAAGGGTTGAACTTGTAACTTAGAATGTAGAGTAAGGTGTACTCTAGAGTTGTAACTATCCCTCCTAATAAAATTGGGTTGGTCCTAGAGTTAGGGAACTCTAGACGGAAATTAAGCCTGATTGATGCTAACCTCGTTAAAAAATAGTTGTTTCTTGTCCACATTTATTTTCCGCATTTCTATTTTGATTATTTTGATCATCACCCTGTTCATCTCCTTCTAGGGTGATTTAACTAGTCAAATCGGACCAACACTCTACCTCTACCTCCACATAAGCATGTGAGAAGATAAAATCTAAATTGTAAAGATGGAAGCAAGGGAAGAGCAAGGAGAGACTGTGGAAATTAAAGGTGGGTTCGGAGACAAAAGCGACATCGTGTAGTTGTGATCTTGAATAGTAATCCTACGTCAAAGTTATTATCTTTAAACAACATGTTGAAATATTGTTTAAATTCTAATATTTGCCTCTTAAAAGGGCTCGTCCAAGATCGTTAGGCTTGTTATCTCGACATGTTTATACTCGAGTTGTTTAGGCTCAGAATGCTCTAAGACTCATACTTGACTTGAATAACCATAAAAAAAAACCCCCCTTAGCCCAATTCATGCATGCTTACCACGGGTCATGCTTGGCAAGCAGACAATTGAGCCAACTCTACTCAAACTAGCTAGCTACATGCTTATTTGCATATGTATACATACATATCTGTGTGTGCGCGTTTATATATATATATATATATATATTTGTCTGTCTAAGCAAATACAGAAGCTATTAACTTTTTTAGATAACCAGAAAAAATTAGCTTAGCTCAACTCATGCTCTGCACGAGTCATACAAGCAAGCAATCCAACTCAACTCAAAGCACATGCTTATTTGCATAGGTGCGTATTGCTGGTGTTGATACACAACTAAGCAACAGCATAAGCTATTAGCTTCCTTTTTAGGTAGCTTAATCCTCAATTAATTGGAGTTTAGTCAACTGTCCGTTCGTAAATGAGTAGTACTCTTTCAGCATAGACTTCCTTCATTCACACTCAAATCTAAGCCCTTGTAGAAAGAACAAGTGGCCAAAACCGATTGAACTAGTTAGTCATTTGGTAAGTGTATGGCTATCAATTTATTGATGACGTCGAACCTGCCGTCCTTTCAGAGTGGCGAGTTTATTGCTTTCTAATCTTATTATTAAAATGCATGGCAAGTTGGTCATGGAAATTAAATGTGACAACTAGATTGGCTTCCCTACCATGTTTCCCCATTGCGTACTTGAATCAATCTTATCACATTAGAGATGAATCCTGATGTAAATATGTGGAAAATCTTTTCATCTAATATTTGATTTAATTACTTTGTTTTGGGTAGTGTTTAGTTGGGAGAAAATAATTTATAAATTTTTCGTTATTTGGTATAGTAAAGGATGGAAAACTCTTTTTTGAGAAAAATTATTTCTCCCACCCTAATGAAGGAAAATGATGTCCATTATGAGAAGAAAGGAAGTTGATTTTCCGCCTTCAACTCTTTTAATGATATACGCACTCGAAATATAAATGCAAAATTCAGCTTCAACGGTTCGAATTGAAACTTGACTATTTGATAGAAAAGTTTAAAACAAGGTGAAATACAGATTCTGAGCTCAACTAATTCCTTCATTTGGTCTAAATTTATCTCCTCCACGATAATTCATTTGACATTTTTTGCCACTTACAGTTGATATTTTTCGACACTGAAACAATTTCAATGGTTTGGATCTAAATTTGATTATCGGATTTGAAAGATTAAAATGAGCTCAATATCCAGATTTTGAGCTTGACACTCCTTCATTTGGTCTGCATTTTTCTCCACCACGACAATTCAATTGATATCTTTCACTATATAAACAATTTAGTTGACGTTCTTGGCCACTAAAATAATTTTAATGGTCTAGATTGAAACTTAATTATGCGATGAAAAATATTAAATAAAGCTCAAACCTAAATTTCATAATCAATATTCCTTCATTTGGTCAATATTTATCTTGCTATGACAATTCATTTCATTACTTAAACAATGAGAAACTTATAGTTGGGTCATGCCTCAACATGCCTTCAACAAATTCATTTTTTTTGCAACAAACGGGCGTTGCTTTTGGAGGGAAAACCAAATGAGGGAGAGAGCAAAATAAGGTGAAATGACCAACATTCCCTTAATGAAAATGTAGGGAGTTCCTGCTTGTGGCTCACTGACTTTCTCTCTCCTCCAAAACTTAAAAACAACACAGGGGGCAAAGGTAAGGGAAAGAACGAGGATTTTGTGTGAAGTTCAGACGTGCACTCTCTTTCTCTCTCTCTCTCTCTCTCTCTCTCAATCTCTGTCCAAAGTTGAACGTACTCTTGAATCCTGGAGGAGTGAGCAATTGTGCATGAAAATTGAGGAAAATCTGGCCCCAATTGTTGAAGGCAGCTTGGTTGTGGGAGAAGAAGGGGGTTGAGGCAAGGTGTGGACCTGCAGGTGAGAGAAAGTTCAAAGGGAAGCTGGAAGTGAACTTGCAGTGCTTGGTGATGGTGGAAAGTTGACATTGGAGGTGAGCCGTGAAGTGTGAGGTAGAAGGGCTTGGTCGCATGACTTTGGTAGACGACTTCAAGTGGCATGGTAAATATAAGGTATGTTAAATATTTAATTTTGTTGACGATTTTGGTATGTGGAATGACATTTTGGTGAATGAATTACTGTGTATGAAGGGTAAATGTGTGAGGTAACATGTGTGCCATGTTGTTAGTCACCGTTTACCAGGGTATCATTAATGTTGTTGCGTGAAAACCCAATTGCATGGGTGGACATGTTGGAGGGTGGGATAGGGTGTGCTTGTCATGGAGGGAAGATGATGTATGTTAACACTTACAGTGAATGAGAATAGGGCACTGTAGAACCAGGGGAAAATGTGGTGTTAACCATGATAAACGTAGTGTAATGAATAGGGAGACAGATAGCAGTGGTGTTGGAGACGCGTATTATATAGGTGTTTGTAGTGGATGGTGCGTAATTTGTTGCGCTAACTAGCAATTGTTATTGTTTGATGTGCAGGGTAATTGGGAAGGTAGTCGACCCGTACGGTGGTACGGTAGTTGGTAGTGCGACATCTGGTAGAAATGGATGGAGATTGTGTTGCTGTGAGAGGTAGTGGTGGTGGCAGAGAGGTAGTTGTTTATGTGTTATGAGGGGTGAGTTGGACGAATGGTGGATGTGGAAAAGTAACGTATGTAGGGGGTTGGACGAAGTGTATGGTGCTGAAAGAGGATATGGGGTTGGAGGAGGTGCGAAGAAAGGTGAGGGAGATAACCGCTAATCCCCGTGTGGACTTTGATGCGAACTATGAAGGCGATATTGTGGAGGTTGAAGATTTGTTGGATGATTCTTACGTTCCAGGTCATTGAACCACATTAGGTTGCAATCCACATATGTCCCCAATGCACATATACTTTTGCATTGTGTTCATATTGGATTGTCAGCTGTGAGCACACCCCCAGTCCTGTTTTTGTGTCAATCACCAAGTACAGTTTTGGATGTTCCCTGCTGTCAGGCAACCTGAAATGTTTACCCGGGAAGAGGCCAATGTTCACAGTGGTAAACCATGGTCTGCAACCGGTAAACCCATGGGTAATTGTCACACTGCAGTCCTGCTACTTTGACATTCTGATCATTTTAGATTCTCAGCTGTCGCCACACTCCCACCCCTGTTTGGCTTGTAATGTGCAAATACATTGGTCCATGTGCGTAGGGGGCTGGCATGTTTATCCCTATTTGTGCGTTAATGATGAAGTTAGGTTGTACATTGCTACGTTGTGTCAGGTAACCTGCTATGTTAACCCAACAAGGGGACAATGTTGACCGTGATAAACCATGGTCTGCAAGTAGCACACTGTTGTGAAACTAACAGATTACAGCTGTCGAACTTTGACATTCTGCTCATATTGCCTTCTCAGCTATCAGCACACCCCCACCCCTGTTTGTATGTTAATGTTGAAGTTCATTGGTGCATGTGCAGAGGGGGCTGGCATGTGTTACCCCAATTTGTGTGTTAAGGATTAAGTACGTTTTTGCATTGTTAGGTGCTATCAGGTACTATGCCATGTTTACCCAACATGAGGCCTATGTTCACCATGGTAAACCATGGTGGGTAAGTGGTACACCCATGAAAAGCGGACAGGTTGAAGCTCTGAAGCTTTGGCATTCTGCTCATACTGCCTTCTCAGCTGTGAGCACACCCCCACCCTTATTTGTGTGTAAATGATTAAGTACGTTTTTGCATTGTTGGGTGCTGTGAGATACTTTGCCATGTTTACCCAAGATGAGGCCTATGTTTACCGTAGTAAACCATAGTGTGCTAGTGGTACACCCATAGGAAACTAACAGATTGAAGCTGTGCAGCTTTGGTATTCTGCTTATACTGCTTTCTCAGCTGTGAGCACACCCCTACCTCTGTTTGTGTGTAAATGATTAAGTACGTTTTTACATTGTTGGGCGTTGTTAGGTACTCTGCCATGTTTACCCAGGATGAGGCCTATGTTCATCATGGTAAACCATGGTGTGGAAGTGGTATACCGTTGTTTTGGTTTATAGTGTCTATCGAGTACGGTTGTGCAAACTATGTGTGCATATGCTCATCTGTATATTGCAAAAATGCCATTATGTATGAAGTATGAACTTTGTTCCCAGTTGTGCACCACATTCCATACCCTTGGATGCACTGGTAAACGCCGTTGTTCACATCGGCTACACTGTGTGGTGATGACCACATTAACCCAATGTGTCCACCACGGTTACGTGGTTAAACATTTAGTCATGATGCAGTACATATATTTGTGCATCAACTGGGCGGCATCAACGGTAGGCAGGAAGATGTTGCAACACAAATAAATAGTCAGAGTTGACAGTAGCGGCGCCCAAGTGAACAATGTTGGCAAAAGACAACAACACTGTTGGGGGCGGGGGGAGCACTGGGATTTGAATGTAGACAGTAAGAAAAACAACGTCGTCTATATCCACCTTATGAACGAAATAGGTACCTACATAATAAACCCCACCATATGTTGTGTGTGCGGTCATTTTGGAATGTGGTGTTGAAGGGCAACGGTTGTGTATAGTACGTGTGTGTATGTTCCCGTGTATAGTGCAGTAACGCAATATATATGCTTTTGAACTTGGTATTCATTTGTGTACCACCGTACATAACCTTGTGTGTATTTGTTTAACACATTTGCAAAATGGGTACTGTTGTACCAATTACTACCACAAGCACATAAGTTGTGGACCATGGTTAACAACTGCAAATGGCTCGATTGGCAGAGTACACGAGGACCGCCCACCACCACTTTTTGGACAGGGATATCCGTACATACACTTTCATACACTACGGCCTGAACTGAATAACCTTGCATGCAGTTGTTAACATAGTTGACAACATCGATATATATGTACTAAAGAACTACCACAAGCACAAAAGTTGTCCATCATGGTAAACAAATGCACATGTCCTGGTAAACATTTGAACAGTCAGTGAAGGAACACAAGTACTCCAATCGGGGACACTCCCTACAATAAATGATATGAATAATATGCAACTAGGTTACACATCCAATTACGGTAGACACAACATGTAGATGAGGGATACAATCATGGGAGGGTTATGGGGAAGTTCTGTATTCTTCCCCTCAGGATGTCTGCCAAACACTTGTCTCGCAACGTCCGGATATGGCTCTACTTGAAGTATATTGTGTGTCCAGTACGTGCGAGAGCGTCCATGAAGATCATGACAAATATACCGCAGTTATGCCCACTGCAACACCATTATAACTGTCAAATTGTTCGTGAGTGGCAAAATCGAGGACAACACATAGCATTGATAAAATCAAGGACAACATAAAATTTGACACTCACTAACAATTTGACATTTACTACCACCATACTTACTGGTCGCACGATGGGTTCATCACTGTCGTTGAAGGCAGCTTGTGCTCTTACACATCCAATTCAACAATTTAACACTCACTAACAATTAGTTCAGCCCATCACTATCACCCACATACAAACATCTGTGGTCATCGTTCCCCTTCAAAAACATCCTCACATCACCATCTCCCTCTAATTCCAGTACCATCTATCACTTGTACTTTAAACTGTACCATAATTTATTCACATTCAAAATATTGCTAATAATCTCACTCACCATTCTTTGCATTTCCTCCAACCCTCTTTGAGCACAATACAATTCGTCCAACCCCCCACATGTGTTACTTTTCCAACTCCACCATCGTCCAACTCCCCCCTATAACACATACACAACCACCTCTTTCCTGCCACCACTGCCTCCCACAGCAACACCATCCCCATTCATTTTTACCAGATGTCGTAACACCAACTACCGTACTACTGTACCACTATATCGGTCAGCAACTTTCTCAATTGTCCTACACATCAAACAATAACAATTTCTGCTCAACGCAACCAATACTGCATCCTCCACAACACACAATTACATAATAGGAGTCCCCAACACCACTCCTCTTTGTCTACCTATTCAGTACACTGCGTTTACCATGGTCAACACCACATTTTCCCTAGTTCAACAGTGCGCCATTCTCATTCAATGTCAGTATCAACTACATCATCTTCCTTTCATCACAATAACACCCTATCCCATCCTCCAACATGGTCACCCATGCAATTGGGTTTTCAGTCAACAACATTAATAATATCTTGGTAAACAGTGACTAACAACATGGCACACATGTTACCCCATATATCTACCCTTCCTACACCCTAAATCATTCACCAAAATCTCATTCCATGTGCCAAAATCGTAAATTTCAAATAATATTTAACATACCTTATGTTTACCACTCCGCTTGAAGGCGTCTACCAACGTCAAATGCCCAAACCCTTCCACCTCCGACTTCACGGCTGACCTCAAATATCAGGTTTCCACCATCACCAAACACTGTAAGCTCATTTCCAGCCTTCCTCTGCACTTTCACTCACCTATAAGTATGCACCTTGCCTTATTTCTTCCACAACCAAGTTGCCTTGAACAATTTGGGGCTAAATTGCCCTCAATTTTGATGTACAATTGCTCACTACTACAAAATTTATGATTAGATTCAACTTTGGAAATAGATTGAGAGAGAGTCTATCAATGAGCTCAGTACAAACCCTTGTTTTTTCGCCTTGCGTTTGATGTCTGCTGATGCTTTCAAGTTTGGGTGGACAGAGAAAGTGAGTAAATCAGGTAGAAGGAAGAAGGTGAAATCTTTTCATTAAGGGTATTGTGGTTATTTCGCTTCACATGGCTTTTTCTCCCATTTGCTTTTCCCTCCAAAATCAACACCCATTTGTTGTAAAAAAAATGAGTTTGTTGCATGCCATTTGAAGGATGGCCCATTTGTAAATTTCCCTTAAACAAGCCAGTTGATATATTCTTTTTTTTCTATGGAGAATGATTTATCTTGTACCAAATGATGGAAAATGTAGCATAAAAATTTATTTTCCTTGGAAAACATCTTCCATGGAAGATGATTTTTCGAAAAAAACCATGTTCTCCCAACCTAACACTACCTTAGGTTAGACTAAGGCTTCCTTTCTTTGCATTAGCATAAATCAGCAGTGAGCGGTAATGGAGGGTAATAAGTTATAACTAGCTATGAAAATTAAAAAGTGTGGTAAACACTGGGGATGGGCAAGGTTTTTGGTTCCCCAGCATTGGTCAAACGGTTCAAGTTATAGTTTCTAAAAAAGAGGAACCAGTTCAATTGGTTCTGTTTTCGATTCCCCAAAACCTACCTGGAATCGGTTTAAAGAGAAGGAAAGTGAATATTTTTATATTTTTCTTTACCTTTTCTTGTGTTTCCCTATTGCTTTTCTTTTTTATTTTTCGATAAAATGACGCTTTGAATAGTGAATTTAACGCAATATATCAATTAATTTTCTACTACTAGTTGAAGAATGAATCATTATATTTTTCAAGTACTAAAGTAAAAAAATAAAAACTTAATAAATTAACTTTCTTTTTGGTGTAAATATAGAAGAAGGTAAGAAAAGATCAAACACACCTTCCCCACCCAAGTAAATTTATTTTTTTATTGGTGCGAAAACTTAAACATTAGGAGGGGGTGCGGATACCCTAGAATAGGAACCTCTGAATCCCAAAAGTTAGGAACTGGTTTTATTAGTTCAGGTTTCAGTTCTCAATTTTTTGGACGAATACTAAAAATCGCTTACTCACTTAACTATTACTTATCAGTGAAACGAACAGACCCTAGTCAGTTTGAGGCTAGTGTCTAGGCACTCAATTGTGCCGAAATGCAGAATTTGGGCATTAGCAGAAGCGTTTAGGATATGGTTGGCAAGATCAACCAACGTATGGAACTGTTGGGCCTAGTTGTGCTGTATTGGACGGGTTTTCTATATTAGGTGAATTAATATACAGGGAAGATCTCAGATGTACCCATTAACCCAGTCGCTTTTGGCCATGTTTTTATCCATAGGAAAAAGGGGTTTATTTCTAGATTGTTATCAATAGACATAAACATGTTTTGCTAGCAAGATTGAAAATAGCACCAACGGCAGTGGCAACAATAACAACAACAATAATAGTAGTAATAACAACAACAACAATAATAATAATAATAATAATAATAATAATAATAATAATAATAATAATAATAATAATAGCAATGATGATGATGATGATGATGATATAGCATTTATATTCTCTCTGATTATGCATCCAAGAATTAGTTTAAGTCACAAGACAAACTAGTATGCGAAATATCCAAATACTATTATTTCTTGTTTGAGACCTCCTTACCTAAGATTTATTGTAAGATGGACACTTTTATAGTGACATTTGATGAATACGAAGATGAGAAATGACTCATTTAGGAGTGATGGTGATAAAGTCACTCATCTGTATATTACTTAAGGAGTATAGGATGCATAAGCATAGAGAGTGATAGTAGTAATTGACACTGTTTGATGAATTAAGACATTCCTATATTATATATTATTAATAATTTTGAAATCATTAAATAGCCATCCTTAAGATAATTAGTCATATTATAACTCTTGTACGAAACAATCTCATCTAAAAATTTAAAACAACGTAAAACCGAACTTGATATATAAAACGAAGCTATTAACAACTCATTTTTTACCCATGGACTTAAATTAGAGCAAAGACGTACAGTATACAAAGTGACAAAGATATTCGAAGCCTTTTTTATCCCTTCCTAATGAAATAGATTCAGATTTTGACAACACTAAGGGCCTATTTTTTTTGTGGGTAAATTGGAGTGAGTAAAATGATGAAGTGGGTTGAGGTGAGTTGAAGTATGTTGAAGTGAGTTAAATTTTTTTTTATGTGATAAATTAAACTTGATTAAAATACTAAAAATAAATTAAAATAAATTAAAATAAATTAAAGTAAATTAAAATTAATATTTTAAAATTTACCTACAACACACCCCAACATCATGAATTCGAAAAAGCAAAGCTTTACATCATGCGCAGGCGCATTCAATTCGAGGAAACAACGTAGCTGCTATATGTCTAATCTAAAAATCCAATCTAGCCTACACCTAATTCTTCATATTTTAATGGAGCGAATAGCAACTATTTCTTGAGTGGCTTCTTTGAAAAGGGCAAGATTTTTCCATGCTAATTTCATGAGGGCAGGACCAACCTCAACCTACACAACTGCAAAAAAGGGGGACCCTTGCCCTTTCCCTTCTTGATTTACGGTCCTGATCAATTTCATCATTTCATAGCAAAATTTCATGACGACTACGCTTCAGGTCATCTTTAAAGTGTAAACTACACAAGAAAAGGATCCGCCAAAAGGTTCATTGATGTCTGGAAGACAGTAAGGTTGCTTCTCTTAATTGTGAGAGGTTACGGGAACAATTTTTATGGCTAGCAAAATTCTATACGTAGGACCGTAGGTGGAGCTGTGCAACTTGCTAGGCCTTTGCGTATGGGTTCTGAGTTTATTGATGACAATAAAATCCGTAATTATTAAAAATTTATAAAATTTACCTCATTTAAAATTCAAGTGGTAGTGAAAATGAGTTTTAAATAGGTATGAAGCGGTATTGAAAAAGGGTATAGATATGAGTATGGGTATAACCCTCACCCGTCCCATACCCGCTCCATACTCGTACCCT
Organism: Selenicereus undatus; assembly: GCA_017589665.1. Lineage (NCBI taxonomy): Eukaryota > Viridiplantae > Streptophyta > Magnoliopsida > Caryophyllales > Cactaceae > Selenicereus > Selenicereus undatus. Next base: position 19,431,532 of record JACYFF010031959.1, read on the forward strand.
TTTTTATGATAAGATAAAAAAAAATATTTGGTTTAATTTAAGTCCAATTCAAACCATTCTAATAAACAATAGTCAATAATATATTTAATTTGACATTTCTAAACAATATATTTTTAAAATATCACAACTTTGCAATCTTATAATGATAAAAATATATACTGTACTTGAATATAGATTGCATATGGGTATTAATTTTTATTCTATATGTGATCCGATTAGTATGGATATAGATTTTTTTTTAATACCTAATAAGTACGGTTATGAATATGGGTATGATTTTTAAAAATAAATATGAATAAGAATATGACTTAACCCGATTCATTACCATCCCTATCTGAATTCCCGTTAGACTACGGGTAATACTAGATATTCCTAATATATGAGCACAAAAAGAATAATTTGCTCGTACCCTTTTTTTTTTTTGAAAAAAACAAAAGGTTCTTTTCAAGATGTCATTTTCATTAGTGTCGGGACCATTGTGGGTAGTAATATGATTATGAAATGACTCATGTTTCGTAGTAAACATGTTTTTCTTTCCTACACTGTTCTAAGTTTCCTATGCAGCGGTCGCTTTCTGGATGTTCCTGTTCAACTTCTCCCATAAATAGTCCTGTTTCTCCAAGAAAAGTCTGTTTAATTTGCTCGTGAATTAATACTGAAAACACACCTTCTTTCTTCCTTTTAAGAACAAAAAGAGAGGGGAAGAAGAAGAAGAGTGTGGAAGCTAAGCACGGGGTTGAAGATGGTGAGAACTCCATACGTCGATAAAAATGGATTGAAGAAAGGGGCATGGAGCCCTGAAGAGGATGACAAATTAAGAGCTTATATTCAAAGATATGGCCATTGGAACTGGAGAGAACTTCCTAAATATGCAGGTATGTATTTGATCTCTTTGCTATTGAATTTGAAACGGTTGTGTATTTTCTTTTTTCGATGAGTACTAAGCACTTAATGATTTTTATTCTAGTGTCTAGTAAATCCTTTTTGTGGTTCAAAGGTTAAAAATATATGTATTCAAGAATAATCTCAAATAAAAGTTTAAACTGATGGTTGAAGGCGTAGTAATGGGTTTATACTTTAATACGCCCCCACGCGAATGCCCATTGGGTTTATACTCTATTGTTCTCTTAAGTTTTTGATGGAGATGATTCTTGAATATAGCATCAAAGTTTTTTTTTGACCGAGAAGTCTCAAGTTTGAAGCTTAGCAGTTATCATATTGATTTATTGCGTAAGGTAAGGAGAGCATTTGCAACAGCTACGCTTCAAGCCCAAAGGGCATTCGCTTGAGGAGGCGTGTTAGATTATAAATTTATTCCTGAGCATTCAACTTATTACACGTATTTTGTTTAGATAGGACTCTAGGTATGAATTTTGATTTAGAATTGGATTTGGCTATCAAATTTATAAGAACTTGTTTAGAGTTTTCTTCGATTATTATTTGAGTATTATCCCAAAAAAAGTTAAAATAAAGTACAAGCAAGTTCTATGTTAGATAAATATTAAATATGGTCGGTTTTCATGTTTTTTCTTGTTTTGCTAAGTTGGCTCAAAAGTATTTCAATCAATTGTTAGTGGCAAAAATGCTGGAATTCTAGCAATGGAGAACCTAAACAGACAGAATTTTGAAAATAGTATAGTCTCTGTGATTATATAGGACAAAGTTTCACTTTTTACTATGGCCCTTTGCCTAACTTTTCTGCATGAATACTAGGACTGGCAAGATGTGGCAAGAGCTGTAGGCTGAGATGGATGAATTATTTGCGGCCTAATGTCAAGCATGGTAATTATTCCAAAGAAGAAGAGGATCTTATCATCAAACTCCACGAGCAACTTGGAAATAGGTAAGTAAAAAAAAAATAAAAATCAACATATTTATCTTTTATAGAGTGAATGCTACAATCAGTTAATAACTTTTAGTTAATCTTATCACTGCAAAAGATAGTATAATCTCACACGATCTTCAGCCATTGGATACAAGTCGTAAAACCATTGTCATCCCCCAGAGTAGGGAGGCCCCTTGGGGTTTAATTTATTAAGCACAGTTGATTATGGAGTTATCTTATAACCCTAATGTTCATATATAGTGTGCTAATATATACTTTAATTAGATTGTTCATTAATGATTTTGCTCTAAATATAATTAACAATCAATAATTTGGTGAAGAGGCAAGTAACATGCAAAACATCATACAATACAAAAACTGCAGCTTGCAAACAAAAATTAGTGCCCTCTTGAAATGCAGCATGTTGACTTGTAATTTTCGTAACTTAAAATGCTGAAATTGAGCAAAAAACTATGGGGTGTCTCCATTCAGTTTCAACAATGTTGAATTTAAACTGACTTTAAATTTATTTTTTTTTCAAAAATCATTGATGAACTTCCCTCTTTCCGGTGCAATTTTTCTTTTGCAATACTTTTTCATATTACTCAATTATTACTCTATAATATTGATAAAAAAAAATTATTACTCTGTAATAAATAAATTATAAAAGTTAAAAAGAACAGTACAAGTAAAATTTCTTAAATTTCTTAGTAGTGTTGATGTACTATTGTTTGTTTAGGCTCGTGCTTTGTTGATTTTAGTAGTTTTTGCCTTATATTTGTACTTGAATGTTTGTCCTTTTACTTTAGCCATTGGCTAGATAATGTTCGAAAAAAATATTTACCTTTAGGATAGGGATATGCTAATTCTTCTTCTTCTTTTTTTTCACCATAAAGTCTTTGTTATCCAAATGATTTTCAGCTTAAAATTTTTAAAAAAAATATTTAAAAAATATATGACTAATGTGTGCTAATATGAGTCAAACTGGTATACATCATCTTGCGAGTGACTGGAAATGAGGAGGAAGGTAGATGGTAACTACCCATATGAGGTCGCCAACTTACGAATAGAAGAACTAATATGAATAAGTAGACTAAATTAGCTGATGAATAGATTTGGTCAATGCAGACCATAATTTATTGACTAGAAAACTCATAAATTAACAAACAAGCAAGCAACAACGAATTCCATGCAATAAGTACTTTAAGTATAGTAAACGTTAAGTTCAAAATAATCTTTAAGTTTGATTAGTTCAGATCTCAACATTTTTTAGAGGAACCCATTTATTTATGACCAAAAACAATGTCAATTAAGATGAACATTTTATTGACATATATGCAGATGGTCCAAAATAGCAGCAAAGTTACCGGGAAGAACAGATAATGAGATAAAGAATCACTGGCACACTCATTTGAAGAAGCGAGTTCAGCAACAGCAGATGAAGAACAAGAAAGGGCGAAATCGGAAATGCATTGAGAAATCCAAGTCACAGGAAGCTAAACAAAGCAACACTAGCATGGATAATAACAGCTCAATATCACATCCCTCAGTACAAATCCTAGAAAGTTGCCCAATTTGCCCATCATCCCCTCAACCCTCCTCTAGCAGCATTGAATTATCTGCATCAAACTCCAACATCAACAACTCCGGGTTAAGGCCGGACATGGGTTTGAGTTCGGGTTCAAGCAATTGTTTGTTCGAAGATGGTTCGACAAACTCATGGGATAAATTGGCAGATTTAGTCGATGGGAATTTTTGGACCGATCCATTCGTAGTGGATGATCAGAATTATCAAGGCCATGAAATATCATTCGATGAGAACTTTTGGACCGCGCCATTCACGTTAGAGAATAACTATCAGCACCATGAAAGTGACTTATCGTTGAATTTCTTAGGTGCAAGTGTTTCATCTCCGCACATGGCTTACTTGGGTGATACGGACTTTTCATACCTTTTAGCTGAAGGAGCAAGTAATGCAATACAAGCTGATGGCAATGTCACTTGTGGTAGATAGGCAGCCATAATTCCGCGTTCTTAGAAGGATCTTTCGAAAGGAAGTGTGTGGACATGCAGTATTCTCAAGAATTCATGATAAATGTATGATATCATAGAAACTTCAAGTGAAAACAAATATCTTGGTCAGCAAAAAATATACGATAGTCAATCAAAATTATGTACAAAAAACCTCTCAAAGATTTCCACACTTTTTTGTGTTACATTTAATTTGCGGCACTTTTACTGAGAAATTGAAATGTAAGGGTTTTTTTTTTAATTATTTTTTATATAGCTGTTTAACGGTATATGGAGGACAGCTTTGTAATTTGCTTGATAGAGTACTTTATTTTGAACTATTACGTATGAGTTGCAGGCTTTCTGAAAAGGTGGAGCCACCCTTTGCAGATTAACATCTCCTGGTGTCACTGTGTTATGCCCAATGGAGGTCTAACCCTGTTATCAGATTCACAATGGACCTTCAGTAGCATCACAATTTCTGCCAATGAAATTATGGCCCCTAGAATTTGAACCCTAGTGGAGAGTATAAATCTCCACGCCTATATCATTAATGGCTCATTTGGTTCTATATAATCAAAGTGATAATACAATCAAAATAATAATGATGATTTCATTACCATGATTGGTTAGTTACCATTAAGGGATGTAATCAAGATTGTATTGTAATAACATTTAATTCAATCTATGCAAATACAATTACATGACTTTTCTTAAACTATTGTGATTGCATACCTCTGAATCAAAGTTTACCCAACCATAAGTTATTATATCTAGGAACCCTCTCTCTCTTCTCTCGATTGTCTCTCATGTACTTCTCATGCCTTAGTACTACACTACCACGTTTTTAAAGGTTTAAGGCCCCCTCACCCCCTCCTTCCTCTCCATATTAGATAAAATTTAACCCAGATCATGATCATATTATGGTCACTGCATTTTTGTACGTTATAGACATCATTTCTCTCTCTCTCTCTCTCTCTCTCTCTCTCTTTCTCTACTTGCTAAACTTGAACAATATTACATTATTGTAATTTAGAGAAAATAGAGTAAGGTAAGTCTCATGTGAAGCATCATAATCATGATGGTAAGATATTGGATGATAATTATCCACAAAACTACAAATAATTAAGTAGGCAAAATAAAATGCGAATTGAATTGCAAGTACTTCATGCCATGTATAAAATTAAGTGTTGTTTGTAAATGAAATCATCCCATGACAATTGTAAAAATTTTGTAACCAAACATCGTAATGTAATTATTATCCTATTCCATTACACTGACAATTGCATTACATAGTTGATTCCATTATATAGTGATCAAATTACTTTCAACCAAATGCCGCCTAAGTTACGAAGTTCTTGGCTTTTTACTGTGTTCTTGCATGCCCTTTGTTCCGACCATGGCTGATGGTAAATCTATCTATTTAAAAACCACATCAAATGAAAGCTTAAACTAATGATTAAAAGTTCAAGAATCATTTCATACTATGTTTTAGCATTTCCCCCTCACACGAATGTCTTTTGAACTTGAAGTATGGATGCTAGCATGCTGCACGAACAATTTTCCTTTACTTTTGAAATAATTCATAATGAGGCTATTGAGATTCGAAGCTAAGGCCTCTTGTACAAACACTAAAAGCTCATATTATACCTTTGAGTTTGATTAGTTCAGATTTCTACATTTTTTAGAGGAACCCATTTATTTATGTCCAAAAATAATGTCGACGAAGATGAACATGTTATTGACATATGCTGATGGTCCAAAATAGCTGCAAAATTACCAGGAAGAATAGATAATGAGATAAAGAAACTAGCGCACTCCTTTGAAGAAGCGAATTTAGTAACAACAAATGAAGAACAAGAAAGGGTGAAATCGGAAATCCAATGAGAAATCCAAGTCACATGAAGCTAAGCAAAGCAGCACTAGCATGGATAATAACAGCTCAAGATCACATCCCTCAGTACAAATCCTAGGAAGTTGCCCAATTTACCCTTCATCCCCTCAACCGTCCTCCGGCGGATTAGTTGATGAGAGTTTTTGGACCGATCCATTCGTTGTGGATAATCAGAATCATGAAAGCCATCAAATATGATTCAATGAAAACTTTTGGACGGCCCATTCACATTAGACAATAATAATGGGCAGCATGAAAGTGACTTATCGTTGAATTTCTTAGGGCACGCACGTGTTAGTGTGTTACATCTCGCGCATGACTTGACGTGGATGATACGGACTTTTCATACCTTTCAGTTGAAGGAGCAAGTAATGCTATACAAGTTGATGGCAATGTCACTTATGATAGATAGGAAGTCATAATTCCACGTTCTTAAAAGTATCTTTCGAAAGGAAGTGTGTGAACATGCATTATTCTCAAGAATTCATGATAAATGTGTGATATATTGTAGAAACTTCAAGTGAAAACAAATATCTTGGTCAACATAAATACTGGATAGTCAATCAATATCATGTACAAATAAAACTGTCAAAGATTTTTTTATTTTTTTTGATAGGAAAAAAACTGTCAAAGATTTTGACACTCTTGTATGTTACATTTGCGGCTTATTTATTGAGAAATTGAAATTTAAGTCTTTTTTTTAAAACAATAGCTTTGTAACGGTATATAGAGGACAACTTTTTTAAAATTTAATTTAATTTTTTTTTTACAAGGGTAAGCAGATCCAGCGCACTGGACCCCTGTCTTAGGGGTAACCAATAGACCTGAATGGACCAGTGGAAGGGGAATATAAAAGTCTAGACCAAAGCCTAGGCCCACAAACCTTCCACACGCAACTGCACAAAGGCAGAATTGTGCATCCCAGGTTTGAACCCGGGTGGGGGGAGGACTTGTGGAGTGTTGGTCACCCGGCCAACTCCTCTTCGACATAGAGGACAACTTTGTAATTTGCTTGATAGAGTACTTTATTTTGAACTTTTAAGTATGAGCTGCAAGCTTCCCTAAAAGGTGGAGCCCCCCTTTTGTAGATTAATATCTCATGCTATCATGACAGCTGTAAACTCTTCCTTGTCTTCCGATCCTCTCTTTGGTCCTGTTTGACAAATAATTATTAGTTGTTAGCTGTTAGCTATTTGTATTAGTTGTTAGTTGTTAGTTGTTTGAATTAGTTGTTTACATTAGCTGTTTGAATTAGCTGCTTGTAAAAAAAACTATTTGGTGAAGTTAGCTATTTCTAAGAAAGATGTTCGATAACATTTCATTTATATCCTTATCTAAATTACTTCTTAATAGAACATATTTTTTTAATTTATTGGTCAATTTATTTTTAAAAAGAATTAAATTGGTATCATATATATAAATTAACTTTTTTTGTGATAAAAAGAAAAAAAAAATACTTGACTTTACCTTCTTACTAATTCTACATAGCTTGTATTTATCATCTATCTTAATCCTTTTCAATTTTTAGTTATATAAGTGTTGCCAATATTTTATAATGTTATTTTGTTGTTTTTCAGATCTTTTTGGTTTATAAATTAAAATTCAAATTTATACAAATTTCTAAAGGTTTTATCTTCATTAGATTCAATTCATATAAAAAATAGTATCAAATGTCACTATTTTGCATCAATCCAAAACTCACTGTCTAGGTAATCAGAACGGGTACTGAATAATCTAAAGTACAAATATCAATTGTTCATAAAGTTGCATTGTGAGAGAACTAAATAAGCTTGATATAATATTCTAGCGAAATTAGAAAATCTATACCAAAAAGTACAGTACTTAGCTAAAAAAATGCAAATAATGAAAAAGACAATGCAACTTCAATGGTTTGATTTGTCTCAAAAAAATAAAAAGAAAGGAAAATATTTATTCTTGTTAATCCTCAAGATCTAACTAGGTTCGAATATTATTAGTACAAGCATTCAAGTAACACTTTATGATACTCTTTGCTCTTTCTATTTCATAAAAACAATTAATATTACATAAATATAATTTACTGGCGTATATGGCCCTGTTCTTTTCGTTGGTAAATCCCAATGTACCAACTTCAATCCACTTCAACTAACTTTATGAATTTCAAAAAAAATTATATATATATCAATTTCAACCCACTATTTTAACCAACTTCTACCCATGATATAAAAAATATACCAACTTCAACTCATTTCAACCTATTTTAATCTACTTCAACCCACTTTAATTAAAAAAATACCCACTTCAACTCACTTCAACCAATTAAACCCATTTCCCAATGAGAAGAACAAGCCCATAGTGTAATTTGTTTAAACTTATTGGCAAATTTGTTATTTCTACAAAAAAAAAAATTAAAAAGGCTAATGAAAATAATCTTTTTAAAAACAGTTGTTCGGGGCCAAACAGTTGTTAAACAAACATATAATTAGCTATTTGACTTGATCACAATAGCTAAAACATCCTCAAATAGCTCTTTTTTTTCAAAATATTGTTGGTACCAAACACCCCCTTTGTTTTCCCACTACATCATCACAAGTTTCCTAATGTGTCTTATTCTACTTAGTTATGTGTGCATCATTCTTGTATTTTTTTTGGTAGTATGGTAGCCCATCCATTGGGTCCTTTTATAGATTAATGTAAGCCTGATCGGCTTGCGGGCGGGGGGAGAAGAATTGGACAATCACTGTGCTATGTCTAATAGAGGTCAAACCCTATTATGAGATCCACAATGGACCTCCAGTGACATCACAAATTCTACCAATGAAATTATGGCTCCTAAGATTTGAACTGTGGTGGAGAGTATAGAAAGTTCACCCCCATGCCATTAAGTTACAAAGTTCTTGCCTATGTACTGTGTGCTTGCACGCCCTTTGTTCTGAACGTGGATGATGGTGGTAAATCTATCTATTCAAAACATATATCAAACGAAAGCTTAAAACAATGATCAAATGTTCAAGAATCATTTTATACTATGTATTAGAATTTCCCCTTACATTAATGTCTTTTGAACTTGAAATACAGATGCCACATGAACAATTTCCCTTTACCTTTGAAATAATTCAATATGAGGTTATTGAGATTCGACGCTAAGACCTCTCGTACAAAAACTAAAAGCACTTATGATACCACATTGAATTTTATAACTTTTGGGTTTTAAACAAACAGTAATATATATAAGTTCATGAGATGTTTAATACCGAGGCCGATCAACAATGGTTGAAAATAATCCTATATGTGTGTGTGTGTGTGTGTGTGTGCGCGCGCGCATGTATGTATGTATATACATATAGATGTATGTATGTATGTGTGTATGTATACATACATACATACATCTATATGTATATACATACATACATGCGCGCACACACACGCACACACACACACACATGTGTGTGTGTGTGTGTATGGAGGGGTTCAAGTAAGAACCCTCCTTTAGGTGAGATCTTTCACTTTGGTAAGAACTTTTCACCACAACCCTCCATTTTAAATCTATAGGCTGAGATTATATGTAGATTTTCCTTTTTTATATTCTAGAAAATAAGCCTAATGGGGGAGGGGGAGCTGCTGGGGTTCGTTCATTGTGCCCATTATCATTCTCTCTTCCCCTCACACCTTCTCTCTCTAACCATTCCTTTGCCTGGGCACGAACAGTCACCGTATTGCTGGGTGAAATTTCGACGCGGGCTGTAACGCCTTCGCCAGTGGTTTCCTTCTCTCTCTTTCCCTTTCTCCTTTTCTCTCTAGCTCCCTGATGTTGTGCTTCTGGCACCGTGAAATCGTGCTCTTCCAGCACACTTCGCCAGCTGGAATTTGCCTTGCGTCGACTGAATACTGGCGTTTCAATTGCTCGTGAGGATGCTAACATCTCCAAATTTCCCATTTATGGGTTTGAATTTTAGTTTTTTTGTGATTATTTGTTGGGGTGAGGATGTGGTTTGGCATCTGGGTTTTCATCTTCAAGTAAATTTGGTTGCTGGGTATTTTTTAGGTATGTTTTTAATGTCTGTGCTCTTAGTTAATTACTGGTGGGTTTTGATGTTTAATATGCTCCAGAAAAAATTAAAATGAATTTGGTATTATAGGGTTGGTTCAATTGTTTTCAATTTTGTTTAATTGGGGTACTTTCATTGCAAAACTAAAAAGGTCCTCTCTTAGACCTATCCGGGTTTATTTTTGATCTTTTGTTGGGGGTGAGCGCGTGTTCTGGCATCTAGCTTTTCATTTCTTGGTGAATTTGGCTACTGGGTATTGTTGAGGTTCAAGCTTACTGTTATGTGTTCTTAATCTTTGGTGGGTTTATGTAAACTTAGACTCTTTTATTGATTTTCAATGTGCAAAAACTGAATTTAGTTTCACATGTCTAGATCAAGTGTTGCAATTTTGCTTAATTGGGGTACATCCAATCCAATGCAAGACTGATAAATCCCTTTTGTATGACCTTTGTTTGCGTCCCTATCCCGCTCTCAGACCTCTCTATTGTTTCCAATGCAAACGAAGAACTTGTACACATCCTAAGTTGTTGTCAATTGAGATTTGTCATTATTTAGGGAATGTGTAATGTTTGGTGAATGGTTCTTCCTTTAGTATAATCTGAAGTCTTGTTCTGAGTGCACAAATAAAACCTATTAGCTCAAATGGTAAGAGCACCGTGCAACGGCACGGGAGATGTGGGTTCTAGTCCCACATATGTTCTTATATGTGATTTGTAGGATGGAATCATACATACCAAAATCTAATAATTTCGAAGACAATTTTGGGATAAAGTAAAAACTCATTTAAAGTACTACAAAAGCACACCATTCACTACGAAATTTTACACCAAGCGCTAATCACATCAAATAATTGAAACATACTCCATAACTTGCGATAATAAAACCATAGTCAAATACAAAGTAATTTAGTAAGATACATAGAACATTGACATAGTAGTCAAATACAACTCTAGTTGTCATAATTGGAATAATCACAAATCATTATCCAAAGCCAATTCACCACAACTTAAGATAGTCCTCAACTCCATGACCATGGTAATTATCTTGTTTGTCCTGAAACAAATAATAAGCAACATGTACCACATATAAAAGAGAAGCAATTATTTGTACCTTAAATTAGGAAGAGAGTTTCGAAGGACAGTTACAGCTATCATGATAGCCTTGTTGTCCACAAGATTTGCAAAGTCTCATTCTTTTTTATTGTTGCTCCATGGCTATCTCTTTCCCTCCTTTAATACGCCCATCGCTTCATTGATATGACAATACTTAGGTGGGAGAATATCGATTTGCTCAGGAGCACTTGATCCAATAAATGATTCCAATTCACTTATTTTGCTTTCACTTGTACCACCATCTAACTCCTTCAATTCCTTTAGAACATTCTAAATTCTTTTCCCAACAAGACTGAGTTTTTCGGAATCTCTACCCGCAGGTTGCATGCAATCTAAAAAATCCAACCAATTTTTGAAACCAACCTATCTTCATTCTCCATTTGAGAACACCTTTCTAAAAGAATACCATTCACATCAAATATCGGCTTACTTGTAGCCATTTTGGCCCATCAATTTAAAATGTAATAGCTTGGCAATTTACGCAAACCATTTCCCTTCAAAACACACAATATATGACGACATGGGATTCCTTCATATTCAAACATCTTCCATGAGCAATGTGCCACATGATTAGAGGGATTGTATACAACGTGTCTCTTCACTCCTCTATTGTGACCATTATCAACAATAGTCACCACATCACCCTCTTCTGTCACTTGCTTATCATCAATTTCACAATCCATGCAAGCAATCCAAAACTCATCTTGAAATTTATAAAAATTAGCAAAAGTGTAGATTTCACTCACATGCCTCTCCAAATCTTTGATTGTCTTCAACGTAGGCTTCAAAGAAGAGGTCTCATTATCCAATTGCAATTGACCATGCATTTGTAACTCTAATGCACTTTCAAATCGCATCCAAAATTCAACCAAACTCAAATGGGGGTTTGTGAAATTGCTAAAGAAACTATTTGGCCACTGAACTAGTGCCCAATCATTCACTTGAACTATTTGGCTACTGAAGCAATATCCCCCCTAGTTTCTTTTCTTCTTACCTTACTTTCCCCTCAACGAAATAGAAATACACTTCTACACGAATTTGATATGCGAGTTCAGACTAATTCACTTTGCTACATTCCGTTTTAGTTTCACTTTTGGTCAATTATGTTAACCTTGATGGGATGCCAGTCCGTTACCCTATTCAAATTGCTACTGAACTAGTGTCCAATTATCAAAACTACATTTTAAAAAGAAAGAAGAAATCTTTGGCCGAACTATGCTCAGATCGAGAAGGGGGGGGGATCAACACTCACCGCCTGTTGAGGACCAAAGCGCTGCCGGTAAGATGACCCACTCCCAATCGAGCGCAGAATTGCCAGTATCCGGCCGGCGAGGTATGCGGCAGAGCACGATTTCACGATGCCAGGAGCACGATATCAAGGAGCTAGAAAGAGAAGGAGAAAGGAGAAGAGAGAAAAGGAAACCACCGGCGAAGGCAATAAGGCCGACGTTGAAATTCCGACCGACGTTACGGCAGTCGTTCGTGCCCAGACAGAGGAATGGCTAGAGAGAGAAGGTGTGAGGAGGAGAGAGAGAATGACAATGGGCATAATGAACGAACCCCAACAACTCCCCCCTCCCCCATTAGGCTTATTTTCTAGAAAATAAAAAAGAAAAATCTACAATCAATCTCAACCCCTAGATTTAAAATGGAAGGTTGTGATGAAAAGTTCTTACCAAAATCAAAGATCTCACCTAAAGGAGGGTTCTCACTTGAACCCCTCCTTATATATA